>WOXC01007290.1:0-425000 GCA_011680675.1 Gymnobelideus leadbeateri | reverse complement strand
CTTCAAGGCAAAGATATGATGCCAAGTTTCATCCCTTGGTAAATGTTCATAGCCAAGATGTAAACCCCTGAAAACAGGGTGTATAATTTAAATACTGACATAACCTTAACTAGAGCAGAGGGAGCCCTGTTGCCATAATAACTGCCATTCTCTGAAAAGTATTTATGGCAAGCCATCAATCTTTCTAACTGTAGCAATTCAGCCCTACAGCTTCCATTGACTGTGGCCGAAATGGCACCAAAAGCAGATACTTGTGGAGGCAACCTTCAGAAGTCAATCCAGAAGATTTCTTATGTAGTCAAACAGTATGTGACACATTCTAGATGTGTGTTATTGATATATTTGGAGCAGGAGTTTCTCCAGCTCTAGGGGATGTCTTTATGATATTGCAATTTCTCAAAATGGAAAGTCAATGACAACCTCCCTCTCTCCAGGGAAGCTGGAAAGATTTTTCTCTGATTCACAGTCTGTGTATATTTAAAAAAATACTTTATAAATTGATGTGTTTATCATATAATTAATATTAACCAATGGAGGGTGCTCAAAATTGCATTCTTCAATTTGATCAAGTTGGTGGGACTTTTGGGGCCATATTAAAATATGGGGCCCAGCATTAAAAATGCTTGGCATTTAGGCATGATGCAGAAAAGCCTGAATGTTTCCCTAATGCCATCTCACTTTATCAAAGAGGAAGCAGGATGGTGCTACATCAGTTAAGAGTCAGCTTCTGATTTTGGCTTCTTTGTTTAGGCTTTCCCTTGCAGCAAACAATATACTCTATCTCTAGAATACCTATGAGTGGATGGAGGTATGAACTGTGCTCTTTTCACGCATTTCTGATGATATTCCAATGTGGAATATGAACTCAATCAATTGAACTTATCCCTTGTCTAGATAGATGTCTGACTTTTCTGATTTGTATTTCTCTTTTTGAGCAGGTTAATGAACATCATTCACAAGGTGGGTGTATCAGGACGTGGGGAATCTTAGGTCTAATGAGAGCTCATTTGCAGCAGGGGAAGTTTCTGGATTGAGAAGATGGCCACTAATGAGAGGATTTTTTCAAGGCTTGCCATTTTACCAGTAGATATTGCCACTTGGCAATGTGGCTGGGATACATATGGCTCAGAACTATAAAACTCTGAAGTTGGCCCAAATTCTTGAAGTTATTTTTAAAAAATCCATAGATGTCAAGAAGAAATTCCCTACCCTTTAATGCAAGCCCTCTTAATGTCTTCTGGAGGCTTTGATTATAACTTTGAAAGGATAGCCTTTCCTATTCAAACCAAGAGCTCTTATTCTCATCTCCAGTGCTGGATGATTTTGTTCACCCTGAGCTGCTGTTGAGGTAAAATGCAGACATATCATCCAAACTAGTCTTTAATACTCCACCTGACTCTTTTTAACCCTCTCATTATGGTGCTTGACTAAAGAATAATATTTTTGATTCTTGAGAGACAGTCATGTGACTCAGTAGATAGAGTACTGAGCCTGTAGTATGGAAGAACTGAATTCAAATCCATTCTCAAACACTTACTAACTGTGTGGCCCTGGGCAAATCACTTAAACTCTGTTTGCCTTAATCAGGTAGAGAAAGAAAGGACAAAAACTGCAATATCATTGCCAAGAAAACTCCATGGATGGTTTTGGAATACTATGATCCATGAGGTCACTAAGAGTCAGACACAAATGAACAACTCTTTACCTCTATAATTCTGTATTTTAGTAGTTGTCTTGAATGTGCAGAATGAACATAAAATTACCAATTAGTAATAATGAAAACTGCTTTATGATATGAGGAGGTTTAAGTCTTAGTCCCTTGAGAAGAAACAACTAATTATAAGTTGTTATTGAATCTTATTTTAAAATAGCATCAATGCTCACTTATGAAAGTGTTTGTATTTTAGCTTTTCTTTTGGGTGTAGGAGATAAATACCTGATTTATACATGATTTTTTTTGCCATACTTAAGCCCCTCCCCCTTTGGGTGAGGGTAACTTGACAAAACCTCTAAGTAAATAAGCTGTAAGTAAATTTTTTTGGGGTGTCAGAGTGGGAATATAGCAAGCTGTTGTTTCTGTTCAGTCTGATTTTTTGTGACCCTGTTTAGGATTTTCTTGGCAAAGATATTAGAGGGGTTTGCCATTTTCTTCTCCAGCTCATTTTACAGATGAGGAAATGGAGGCAAGCAGGGTTAAGCAACTTGCTCAGAGTCACACAACTATTAAATGTCTGAGGCCATATTTGAATTTAGGAAGAGGAATCTTTCAAACCCCATGTCTGGCACTCTAACCACTGTTCCATCTAGCTGTATACAAGTATAAAGTACAAAACAAGCACTTGATAAAATAATAGTAGAGGGAAGAGTTGATATGATGCTGCCTTTTGGTATTGTGCTATGAACATAGAGAAAGGGATGGATGTGAGAGATATTGAGCAAATAGAACTGGTAAGACAGCAAATGATTGAAAATTGTGGAGTAAGGAAGAATGAGGAATTAAGAACTGGAAATAAATAGGAAAATCAGGAGGAAGGCTAGATTTTGGAAAAAATAATGATGTAAGTTCTATTTTGGAAATGTTGAATTTAAGATGTTTATGTGTCTTCATTTGAAGACGTTCATCAGACAATTTGAGATGCAAAGATTGATTATAGGAGAGATGAAGAGAAACACATGTTGAATTGTGAATTATCTGTGTAAAGATGGTTAAATTCCTGGAAGCTGATACAATCACTACAAGAGGAAATGTAAGCAAGATAAGATGACCCAAGATAGATCCTTAAGATAAATTCACACACAAGAAGTAGAACATGAGGGGGCGGCTAGGTGGCACAGTGAGTAGAGTGCTGGCCCTGGAGTCAGAAGGACCTGAGTTCAGATCCGGCCTCAGACACTTAGCACACACAAACAAAAACCTAGCCGTGTGACCTTGGGCAAGTTACTTAACCGCAATAGCCCTCCAAAGGAAAAAAAAAAGCAAAAAAAAAAAAAGAAGTAGAACATGAATGATGAACCAGCAAAAAGGACTAAGATGATTGGTTTGATAGGAAGGAAACCATAAAAGAGGGAGGAAAGACTATCTAGAAAGGCTGGTGTCCAACATCACGGAACAGAAGCAGAGAAGAAATGTGGTAGAGGTAATCCAGGACTGGGGTTGAGGAAGAGATGAGAGTCAAGGGCACAATGAAGGAAGAGATGCTGGGTTGAGAACCAATAGGGGGAGGGGGGAAATGTTTAACAGAAGGATTGACATTTTGAAGGAAGCAAAGTGAACCCAGAGCAGTGCTAAGGTATAGAATGAATGGAGACTATAGTGTGAATGAATGATGAGTTAAGGAGACAGAAGTAAGGCACAAATGGAAGACAGGTTATGGTCAAATACAAGATTTTCAGAGCAATAGATGTTGGAACTGAAAGATTAGAGGGTACTGGCGGAGCCAAGATGGTGGAGTAGAAACAGGGCGTCCAAGCCACTCTTCCCCCAGATCACCTCCAAGCTATGTAAAAGGGGACTCTAAACAACTTTGGGAGCCCCAGCACCCACAGAACAACACAGAGAAGCTAGCCTCCCGCTGAGGACAGCCCAGCAGCCCTGCAGGAAGGATCAGCGTAGCAATCTGGGAGCCGGCAGCACAGTGCGCAGTGTGCGGGGAGCTGAGCACAGGTCTGTGTGAGTCGAGGTTTTAGCCCCAGGGTGGCCAGGCCAACAGCCGGCTGGAGGGACCCCAGAACACCAGCAGCTGTGGTGATTCCAGAATTATCAACATAGACATGCCTAGGACAAAGTGAGAAGTTAGTGCCCTATGGACTTAGGGATCAGTATTTGGGCAATGCGTCGGCTTCCTCCCCTGGGGGCTAGAAGCCGCTGAGGAGACATGCCGTTTTGTAGTTTTCAGAGGCAGCTCCAGCTCCTGGCCTGTGAACTGTAGGGAGATCCAGCGATCAGTCTTCGGGGGGTAATCACTTTTGCTTTAACCTCCCTGGATCTGGATTGTGATCTGGGGTGGAGGTCATGGGTGGGTTTCCAGCTTGTCAGAAACGGAAGTTGTCCCCCACACGTTTGGGACAAAAGTTCCTGTGTCTGGCTGCAGAGCCATAGTGTGGCAACAAGCCCAAAAGTCAAGTAATTAAGTGGCAACATGCCAAGGCAAAGGAAACAAATTAAACAGAAAAATCAACCCTAGACTCCTACTTTGGGGGCAAAGATGATCAAAGCATGGAACAGTCAGAGGACATGAGGTCAGAAATCCTGCTCCAAAAGCCCCAAAGGAAAATATGAGCAGGTTGCAGGCCATAGAGGACCTTAAGAAGGACTTTAAAAATCAAATAAGAGAAGTGGAGGAAAAATTGGAAAGAGAAATGAGAAGGATGCAGGAAAAGTATGAAATGAGGGTCAACAGCCTGACTGAGGAAAACAACATCTTAAAAAATAGACTAACTCAAATGGCAAAGGAGGCCCAAAAGAGCAATGAGGAGAAGAATGCCTTAAAAAGTCAAATTTGCCAGATGGAAAAACAATCTCAAAAGTTCCCTGAGAACATTCATTCCTTCAGAGTTAGACTGGAGCAAATGGAAGCTAATGACTTTATGAGAAATCAAGATACTGTTAAGCAGATCCTAACAAATGAAAGATTAGAAGGCAATGTGAAATATCTCATGGGAAAAAAAACCACTGACCTGGAAAATAGATCCAGGAGAGACAATTTAAAAATTATCGGACTACCCAGAAGCCACGATCAAAGAAAGAACCTAGAAATCACCCTCCAAGAAAATCTCAAGGAAAACTGCCCTGATGTTTTAGATCCAGAGGGCAAAATAGAGGTTGAAAGAATCCACAAATCACCTCCTGAAAAAGATCCTAAAAAGAAAACTCCCAGGAATATTATAGCCAGGTTCCAGAATCCTCAGATCAAGGAGAAAATACTCCAAGCAGCCAGGAAGAAACAATTTCAATATTGTGGAAACACAATCAGAATAGCCCAGGACCTGGCAGCTTCTACACTGAGGGATTGAAGGGCATGGAATATGATATTCCAGAGGGCAAAAGAGCTGGGACTGAACCCAAGGGTCACCTATCCAGCAAAACTGAGTATTTTGTTTTAGGGGAAAATATGGTCATTCAGTGGAATAGAGGACTTTCAAGCATTCTTGAGGAAAAAAACAGAGTTGAATAGAAAATTTGATATCCAGATGCACAAAGCAAGAGATGCCTGAGAAGGTAATCAGGGAATCTTATCAAAAATTTGATAAAATGAACTTATCAAAGTTGAATTATTTACATTCCTATATGGAAAAACAATAACTGTGACTGATGAAATCTTTCTCAGTATGAAAATAATGGAAGAAGGGTGTGTGGTCATATGAATACATATGTGAATGTGTGTATATATGTTTACAGTTATATATGGATAGAGGGCATAGGTTGAATTTGTTGGGAAGGGAGGATACTCAAGGGGTGAAATTGTGAGGTGAGAGAGGAAAGTGGCAAGAGGAGATGGGGAGAGACAGGGTAGGGTAAACTATCTCATGTAGAAGAAGCAAGGGGAAGTGGTTGCAAGGGAGGGGGAGAATAAGAAGGCAAAAAAGGCAAATCCACATTCTCATTGAATTTGGTTCAGGGAGAGAATGACATACATACTAAATGGGATATCTCAACCTGCAGCAGAATAGGGGGAAGGGGGATGAGAGGAGGGATGATGGATGGGAGGGCATCCTTGGGGGGAGGGGAGGTTGGAAGTACCCACTATAGAAGAGGGACAGGATCAAGTAGGGAATGGACTAGGTGGGGGGTGGGATGAGTGGGAGGGAATTATAAGCAGCCTTGTACAATATATCTACTATGGTAATGTTTTGCATAGCTAGACATGTACAACATATACTGAATTACTTATCTTCCCAGAGGGAATGGGTGACAGTGGAGGAAGGGAATGGATCTGAAATTTGAGGTCTTAAGATTAAATGTTTCAAATATATATAAATACTATTATTAATACTCTTTTGCTTGTAATTGGGAGATAAGCTGTGCAGGCATTGGAACACAGAGATTCACCTTCCTCTAATGGAAAAGTTGAAGAGGGTATGGGAGAAGATATGGGAGAGAGCGGATTGGAGGAAGCAATATCTTGTGGGACTGCTATTCTGGGAGGGTGGGTAGGGGAAAAACGGGGGGAAATAATTGTAACTCAAAATCTGGCAGAAATGATGATGTAAAATAGAAGTTACTAAAGCATTTGTTTAAAAAAAAGAATAAGCAATATGAGAATCAAGGACCACCACATAGTAATCAAAAAAGAAAACTTCAGATGATTCCATAAATTACAATAGTAGAAAAATCGTCAACAAAATTATGCTATAACACATTGCCAAAATTTAATTGTGCATGAAATGAAGATTAAGGAAATCAATTATTGCCATGTAGAACTGGAAAAGTGAATGAAAGTAAAGTGAAATCCTGTGGGTTATTCTGGTGTATATCAAATATTAAGAGATCCAAAGGAAGACTTCCAGTGACTTAGGTAGATCCTTTATCAAGGATTTATGGAAAGGCAAAGGCAAACATAGTATTAAAGGTGAAAGTAGACCTATGTTACCACCTTCCCTTGGGGATGGTCTACCCACAATATTATATAAGAGATTTTATTGAGACACATTATATATCTAAAAGTCAATGAACTCAGAGTCAGACTTGCTTTACATTCCTCATTATAAACCTCTTCTTTAGAGAATTATTAATAATAAATGACAATAATTACAATAATAATTCTGCTCCTAAATAAAATGATATTTTCTTCTGACTACTCTTTATCACCTTATGTTTCTTAATGCAACTATTTGTGTGAGCATATGTGTGTGTGCATGTATATATGTGTGCATGAATGTGTGGGACAGAGACAAAAGGAGAGACAGAAGCATGGAGCTATACTCAAAGAGAGAGTAACAGATGAAAACTTTTGTGTTATTTTTTATTTCTCTTACTCTTATTCCATATTGCAGCCTTTTCATTGTGATTTCAAGGTTTTCTGTGGTGGTGATTACAATACCCTATACAGTGATTAGTAGTACACAAATGGGGGAATAAGCAATAGAAAGAAAGGGATACCTCAGCAAACAAGGAGCCTATGTTCCTTTGTTTCTTGTTTTAAATAATTGCAATCTTTTATTTATTTATTTTTAGTTTTCAGCATGCATTTCCACAAGATTTTGAGTTACAGATTTTCTCCCAATATTTCTGCTACCCCTGCCCCAAATTAGAGAACCTAGTGAATACACCTTCCCCCAATCTGCTCTCTCTTATATCCTCTCCCATTTCCCCCTAACTTTCTAGTAGGGCAAGATGAATTTCTATAACCAGTAACTATATATCTTATTTCGCAGTTGCATGTAAAAAATTTATCATTTGTTTTTAAAACTTTGATTTCCAGATTCTTTCCCTTCTCTCCTCACCCACCTCCACTGGGAAGACAAACAATTCAATATACCTTGTTCATGTGTAGTTATGCAAAACGTTTCCATAGTAGTTATGTTGTGAAAGACTGTTTTTCCCTCCATCCTATCCTACCCCACCCATTTATTCTATTTTCTCCTTTGACCCTGTCCCTTTTCAAAATTGTTTGCTTCTAACAACAGTCTCCCCTAATCTGCCCTCCCTTCTATCATCCTCACCTCTGATCCCCTTCCCCGCTACTTTCCTGTAGGTAAAATATCCAATTGAGTGTGTATGTTGTTCCCTCCTTAAGCCAAAGTCAATGAGAGTAAGTTTGAGACATTCCCTTTCATGTTCCTGCTCTTCCCCTCCATTGTAACAGTTTTCTTTTGCCTCTATTATAGGAGATAATTTACCCTATTCTGTCTCTATCACCACTCATTATATTCCTCTCACCTCTTAATTTCATTTTTTAGATATTATCCCTTCCTATTCAACTGATCCTCCCCTCTCTGTCTATGTATACATGTACACACATATACACACTTACATATGTATTTATACACACATATAACCTCCTATACACACATATATGTATATATACATACATATATATTCCCTTCAACTATCCTCATACTGAGAAAAATCTCATGAGTTAGCAATTATCATTTTTCCAGGTAAGAATATAAAAAGTTAAACTTTAATAAGTTCCCTACAATTTATTTTCCTTTTTAACCTTCTCATCCTTCTCCTGCTTCTTGTATTTGAAAGTCAAATTTTCTGTTGGGCTTTGGTTTCTTCATCAAGAATACTTGAAAGTCTACTATTTCATTGAATGATGATATTTTTACCTGAAGCATTATACTCAGTTTTACTGGGTAGGTGATTCTTGGTTTTAATCCTAGCTCCTTTGATCTCCAGAATATCATATTCTAAGCCTTTCAATCCCTTAATGTAGAAGCTGCTAGGTCTTCTGTTATCCTGATTGTGTTTCCATAACACTCAAATTGTTTCTTCCTGACAGCTTACAATATTTTCTCCTTGACGTGGGAACTCTGGAATTTGGCTATGATATTCCCAGGAGTCTTCTTTTTGGGATCTTTTTCAAGAGGTGACTGGTTAATTCTTTCAACCTCTCCTTTGCCATCTGGTTATAAAACATCAGGGCAATTTTTCCTTGAGAATTTCTTGAAGGCTGATTTCTAGGTTCTTTTTTTGATCATGGCTTTCAGGTAGTCCAATAATTTTTAAATTATCTCTCCTAGATCTATTTTCCAGGTCAGTAGTTTTTCCAACGAGATATTTCATATTGCCTTCTATTTTTTCATTTGTTTGGATCTGTTTAATAATATCTTGATTTCTCATAAAATCACTAGCTTCCATTTGCTCCAATCTAATTCTGAAAGAATTATTCTCTTTAGTGAACTTTTGAAGTTATTTTTCCATCTGGCAAATTCAGCTTTTTAAGGCATTCTTCTCCTCATTGGCTTTTTGAGCCTCTTTTGCCATTTGAGATAGTCTACTTTTTAAGGTGTTATTTCTTCAGTCAGGTTGTTGACTCTCTTTTCATGATTTTCTTGCATTATTCTCATTTCTCTTCCCAATTTTTCCTTCACTTCTCTTACTTGATTTTCAAAATCCTTCTTGAGCTCCTCCATGGCCTGTAACCAATTCATACTTTTCTTGGAAGCTTTTGATGCAGGAGTTTTGACTTTGTTGTCTTCTTCTGGTTCCATGTTTTGATCCTTTTTGTCCCCAAAAAAGGTTTCTCTAGCCTGATTGTGTGTCCTCTGCTTGCTCATCTTGCCAGCCAATTACTTGACTTTTGAGCTTTTTGCCATGATAGAAATCTACTTCCAGAGTGGAAAAAACTGTGTCCCAAATCACTGGGGTTTTTGCAGTTGTCAGGGTAGTTGTCATACATCTGAGGAGGGCACTCTCTCTACAGCCACCACAAGGTCTCGCATACTGGAACATACCCCAGGAACACCACCCAAGACTGTGGCCCAGATCCAAGCAGGTCAAAGCAAGAGTGTTTACCCTCTGAATTGTCAGTTGGTCCCCCTATGATCTGCAGGCCAGGAGCTCCAGAGGCAACCACCCAGCAGCTACATCTCCATCACCTCTCGCCCTAGGGATGGGGCCAGAATATCACCTAGTTTCAACAGACTGACCTTTTACTTTCTCTTTCAGGTTTATGGATTGACAAGTCTGTAAACCATCACAGCTGCTGGTGTTTCAGTCTCCTGAAGTCTGCTCTGGCTAGTTTGGGCCACTGATCAGGCTGCCCCAGGTCTGGGCACATGCCTCTCATGTGGGACTACAAATGGCTCCAAGTGAAGTGCAATAGACCTTTCCTGTTGGCCTGCCATGCTGCCTACATTGGGAGATTTGTTTTTCTCTGTCATTTTGTGGGTTATGCAGCTCTAAATTTGTTTAGCATCATATTTTAGAGGTATTGGAGTTAGTTGGTGTGGGAGTTTAAGCTAGTTCCTACTTTTACTCCTCCATCTTGGCTCTGCCCCCAAAGAGTTACAAAGAGAGGCAAAATATATTGCCTGCTCTCAAAGAATTCAGTCTAATGAGTAAAGGAAACATGAAAACAACTCCATACAAGCAAGATACATGAGGTAAAGTGAATACAATCAACTGATGGCAATCCCTAGCATTTAAGGAATCAGGAAAGCTTCTCATAGAAAGTAAGATTTTTAAAATTAATTATATTGATTTGTTTATTTACTTTTAGTTTACAACATTCAGTTCCACAGTCCCTTGAATTTCAAAATTTCTCCCCCTTCTTCTTCCCCCCATCCATCAAGGCAGCATGCACTTGAATATAGTATCTACATGTATCTCCACACTGATGATTAGTCAGGTTGTAAAGAACGATTATAACTTATGGAATTATTATCAGTAGGGAAGAGGAAACAAAACAAAAAAAGAAAAAGAAACACAGCAAGTAGTTTGTTACAATCTACATTCAGACTCTGCATCTCTTTCTCTGGGTGTGTATATCTCTTTTGATTATGTGTCTTCTGTAGTTGTCTCATAACCTTACATTACTGAGAGGATCCCAGTCTATCAAAGTTGGTCATCACACATATGTTGTGTCTGTGATTGTGTACAGATTTCTCCTGGTTCTGCTCTTCTCCTTTAGCATCACTTTATATAAGTCTCTCCAGGTTATTATGAAGTCCATCTTCTGCTCATTTCTTATAGCATAGCATGATTCCATTACATTCATATACCACAACTTGTTCAGCCATCCCCCCATTGATGGGCATCCCCTTGATTTCCAATTCTTTGGCACCACAAAAAGAGCTGCTATAAATATTTTTGTACATACGAGTCCTCCTCCCACTTCTCTGATCTCTTTGGGATATAACCCTAGAAGTGGTATTTCTAACTCAAAGGGTATGCACTTATTTATAGCCCTTTGGGCATAGTTTCATATTGCTCTCCAGAATGTCTGGATCAATTCACAACTCCACCCACAAAGCATTAGTGTTCAAATTTTTCCACACCCTCTCCAGCATTTATCATTTTCCTGTTTTGTCATCTTCACCAAACAGAGAGTGAGATGTGGTACCTGCGTTGTTTTGATTTGCATTTCTCTAATCAATAGTGATTTAGAAAATTTTTTCATATACTTATATATATCTTTAACTTCATCTTCTCAGAACTGCATGTTCATATATTTGACCACATATCAATTGGGGAGTGGCTAATATTCTTATAGATTTGCCTGAATTCTTTGTATATTTTAGAAATGAACCCTTTATCAGAGACACTGGTTGTAAAAATTCTTTCCCAATTTTCTACTTCCCTCTTAATCTTAGTAACATTGGCTTTATTTGTATAGCTTTTCAACTTAATGTAATCAAAAATTATCCATTTTGTATTTTATAATGCTCTCTAGCTCTGGTTTTGTCATGAAGTCTTCCCCTCTCCATAGATTTGATGGGTAAACTATCCCTTGGTCTCCCAGATTGCTTATAGTATCAGCCTTTATACCTGGATCATGCACACATTTTGACTTTATTTTGGTGTACCATGTCTGATTTTCATCTAAGCCCAATTTCTGCCATACTATGTTCCAGTTTTCCCAGAAGATTTTGTCAAATAGTGCATTCTTATCCCCAAAACTGGGGTCTTTGGGTTCATCAAACAGTAGATTACTGTAGTCACTGGCTGCTGATTCTCATGTACCCAATCTATTCCATTGATCCACTACTTTGTTCCTCAGCCAGTACCAAGTAGTTTTGATGACTTCTGCTTTATAATACAGATTAAAATCTGTTATGGCTAGGCCATCTTCCCTAGCATTTCTATTCATTAATTGCCTTGATATTCTGGACCTTTTTGTTCTTCCAAATGAATTTTGCTACTATTTTTTCTAGCTCTATGAGGTAATTTTTTGGTGAATTGGTATGGCACTAAATAAGTAATTTAATTTAGGTAAAATTGTTATTCTTATTATGTTAGCTCGACCAAACTATGAGCAATTGATGTTTTTCCGATTAGTTAGGTATGACTTTATTTGTTTTGTAATTGTGTTCATATAAGTCCTGGGTTTATTTTGGCAGCTAGATTCCCAAATATTTTATGTCTACAGTAACTTTAAATGGACTTTCTCTTTCTATTTCTTGCTTTTGGATTTCATTAGAGATATATAGGAATGCTGAGGTCTTATGTGGGTTTATTTTATATCCTGCAACTTTGCAAAATTTGTTTATTATCTTAAGTAGTGTTTTACTTGATTCTCTAGGATTCTCTAAGTGTTTTGTCATAACATCTGCAAAGAGTGATAGCTTAGTCTCTTCTTTCCCTAATTTTATTCCTTCAATTTCTTTTTCTTCTCTTATTGCTACTGCTATTATTTCTAGTACAGAATTTAATAAGGAGGGTGGTAGTAGACATCCTTGTTTCACTCCCGATCTTATTGGAAGTGCTTCTAGTCTATCCCCATTACATATAACACTTGCTGATGGTTTTAGATAGATGCTTCTTATTATTTTAAGGAAGATTCCATTTATTCCTATACTTTCCAGTGTTTTTAATAGGAATGGGTGTTGTATTTTGTCAAAACCTTTTCTGTGTATATTGAGATAATTATATGGTTTCTGCCAGTTTTGTTGTTGATGTGGTCAATTATATCAATAGTTTTCCTTATATTGAACCAGCCTTGCCTTCCTGGAATAAATACTGTATTTTTCTCATGATAAGTTGCTGTAGTCTTTTTACTAATATTTTATTTAGAATCTGTGCATCTATCTTCATAAGGGAAATTGGTCTGTAATTTTCTTTCTCTGTTTTGTCTCTTCCTGATTTAGGTATCTGTACCACATTTTTCTCATAAAAAGAATTTGATAGGACTCCTTCTTCTCCAATTTTCCTAAATAGTTTGTAAAGTATTATAGTCAATTTTTCTTTACATGTTTGGTAGAATTCACTAGTAAATCCATCTGGCCCTGGAGAATTTTTCCTAGGGAGTTCATTGATGGCTTGTTCAATTTCTTTTTCTGAGATGGGGTTATTTAAGTAGTTTACTTCCTCTTCAGTTAGTCTGGGCAACTTATATTTTTTGTAAATATTTATCTATTTCACTAAGATTGTTAAATTTATGTGCATATAATTGGGCAAAATAATTTCTAATTATTGTTTTGATTTCCTCTTCATTGGAGGTATATTCAACCTTTTAATTTTTGATACTCATAATTTGATTTTCTGCTTTCTTTTTTTTTTATCATATTGACTAAATGTCCATCAATTTTATTGGTTTTTTTCATAATACCAGCTCTTAGCTTTATTAATTAATTCAAGTTTTCTTAAATTCAATTTTATTTATTTTTCCTTTGGTTTTCATTATTTCTAAGTCAGTATTTAATTGGGTATTTTCAATTTGTTTTTGTTCTAGCTTTTACAGTTACATGCCCAATTTACTGACCTCCATTTTCTCTATTTTATTTATGTATGCATTCAGGGATATAAAACTTCCCCTAAGAACTGATTTTGCTGTATCCCACAAGTTTTGGTATGTTGTCTCATTATTGTCATTCCCTTGAATGAAGTTACGTATTGTTTCTATAATTTCTTGTCTGACCCACTCATTCTTCAGTATTAAATTATTTAGTTTCCAATTAGTTTTTAGTCTATCCTTCCGTGGCCTTTTATTGCATATAATTTTTATTGCATCATGATCTGAGAAGGATGCATTTAATATTTCTGCCATTATGCACTGAATTATAAAGTTCTTATGCCCTAGTACATGGTTAGTTTTTGTATATGTGCCATGTAGTACTGAAAAGAAAGTATATTCCTATTTATCCCCATTCGATTTTCTCCAGAGGTCTACCATATCTATCTTCTCTAAGATTCTATTTACCTCTTTAACTTCTTTCTTGTTTGTTTTGAGGTCAGATTTATCAAGTTCAGAGAGGGAGAGATTGAAGTCCCCTCTAGTATATTTTTGCTGTGTATTTCTTCCCCTAACATCCTTAACTTCTCTAAGAATCTGGATGCTGTACTGCTTGGTGCATAAATATTTATTAATGATATTGCTTCATTTTTGATGATGCCTTTTAGCAGGATATTGTTTCCTTCCTTATCTCTTTTAATTAGCTCTATTTTGCTTTTGCCTTGTCTGAGATAAGGATTGCTACCCCTGCTTTTTTTACTTTAGCTGAGGCATGATATATGTTACTCCAGTCTTTTACATTTACCTTGTGTGTATCTCCCTATTTCAAATGTGTTTCTTGTAAACAGCACATTGTAGGATTATAGTTTTTAATTCATTCTGCTATCTGCCTATGTTTTGTGGGAGAGTTCATCCCATTCACCTTCAGTTATGATTACTATCTGTCTCTTTCCCTCCATCCTATTCCTTCGCATGTTTATGCTTTTCAATATTCCCCCTTCTCCCTTCACCCCTCCTTAAGACTTTTTCTTTTGACCATTTCCTCCCTCAGTATTCCCTTCTTATCAGCCCCCCTCCCTTTTCCTACACTCTCCCCTTACTACTTCTTCCCTCCTTTTTAGCCCCACCCTTTTCTTAGCAGTCCCCCTCCCCCACTGCCTAAAGGGTATGATAGATTTTTATACTTAATGTAGTATGTTATTTCTTCCTTAAACCAAGATTGACAAGAATAGATTTCATGCAATGCTTCTCTCCCTCCCCTCTTTCCCTCAATTATGGTAAGTTTTATGTCTCTTCTCAATAGAATCCTTTACTTAACTGATTATATTATTTCCTTCTTGCACAAGAACCAATGAGGGAAAAGCTCATATAATGTTCATCTGCCTCCCTTCTTTCCCTCTACTATAATGTTTTATGTCTCCTTGTGTTTCATAATTTACCCTTTTCTGCTCCATTCTTTCCTCTTCTTCCATTGCAGTCCCTTAATAAGGTTTTTAATCATCATTTTGTATAATTTATACTCACACGCTCTATTTATCTATATCCCTTTTAGATGTCGCGATAAGTACAGAATTATCAACATTACAATTGGTAATACAACAGGTATCAGCTTCCCATATAGGGATGTAAACAGTTTTCTCTTATTAAATAAAATATTACGTGTGTGTGTGTGTGTGTGTGTGTGTGTGTGTGTTTTCCCTATTTACCTTTCTATGTCTCTTTTGAGTCTTTTAATTGGAAGTTGAATTTTCCATTGAGCTCTGACTTTTTCATCAGGAAGATCTGGAAGTCCATTATATCATTAAATGACCATCTCCTTGCCTGGAAGATTATGCTCAGTTTGGCTGGATAGGTGATCCTTGGTTATAACCTTAGCTCTTTTGCCTTGCAAAAAATCATATTCCAGTTCCTCTGATCATTCAATATAGAAGCTGCCAGATCCTGTGTGATCCTCACTGTGGTTCTGTTATATTTGAATTGTTTCTTTCTGGAGGCTTGTAGCATTTTCTCCTTTACCTGATAGTTCTGGAATTTGGACACAACATTTTGCAGACTTTTCAATTTGGGATCTCTTTCAGGAGGTATCCAATGGATTCTCTTGATTTCTATTTTACCCTCTGGTTCTAGGATCTCAGGGCAGTTTTCTTTGATGAGCTCTTGGAAGATGTTGTCCTGGCTCATTTTTTCATCATGATTTTCTAGTAGACCAATGACTCATATTATCTCTCCTGGATCTATTTATAGGTCAGTTATTTTTCCATTGAGATATTTTACCTCTTTTTTCTAATTTTTCATTCTTGATGTTTTGTTTGACTGATTCTTGGTGCCTCATGGCATCATTAGCTTCAATTTTGTTGATTCTAATTTTTAGCTAACTATTTTCCTCATTTAGTTTTTGAAGCTTCTTTTCCATATGTTCAGATTTCATTTTTAGTTCACACATTTTTCTTTTTAAGGAGCTATTTTCTTCATTGTAATGTTTTTCTAATTTCACAATTTTTATTTTAAAAAAATTATTCATTTTGTCTTCTACCTCTCTAATTTGGTTTTCAAAGTTGTTTTCGAGCTTATCTAAGAATGCTTTCTGTGCTTGAGACCAGTTCATATTCCCTGTTGAGGCTTCAGCTCTGTGTGTGGAATCAATACTGTCTCCTTCTGAGTTTGGTTCCTCTGGCTCACAATAATAGGATTCTAGAGTCTTTGTCTTTGCAGTCTGTTTTTAACCCGTTTTGAGGCAGGGCCTTAGCCATGCCCTTTCTCTAGGGTTCCCAGGCCTTTACTGTTTAAAATTTTGCTCTGGGCTGATAGTTGCTGTGTTTTCAGGGTAAGAGGTGAGGATTGGAACAGCTGGGGTTCACTCTGCCATCGTGGTCCCTGGAAGTTTAGATAGGGCCTTTTTAAATTTGCAGGCTGTGGGTTGGTAGTTCCAGGGGTAGTTGCTGCCTCAGGCCCTGCATTTTTCTTACCCAGCTCTGAGAGATCCCAGCCCTACAGTGATAGGCCTGGGAATGGCCCTTGCAGTTGATGGATCAACTTGTCAACTTGCCACCATGTTGATCAGACTTAGTTTGGGCCTCACCATGTACTGGCCCCCACTTTGTCATCTGGGCCTCCAGCAGGTAGGGTTTTAATTGGAACTTGAAAGAAGCTAGGATAGCCAGCAGGTATATATAAGGAAGAAAAAAATTCAGGCATTAGGGATAACCAGTAGAAAAACACAGAATTGGGAGACAGAGTTTCTTGTGAGAATAGCAAAGAAGCTGGATTGTAGATTACATGGAGGTGAGGAAAGTTTAACAAGATTGGTAAGATAGAAAGAGACCACTTATGAAAATTTCTCAAAGAAGAAAATGTTATATTTAATCCTTATGTAATAAATAATAAAGAATAAGTGGAGTTTATTGAATGTTGTGTGTGACCTTGTCAGATCTAAATTTTAGGAAGATCACTTTTGTAGACATGTAGATAATGAACAAGAGCAGGAAGAGACTTGAGGCATGGAGAATAGCTGGAGAGCTCTTGTAATTGTCCAGGTGTTAAGACATAAGTACTGACCTCAAGATGATACTGCTGTGTCAGGAAAAAAGAGAACATAAACTAAAGTCATCATAAAGGGAGGAGATAGGATTAGGGAACAGGTTGGATATTGGGGGGAGGTTGAGGAGTCATGGATGACAACTAGGTTTATAGTCTTAGTGACTGTGAATTGTCTGGTGCCCTTGATAATAATTGGGAATTTAGGATGAGTTAAGAGATTTGAGAAGAAAATAATTGGTTCGATTTTGGATAAATTGAGTTTTAGATGTCTATAGAACATCTAGTTCAAAATATCTGATAGGTTGTTGGAGATGTAAGACTGGAGGTCAGCTAAGGTTAGGGATGGGCAAGTAGATTTAAAAAACATAAGCATAGTTGAGATTCAGTTATGGAGTTTGTTGTAATCAGAAACTAAATAGTATATATAGAGAAAAGAACACTCAGAGGAGAGACCTGGAGGATACTCACTATTTGTTGGCATGAGCTAAGCAAAGACCCACTGAAATACATTGAGAAGAATGGTCAGATAGGTAGGGGAAGAAAGACAGAATAGTGGCAGGGAAAAGTAGACAGAATAGGATATCAAGGAGGAACGGGTGAATAACAATGTCAAAAACTGCATAAAGGTCAAGAAGGATCAAGTCTGAGAAAAGATCATTAGATTTGTCAGTTAAGAGTGCATTGGAAACTCTGGAGAGAACATTTTTCGTTGAATAATAGGTTAAAAGTAGACTATAGAATAAAAAGACAATGAGAAAAAAGGGAGTAGCATTATTGATTGTCAATAACCTTCTCAAGGAGATTACGACAAGAAGGTGGAAAAACCTTGAACCATAACTAGTGGGAATGGATAGATCAGATAAGTATTTTAAGAGAAACATGGGCATATATATAGGCACTAGGAAAGCAGGTGACAGGGAGATTAAAGATAATAGTGAATTTAGGAAAGATAGAGGGGGGCCATCTGTTGTAGAATCTCGGATCACTTGTCTATTTAGAGTGGAATGCCTCAGCAAGGAGAAGGGCTGTCTCTTCATTTCAGACAAGAGCAAAAAACTATATAGTAGAAGAAAGCATTTGGGTGATGTGAGATGAGGAGGCAGGAAAAGAGAAGTCTCAGTGAGAGGGCTCAGGTTTTAAAAAAATTTAAAATGAAGTAAAGTTCTCATATGAACATGTGAGTATGGAGACATTTGAGAAGTGTTGCAAAACTTTGGAAAAAATAAAAATGCTTGTTGAGATTATTTAATATAAATTTGTAGTAGATTCAGTTAGAAGAGTTTCTTTTAATATTTTCCTAGTTTTTTCAACAGCACTTGAGTCTGGGTGAAGGGAGCAGTGATGGGGTAACACAAGGATGAGACATGGAAAGGCAAGATATGCAGTAGGATGAAGGGACAAGAGACTTGAAGGAAGAGAACAGTATAGAATTAAACTGTTTCACCAAATGATCAGATGGGGAAGAGAGAAGACTATAGATAATCAAGGGTGATGTCCTGGGGAAGAACTGAGTCATTGATGGATTGTAGGTCACAACGTATACAGAGGAGAGAGTGTTGTGGCAAGATTGAAAGAGAGGTAGAATGACAGTTGATTGTGATAAAGGCAGCTATTTGGTGCAGTGGATGGAGCACCAGACCTGGAATCAGGATGACTTGAGTTCAACTGGGACTTCAGACTTATGAGCTGTGACCCTTGGCAAGTTAATTAATCATTGTTTACTTCCATTTTCCCATCTATCAAATAGAGCTAATTATTGCATCAACCTTCCAAGGTTTTTGTAAAGATCAAATGAGATAAAGTGCTTAGAACAACACCTAGCAAACAGTAACAACTGCTTAAATGTTAGTTGTTGTTGCTCCTTCTGCTATTGTTATATAAGAGAATTTTAGAGTTCATGAGCATGGAAATAATACATTTATAGGTAATGAAAAAATGAAAGATGAATATTTCTGTGTGTAGTGTAGGTTTTGTTGAAGAATAGTTATAGGAAATGAGTAAATTAAAGAGTTGGGATGTTAAATTTTTAACAGAGTATCCATATATCTTCTCATGTGTCCTAGGATGAGAGCAGGATTTGGGAAGGAAAGATTTTGAGCCATACGCTAAACTCATTGAGAAAACAAACAGAGTGCCCTAGAGGTCAGGAGACAATAGCTTCCAGAATTCTTATTGGTTGGCAGGTGTGAGATGTGTAAAAAGAAAGGAGTGGGAAAGGAAAAGATTTAAGATAAAAACAAGTTTGTTTCTTATAGATCAAGCCTTTTGGAAGTGCAGTGGATGAGGTGAATATCTTTAGAGTGGAAAATGAAAGCAGTTGAGTTGAAGGGGATGGAGATAATGGAAAGGATAGTAGGTGATGGAGAACAGGGTTTGAATAATGGCAACCATGTTCAGGATAACTAGGATGGGGAAGATATGACAGGTGGGAAATTGTTAATCATTGGGAAATTTGTTCAGGAATGTAACCAACATCCCTAGGGAAATGGCCTCAGGGTCTTTCAATTTGTTAGGAATTTTAAGAGAAGGAGCTAATACAATGGTGTTTCCCTTTGTTCCCTTAGTGTATATGAGTACTGGCAGTGGTACTGGGACAATGGAACAACATCTTTGTCTTCTGCAGGAAGGAATCAAAAAGGCTTGTATTTGTATTAAAATTTTTAATTAATCCCTTTACCTTTTACATCATTGTCACTTCTGCATAATGGATCCTCCATTTCCCTTCACTCTTGAAGTTGAACACTCCTTTGTAACCAATCAATCAGCAAATCAAAAAACATTTATCAAGTTCTTACTATGTGTTGGGCACTAGAGATACAAAATAACAATAAAAAAAATCTAACACTCCCTTCCCTCAAGAGTTTTTAGTCTAAAGGAGGAGACATAAAAAGACATAAACGTTATGTACATATATATGATATATATATGTATATAGGTAGATATCTATTTCTGTGTGTCTATACACATATGAATATATACATATACACACATACATATTTATGTATATATGTGACATATAAAGAAATATAGGGGGGGAAGAACTAGTAGGTTAGGGGGCTGTAAGACAAATAAACACCGTGCACAGGATGACTGCTAGCACAGGTTCACTCTTGATCTTGCCAGAGAGGAAAGACACTAAGAAGGGGTTAATAATTTACTTTATTCTAATATAGTTTTCTCAGAAGAGGATTGCTGATAATAGGAGGACAAGCTCCTACAGCATTCCCTAATTACCCTCCTCACAGGGGACAGAAAGAAGTGGGGGGCAACTATCCCTACATTTCAATGCAGTCATTTGAGACAGGTACAACATGTGCATTGCCCTAAATCCCTTTAAGCCTCAATGGGGGCCAGTTGAGGAACACACAGCATTCCAGCCTGTTCATTCAACCCTAAGATTCCCCATAAGCCTTTATGGGAGCTGATCAAGGCAAACAGCATTCGGGCATTCAACCCTGTTTCCCTCTAAGCCTCAATGGGGGCCTCCTGTTGAGGCATACACAGCATTTGTGCATTCAACCATAAGGTTTCCTGTTCACCAACCAATACCCACCTGCTTTATAGGGCAACAGACAAAGAAGACATTTTGCCAGCAGTAGCCTCACAAGTTTATATCATCCCACCCCTGTATCTCACTGCGCAGCCACAGTGGATGTTTGTATTATTTAACTTTATATAATGCTGCACAAGCATGGTGAAGGTGTTTTGAACCATAATTATGGGAACTCATATCTAATACCTGGGAACAAGATAATGGGAAACTGAACTTTATGAAATAATAAAAAAAATCCAATTTATACACACTAAAATCCACCTTACGTACAGAAGTCATGGAACTTCTCATGGAGAAAGTAACCTTTAGCTTATCTTTGAAGGAAACTGGGTATTCTTGAGAGACAGAGGTGAGGAGGAAGTCATTTTCAGGTGTTCTAGACAGTCTGAGGAAAAGCATAGAGAGATGGAAGATGGAAAACCTCGAAGCAGGAAAAGATCAGTACACTAAGAGCATCAATGTCTTCAGGCCCCTCACCCCTATGTTGAGAAGAAAGAGGTATTTTAAATTTCTGTGACTGCCATTTAAAAAGAAATATTAATCAACTTGTAATTTCCTCATATTGATCTTTTATTTTCATTTAAAATGAATGGAATATTATAAATATTTTCATATGCAGTTGGCTACTTGTGAAACAAAACCAATATTTATATTTAGATCAATTTAGTAAGGAGAAAGGGAGAAAGAGACACATACCAATGTGATATAAACAGAATAGGTTCGCAAATGCAGAATTTTCAATGAAATTCCAGCAACTTTCTAAGCATTGTTATCAGTATTATCTCCTTTATCTCCTTGGTCTGTGAAAATTAATATAGAATTGTTACATCAAAAATCTCTATTTCCTTCCAGTCTGAAATAACTGACTGACAATGTCATATAAAATCTCTAGGAAGAGAACTGCAGTTCTTTCTCTAAATTTAGATTTGCAGCAACTATAAGGTTTAAAAATAAAGCTGTAATTGAACTTTTTAAAAAGACTAATATGATTATAACTTTTCTTTGCAGGAACCCATTTTCTGACAGTAATAGTCATTGGCCGAATCACTAGTGATGGTCATAGTCAGATGAGATCCAGACCTAGAAAGGTTTTAACTTACGCCATTTAAAAAAAAAAAAATATATATTTTTATATATATATATATATATATATATATATATATATATATATATATATATCCAAAGAAGGGGATTTCAGAAGTATATTGGTACTGTTCCCTTACTTCCCTGTGGTAATGATTCATTCTCTGGTGATGGAAGAGTGAGTCACTTCTTTCAAAGTTCTGTCTCTTGGGAGGTTAAATTGCATAGATATGACTACCATGTGTGAATGTCTTGGCTCAAGTGGAGCTGGATAAGTCACAACTTGAGGTTGCAAGTTGGTGAAGTAATTAAAGCACTGGACCTAGAATGAAGAATACCTGAGTTCAATCTCATTCATCCATTCAGTAAACCTTTACTAAACACCTACTATGCTCCAGGTGTTCTGCTATGTGCTGGGGATACAAAAAAGAGGCCAAAGACAGCCCCTCCCTGTCTCAGATATTTGCTAACTATGTAACTAAGTCATTTACCTTCTATATGCCTCAACTTCCTAATCTTCAAAATAGGGAAAATCATAGCATCTATTTCACAGGGTTGTTGTGAAGCTTAAATGAGATAATGCTTGCAAACTACTCTGAAAAACACTAAAGTGTTCTACAAATCCTTCTTATCATGATAAATTGTAACCCAGGCCTCACAATTTCTATCTGGTATTCAATAAAAATTGGGCAGCCAGGTGTTGCAGTGGATAGAGCAGTGAACATAGACTCAGGAAGATTGGAATTTGAATTCAGTCTCAGACACTTACTAGATGTGTGACCATGGACAAGGCACTTAATCCTATTACCTCAATTCCTCATCTGTAAAATAGGAACACACTGAATAAGAAAATGGCAAACCATTCCAGTATCTTTGCCAAGAAGACCCCATAATGAAGTCACATAGAATTGGACATGATTCAATAACAACAGTACAGTAGAAATAGCACTCTTTTGAAAAAAAATTTGTGTATCTCACTTGTGGAATTTACAATACTAGGAATACTTCTTATCCCATTTAATTGCTCCTTCCCCCATATATCCGAAATCTAAAAGTGCACAATTTCAAGAGTAACCCTAAATGGATGAGATTAGCACAATGGACATAAGCTTTAGATAACAGGGAAGTAGAATTTCAAAGAAAAATTGGGGAATCTTCATTCCTATATAGTAAAGATATTTAAGGGTAAAGAGGATTTTTGTCTACCTTGTGATCTTGAAAGGATCCAATTCTTTAGACATTTCTATATGTCAGTCAACTAGTATTTTTGAAGTGTCTATATTGTACCAAACACTGTGCTAAATGCTAGGGATTGTAAAGACAGGTAAAATGATCCTAAGGAAGATGTTTATAGTGATTGATGAGGATGAGGATGATGATGTGATTTCCATATGTCAAGCACTGTGCTAGGTCACAAATGCTAGACAAAAATGAAAAGTCCTCTGCCCTAAAAAAGAAGAATTTTAGTAGGGAGATAGTTATGTTCAGATCAAGGTAACATGAAATATATGGAGGGAGAGAACATTAACTGGGTCTATCAGGGAAAGTACATGGAATAGGAGGCTTAATATTGTTGTCCATGTGTTTCACATAAAATTATGAGGCACAATTTCCTCCTGAGAAGGAAGAGAATAGGCTAATATAAGATTATTGAAAAAGGTGAGAAAATTTGGAGCAATCTGTATGAAGTACAATGGTCAATGAAGAAAGTTCTAATTAAAATTAGGTGACAGCTGCAAAGGAAACACAGCATGACTCTGACTTCCATTGACTTTCAACAGAGGTGAAGAAAGGACTCACAGCTAGGAAAAACTTAGGGTTGAGGTTTGGGAAGGTGTGAATAGTTGATAGGATGAGGAATTAAGGGATTCGAGAGTAAAGGAAAGTGTATATTACACTGGTTACCTGGGAAGTCATGATTATGGAGGGAGGATAGTGAGGTTTGAAGAGCTGTCAGGTGCAAATTGGGATAAAACTTCTTGATTCTAATACAAAGAATTAGGCACAACAGGTGAAGAGAGCAAAAGAGACAGATTTCGATTTGGCATAAGAAAAAGCTTCCTAATTAAGGCTATCTAAAAACGAAATGTGCATCCTTAACAGGGAGAGGGTTCTCTTCAATAGAAGTATTCAAGCAAAGACCACCTGTAGAGTCTGAAGGAGAAGAGATACTTGTTTGGGCAAGGGTTGGGTAATAAGATCTCTATGGTCCCATAAAACACATTTGGACTTTGATTTACTTATATGTTCATCCCTGACCTAGACTTCCTGATGATTTCATCATGAAAGCCTCAGCAAAGAGAAAATAATCCAGTAATTATATTTCAGTTAGTATCAATCTTAGGAGATGGTGGCTGCCAATACTGTCAGCTTAATTTGATACTGAGCAGAATTTTCTGCACTCTCCTTTCCAAAGATTAGCCATATTGCCTACCTGTCAGGTATACAAACTACATCTTTATTTCTGTAAATTACTAGGGTTAGAGGACATTTCAGAATGCCCTATTAAACAAACTGAGCAAAATGTGAGATAAAATATAATGGGATGTTATTACACAGTAAGAAATGATAAGTATGAGGGAAACAAAAGCATGGGAAGATTTTGATGAATTGTTAACAAGGTAAAAGAAGTACAGTATACATGATATCTGGGGAAGCTAGGTGATGCAGTGGTTCCAGTGTCAGGCCTGGAGTCAGGACGACTTATCTTCATGAGTTCAAATATGATCTCAGGAACTTACAATATTAGTGTGACTCTGGGCAAGTACTTAACTCTGTTTCCCTCAATTCCTTATTTGTAAAATGAGCTGAAGAAGGAAATGGCAAGAATACCCAGATTTCTTTGTCAAGAAAACCCCAAATGGAGTCACTAAGAGTCAACTACAACTGAACAAAAAAATACAATATAATTATAAAATGAGATCGAAAAGATCCCTTAAAAGTAAATAGGATGTTAGATAATTGGGGAAAAAAACATACATATACAACATTGGTCCCAGAGAAGATATAGGGGAAAATCCCTTTCCTCTTCTTCACCAAGATGTGAGAGACTACTTGGAAAGAATGTTGTGAATGAAATCATTGTGTAAGTTCTTTTCCTCTCTTTGTTTTATTGTTGTTAAACAAAAATCAAATTTCATTTGTTAAATGTTGTTAAAAAAGAAAATGTTAAAAAAGAAAATAAAATTTCAAATGATGGATCATATCTAGAAATGACTTCAATATAAAAAAATGAGTCTTCATTAAAACTGACTTCTTAAACTAACAAATTGAGGAGATATTCAATCTTATTTGATAATCCCTGGGATGACATTGGCAGGTGAGAGCATCTACTTTCAGGAATCAGACCCAGGAAAGCAGGACAGGAAGGAAATAAATATTTATGTAATGCTTACTATATACCAAGTTTTAGGTAAGGGAGAATTTAGTGTAAGTAAGGTCGATTTTGGTGTATGTGAAGTAGATTTTTGTTATTATTTATTAAAGTTCAGTTTCTCAGGATCCATAGCCTTAACAATCTCTTGTTCCCATGTATTAGATATGAGTTCTCATGGTTATGGTTCAAAACATCTCCACCATGCTTGTGCAGCATTATATAATGATAAATAATATAAACATCCATTGCAACTACACAGTGAGATACAGGGATGGGGTGATGTAAACATGTGCAGCTATTGCTGGCAATATGCCTTCTTTGTCTGTTGTCCTATAAAGCAGGTAGGCATTTGTCAGTGAAGGGGGAACCTTAGATTTGAATGCACAAATGCCATACATGCCTTGATCGGCTCCCCTTAGGGTTGAATATACAAGCTAGAATGCTGTGTGTGCCTTGATCAGCCTCCGTCAAGGCTTGGAGCAATCTATGTTTGCCTCAACTGGCCCCCATTGAAGTGTGAGGGGATTTAGGGCGATGCACAAGTTGTGCCTGTCCCAAGTGACCCCTTTGAGACCCAGGGGTAGTTGCTCCCCGCCCCCTTCTCACCAGTCCCAGGTGGTGATTAGGGAATTCTGTAGGAGTTTGTCCTCCCATCATCAGCAATCTTCTGAGAAAACTAGACTAGAATAAAATAAGATTATTAACCATTTCTAAATGTCTTTTCTGTTTGACCAGATCAAGAGTGAACCTGTGCTAGCAGCCCTCCAGTGTTCTGTGCTTATTTGTCTTACACAAGTGCTTTACAAATATTATCTTATTTGATCCTTACAACAACCATGGGAGGTATACACTGTTATTGTTCTCATTTTTTAGTTGATGAAACTACAGTAGTCAGAGGTTAAGTGACTTGCCCAGGATCACATAGTGAATGAATTCAGGTTTTCCTCACCATAGGCTCGGTGCTCTATCCACTACAACTCCTAGCTACCTGTAATGGAACCTTAGGAAGAGAAGACTATGCATAGAAGAGAGGGAGCCTTTCAGATACAAACTTCTATGTTATAATATTGCAGTGATTATGATAAATCAGAAAACTTGAAGCTGTAAAGGGCCTTGAATATCATGTCGTCAAAGCCCTTTTCTCTGTTTTAGAGATGAAAATTAAGAGAAGTTAACTGAATTGTCTGATTTCAGATAATTATTAAGTAACAGAGGCAGGATGCATACTCGGGTCTTGTGGTTCCAAATTCACTGCTCTCTCTTTTCTAGTACACATCCTCTGTCTGGTCACAAGATCAGTGTATGGAAATCATACATTTCATACAAAGACATGTGCATAGTCTTTAAGGGTTGTTTTATATATTTTTTTCTTTTTTTCTTTCAGCAATCTCAAAGAGGAATGAAATGGTCTAGGTTCTTAAAAGTAAAGATAGTAACATAAAGATATTCTAGTCTTGGTGATTTCTATTTTCCTGTGAATTTTGCTTTTTCCTCTGGCCATACTCAATGACAGATAGATTCTCACTGTGTGGGCCTAAGCAACTTATTTGGTTTGGAGCAACCTAATTTGTAGCCTGGCAGGCATTAAAGAAAAAATCATGGGTATTTGGATAAGAATGGAGACTTTCCTCTGTATGAAGAGTTTTAAAGATCATAATGAAATGCTGTGAAATGTAATGCCCAAAATTTGAAGGAATCATCTGATAAATTAAAAACTAGAACCTAAATAGAGTACATAGATTGATGTACTAGAAATCATATCCCCTCCCCACAACAAAGAATAAACTAGGAGCTAGAATAAAGAAATGTCACGTCCTCGAAGCTTTCAGATTTTAGTAGCTTTAAAGCCAAACAAACATTCTAGTTCAGGAATCGTTTATTGCTTTCTATCTTAAAATCTTTCAATTTTGATTACGTGTTAAAATCCTAACTGCACATTGCAGTTATGTGAATTACATACTGTAATATGTAGAGTGATGTAAAGTTGTTGCAATGTTTGTGAATCATTTGCTGCTTCGTGGTATCCTGTGCTGTGACTGGGCATTAGATTTTGTTGGTCAGATTTTACCCTGGGACAACCTAGAATATGGTGTGTTAAAAGTGAATAATTTCAGTCTCATAAAGGCATCTTTGTTAGAAACCGAATGAGAATTCGGCCCTTCCATTTTGAACACTATGCTTTGTGTGTTGAACCACATGGTTACTCTAATATATCATTGAGAAGGAGCATTCCCATTTGGGCCTTTCAAAAACCACATGGATAATTCATTTTTCAACACTCTAGTTATATGTTATTATTATTTATTTTGCTGTCACTTACATTCATTGCTCACACACCTGCAGCAAACTCAAGCCAAACTCCTAGTTAGCCTCCTCTGACAGCAGGAGGAGAGCTGAGTAAACAATGAAAAAAAATTCCACAAAGCAGCAACCTATTCCACCTGTACTCCTCCTGGCACATTTCTCAGGTGTTTTTCTTCTATTTGAAAGCGTCAGTAAAAGGAGATGACTTTAGAAAGTACAAGCAAACTCATAAAGTATCTCTTTTTTCCTCACTTCTAGTATATGCCTTTGATTCACATGGTTCTGTTTGGAGATGAACAATTTTGTAATGATCTCCTGCAGTCACTTTCTTTGAAGGGTAACATCATGTGTAAGTATTATGTTTTATATGTCTCTTAAGTCTCTGGTAACTTCTTACAATTATCCTTTGCTGAATGAACTGAGACAGCAAGATATGCTAAAAAGTTCTATTTGATTTCAATTCAAGATGTAGACACTAGTGAGACATAGTTTATCAGATAGAGGCCAGGGTGTTGGATTAGTAGATTAAAGCAATCAACTTTTAAAAGGCCTACATATTGTGAGTAAAATAAATATCTGGAAAATGGGAAATCAAAATGAAGACCATGTGGTAGCTGGAGAAAGCATGGTATTTGTACATTTTGACAATGTCAAAATTTCAAGTTTACTGAACTCAGTCATAAGGTATTATGTGGTGTATCCTTCATTCTTGAAGAGGACCATGGAATCAGGAAGATGATGCCATGACTGACAAGTGAATTGGATTTAAGTGAGCTCGAGCTATACAAAGTCACCAGCCTCACTTTCTCCTCTGGAGCCATTTGGGTCCAGTGACCAGTTGGACTGACCTCCATCAGGATGATTGGAGATGACCCAGCTAATGTATTAAGATATAAGAATGAAACAACAGCATGGTTATGAAGGGTGATTCAGATATTATGAGCTAGGTTGTAGTACAAAAAAGGATCAGCATTGCCATGAAGTCCTATCAGATAATAGGATCAAAATGTAATTCAAACCATTTCAGAATTTGTAGTTAAAGTTGACAGGAAAGGTTTATGGACATATTTGCTCTAAGAGCTCCCACAGGGCTTTTACTGACTAATATACAAGAATATTTTAGGACTATTTGTTTATCCCTATACTTCCTGACTGTTCTCTATGACTTCAAAGGGAATTTAGAGGGCTTTGACCAGTCCTCTTTGTTAGTATTGTCTGAGAAGGACATAGATTACTAACAGTTTTTTTTTCTAATTGAGAGAAAGAAACTCAGAGGAGTCAACACTCAAACTCCCCGGGTATTTCTGCTATTGTGCTCCATGATATGAGCAGAACTCTGGTGTTAATAGGGACCTCAAAAAATCATAAATCATGATCAAGAAGGAGAAAGCTTATATTCTAAGACACAAGAAACCAGTAAGGTAATTTAAGGGATATAATTTCTAAACTAAAGAAGAGGAAGTAATGGGAGCCTCAGATGAAACATCGTAATTTATTCCCTTAATTATGAGTGAGGGACATATTCAATTCAATAAGCATTTATTAATTGCCTGCTGTTTGCAGGACTGTGTACTAAGTGCTAGGGATGCAAATAAGAAAAAAGAAATACAGTCCCTGGCCTCGAGCAGTTTGCAGTCTAATGGGGGGGAGCCACACACACACACAGACACACACACACACAGACGTGTACACACACACTCACATGAAGTTGAAAAGAGAAGAAGGGCTACCAGGGGATGCTAGCACTTGGACATGATGTTTTGTAGAGTAGAAATCAAACAGAGAAGCTGATAGAAAATGGAGAGTTACTGGCAAACCTCTGAGCTTTATATAGAGGAATGCTTTCAGAAGAGTTTACTATTCCACCCTCTAGTCCTCTGATTAGAGGGGAGAAATAAATGAGGGAGCTGAGAAGTTACTGAATATCAAAACCTGAGTCAATATGTATGGTCATGAGATTTCAGATGATCAGTTTACTGTGGTGGGTGGGGATGGAGATGATGTTCTGTGGAGTGGAACTCAAGCAGAGTGCCCTATAAGCTTCAACTCAGGTGTCATCTTCATGAAGTTATCCATGATCTCCTTCTTCATTAGTGTTTTGTACTTCCTCAGGATTTTTGTGTTTAGTTATGTGCTTTATCCTCCATCAGAGGGGGAGATTTTGGACTTTGAGGTATTAGCTTAGAAAATCAGTAGCTGAGATCACTTGTAATGTTTCAATAGTAAAACAAAACAAAACAACAACTGAGTTTGGAGGGTTCTTTTGAAGATGCAGAGTTCAGCTGCCATGGTAATTTCAGGGATAAAAGTACAATAAATCATTTGCTATTGAAGTGAACAAATGAGTTATTCGAATTGTGGTAAGATGAAACATCACAGGCTGAGGAAAGTCAGTACATTGATCACTTGATATATAAAGTTGGAGTGGGGACACACTTAAGATATCCATGATTACAAAATATCTGAGTATTTGACAGGGAAAGGAACAGGACAAGAGAGGAAGCAGCCAGCAGAATGGGGAGGAATGCAAAGACAGGTTGAATAAGAGGAAGATTCAGGTACATATGAGGAAAACTTAGAGTTATCATATTGGGAAGGACATAGAAAGAAATATAAGATTTTAGATTTGCTTCTTCACCTTGTAACTGCTGAAAACTAATGTCATTGATGAACTAATCCATAATTAGGCTGAGTGGCAAAGCTCTCGAAGGCACTAAGAACTGGTATTGACTTTCCCTAATAGTGGCATACTTTTATGGTGGTCTTTCATTTTTCATTCCTGAGGTTATTATCCAAACCTCTGATTTCTTTTGGTTGGGAGGGGGAAGTAGTATAGGGAAAGCTTGGCACATTAATATTGGTTATTTTGTTCACACAGGGAAATCCTAACATGAGAGCTCTCTCAAGAGAAATAGATCTATATCTCTTTCATAAATTAGGGTCTTAGATAGTTGCCTATTACTCTAAGATATTAAGTAAGTGGCTCATGTCTATACCCCTACTATATGTCAAAAGCAGTACTTGAACCCTGACTTTGTGAAAAATCACCCCTTGCAGTATTCACCCCTTGTCCAGTATTCCACAAATTGACCTTCTAGCTATGATTCCACACTTCCTTTTGACCATACAATGTTGACAGTTTTGCCCTGAAATTGGTTGAAGGAAGTAACAAGGTCTTTGGGATGTTAGAGGTAAGTTATGCAGTATAGGGAACTGGTAGAGCAGTTGCGGACATAGAAAAGAACTTGTTTTTAAGGTTGAGACTCCTTGAGCTCCAGTTTTCTCTGTATTTCTTATAAGGTATGAATAATCCTTGCTCAAAAGTTGTAGGAAGGATGCAATTGCATTAAGGTGGCATCATTGGTAGAGCACAGGGCCTAGAGTCGGGAAGATCTGAGTCCGTCTGGCTTTAGGCACTTACTAGCTGTATTACCCTGGGCAAGTCAACTAACTTCTATTTACTTCAGTATCCTCAACTATAAATTGGTGATAATGATGATACCTGCCTCACAGGATTGCAATGAAGATCAAATGGGGCAATATTTTTAAAGTGCTTAGCATAGTGCTTGTCACAAGTGGGTGCTTAAAATGTTTATTTCCTTATTTCCTTACTTTGACTACGAGCATGAATATGCCATCTTTAGTGTAGTGGTACTATTAGAGGACATGCTCACAATAATGAGAACAAAAATCCAAGTTAAAGTATTTATACAGTGATTTAAGGTTTAGAGACCTCATTTCTCCCACAATTCTCCAACAGTTTGACTGTTCCTTGTTGGCAGAGTTTGATAATATCTTTCTTCATATCTGTCCTCTAGTCCGAGCCTTGCATATAGCACCTGGAATTTTCTTCTGTCTGGAGTGTGGTTAGTGCTGATTAGTTCCAGTATGCAATATGTGATATAGATATGATTATTATTGCCTCCTTTTTACAGATAAATAAAGTGATACAGCGAGGGATTAACTAACTTAGGATGTCACAGCTAACATCTTTAGTGAGATTTAATGAAGGTCATTAGATCTAATTTTAGCACTCCGCTTTATATCATTCTACCACCCTTGAAGGCTGGTGCTGTCATTATCCCCATTTCACAGATGATGAAACTGAGGTGAATAGCAGTTAAGTGACTGGCCCAGGATCACACATCTAGTCCATTTCTGTGGTCAGATTTGAGCTCAGGTGTTCTTCACTTTCGGCACTGTGTTCTATCCACTATCTCACTGAGTTTTCTCTAAGTATGCTTGATTTGGAATAAGAATACTTGGGTTAAAATCCTGGCTTCAGTTTACTGATCTGAAACATGAAGGAAGAGGCTGTTGGATTATTTGATCTTTAAGGTCTTTTCTTTTCTAGCTCCACTGAATGACCCTGTAATTTATAGATCTGATCCTGATGGGGGAAGAGAAAAGAGAATTGGCGTCACATGGATAATCGTACATTTAGTCTTGTCATATTTCTAAACCTTCCTACTACCTGTGTGTTCTTGAGCAAGTCACTAAGCTTCTCTGGGTTTCAATTTCCACATTAGTAAAATGAGGTTGGTTGGACTTGGTCTGTGAGGTTTATTCTTGCTGTAGATATATTAGCCTATGGACGTTTTGTGTTGGTCTTATATGAAGGGGAACTAGGTGGTATAATGGATAGAGTGCTGGGCTCAAAGTCAAGAAGACTTGAGTTCAAATCCTACCTGAGACATTTACTATGAATGTGACCCTGGACAAATCACTTAATCTCTGCCTCAGTTTCCTCATCTGTGAAATAGGCATATTAATAACTCTTTTCTGCCTGGGTTGTTGTGAGGATCAATGAGATAATAATTAAAAAGCACTTAAAGCAATTCCTGGCACATAGTAAGTAATATATAAATATTAGTTGTTATTATTATTACTCAGAAGATTTTTGTGGTTTAAGTCTTATAAGTATAGTTATTAAACTTCTATAAATGTAGCTTATTGAAAGGACAGGTGAGACTGTAGTGTTTTTGCTCCCATGTTATTCATGCTTAGGATGGACATCTGGTAGACTGCAACACTTTATTAAAGTGATGAATCTATATTTTTAGTAGTCACATTTCAGCTCAATCTTCATGACTGAGCATCTGCTGAAATCTTGATATCTCAAGAGACCAACCAAAAGATCACCAAGGAGAAGGCTATGGTTGTCCTCATCATGCTTTTAGAATCATATTAGAGATCTTTTTTATTTGTGTTACTCTTTTTCACTTAAACCTCTAACTTGAGGTGGGAATGCTTGGGCAAAGCAATCTTATATCTGGGCTGTGGTCAGTGCTGATTGATTCCAATATGCCTGGCCCTCTGCTTAGGAAGTGATAAACCTCTACTTGGAATGGGATCTCTGTGGGAAGCTAGTATCTCTCATTTGCCAATTGACATTGATTTATGGTACAGCCTATAGAGTGCGTCCTAAGGGCATTGTACTGTAATTGCACTTCTTCAAAGTGGTCTGACTATTGTGGCCTCATCCTTCAAATAAAAGGAAGCTGTATAATACCCTGTGTTTATTTGACCTATGATTTATTTCTTTTGAGAGGTTATGTCCTTTTAAACATTCTTTACAACTGGGAACTACTTTTTTGTAACAAAGGGAATTTTGGCCTTACAATGTTGCATTTCTTTCATTTCTTTGTCAAGTGCTCTTGACTATTAAACTGCCCCCTAACTTTTTCCCACCAAATAAGTGTTCCATGCTCCATTTTTGTGTCTCCTTTGGGAACTATGAGTTCTACATAAAGGGGGCAATGATAATGATAATAACCACAAATTATAGTCATAAACAATTTTATGATTATAAAGTTCTTTATATAGTCTTTTATTGGATTCTTATAAAATCCGTGCTGAGGATGTATAATGTTTTGTTACCTAAAAAGGAATATCTTTATTACATACCTAACACGTGGTCATCTGGCCTCTTCCTCAATTGGAACTTTTTATTTTTATGGTGGCAATCTATTTTACTTTGGGATGGCTCTAGTAGTTACACTGCATAACTCTTGCCTCATTTGATCAAATGGAATTCTATGCATAATGTGTATGTAGCATAATGTCCTGCACAGAGTAGGTGCTAAATGATGTTTGCTCCCTATTTCCCTTCCTTGCAACTTCCACTCTCTCTCCATTCCTATTTCTATCCCTTGGGGCCAAAATGAACAAGTTGAATGCTTATTTTAGGCTTCCACATATGTGTAGGCAACTATCCTCTCCTCCACCCTTCTACCCTGAATCTTTCTTCAGACCCAAGATTCCCAGTTTCTACTGTTTCTTGTTGGCATGGTTCAATCATATCTTTCTTCACATCTGTTCTCGAGTTTCTGCTTTGCATTTATCACCTGGATACTTTGTGTTTGGGGCAGGTTTCCGACAGTCAGCTGCTGTAGGTGGGTTGAAATTGGGCAAGCATGAACGGGTAACAACAATCTAATATGTCATGGACACACTGAAACACAATTTCCAATGTTACTCATAAGCCCTGGGCTCCTGGGGCATGATAAGGCCCAATAGGAACAATCTGCTAAGCGGAGATGGGTGAGGATTGGCAAGCAGAAAAGTAGTAACTAATAGTGCCAACCTATGAAAATAGGTGTGCCAATAACAAAATGAAGGAGTTTCTTTTTATGAGCAGGTGTTCTTTGCAAGCTACAGGGAGACCAAGCACCTTAGGGTGTCACCTTTGAATAGAAAGATTTAGAGAGTAAGCCCTAGAGGAAAAAACAAACAAACCCAAGCCTGTCTTGCTTACTGGTGAGAGACTTAAAAATGTTTCCCTCCCTCTTACATGTCTTATTAATGATATCTAAAATGATTCCATATTGTTTATACTTCTGAATGTGGGACTCTCAGCTCTGGATTTTTAGGGCTAAATAGGATAATAGATTTAGAGCTGGAATAAAAGAAAAAACTGAGGCCTCAGGAGAATTAAGTGACATTTTCATGGTCACATGTACTCCAGAACAGAGTTGAGATTCAAACTCAGAGTCCTCTCACTCCAAATCTCATGTTCTTCCTATTATCCTTGTCCCCACTCACCACCCCACCCCACTCATGTCTTTCAATTTGACGCAAAATTGGCAGAGATCGCTGCAGATACTCAGTTGTACACAAGCATTGGAAAGTCAGGTCTCAAACAGAAAGTTTTGAGGATTGGTTATTAGATACGGCTTAGTTACTTAGGATGGTCCAAAGCAATCAGGGTCAGGTTAAATGTGAAAACTAACATAAAGTACTCCGTAGAACTATCTGCAGCATAAATCTTCAGAGTAGCCCCATAATTCTGTCATACAAAAATACCCAAATCACACAAAGCTTATAAAGATTAACCCAAAGTAGGTACAATTTGGGGGCAAGGCTTCAGCAAAAGCAATATTAGACCTGAAAATGGAATATAGAATAAACAGACCTAAGGACAGTAAACAGAAGAGTCTTAGAGACATTTAAAATTGAAAAAGGAAGGAATGAGAAAAAGAAAAAAGGAGGGAGTTAAAGTTAAGTTCACAGAGGATCTTTAAATATTTAAAGAATTAAATGAGTCTTCCAATATTGTATTAATGAGATCTGAAAAATTCAGCAGTTTTGCGCACAAAGTGTATGTATTTCAGAGCCACAAATAACTGTCAGAAAAAAAATTATGAAAAAGACTGAAGTTAATCTAGAAGTGATGGAAATGTGAGATTGTTTGGCCCTGGATTCTGATGAAAGGAAAAATTGAATAGTTGATAACTACTAGGATACCTTACACTTTCTTATGAATGATATTCCTCCTCCCCTTATATAATAGTAGGAAGAATCTGACTAGGATAGTTGTATAAATATTTAGAAATTTTAAAAAGTACAAAAATATAAAATTTCTTTACTGTAGTATATAAGACTGGCATTTGGTCACTGAGTCTTAACAAAGAAGCCTAAGAATATGTGTGGTTTTGTATATTTGCATATACATGCTATAATACGGGGAAATAAAAGGACTGGGCAGAAAATGTGTTCAGGCATATGGTTTCTGTTAAATTTTTTTCATGAAAGTCATATAGTAAGAAAATTTATCAATAAATTTACATGGCTAGGCTCCTTTTACTAATAAACATTGTTTACCTACTCTTCTAAGCATCTGCATATTTCCTTTAATATGACTGAGAAACTTAAGAATTGGGAGGGATTTACTGTGGAAAAATCAGAAAACCTCAAAAAAGGGAGGGATCTCAGAGAAGTCTAACCCCATTAATACCTGAATGGGCTTCCCCTTTATAACAAAACTAACTTGTGGTCCCATCTAGTGTCCACTTGAAAACCTGCAGTGATGGGGAACTCACTACCTTATAATCAACCCATTCTACTTATTTAATTGTTAGTAAGTGTTTTATTATTCAAACTGACTCATAATCTACTTCTTTATTGGGAAGATAATAAGCATTTATATCATGTCTCTTGAGTATTTTACATATATTATCTCACAAGAATCCTAAAAGGTAGGTACTGTTATCAATACCCATTTTACAGTTGAGGAATTGCAGCCAAATTAAGGAAGTTAAATGATTTTCTCAGGGTCACAGAGCCCTTAAATGTCAGAGGCCAGATATGAACTCGGGTCTTCCTGATTCCAGCTCCAGTAACTCCATTCATTGCTTTACCTAGCTGCACCTAACCTCGTGTAATTCCCCCATCCCTGCTTTTGCTGCATGTTTCTATTAGTTCTGCCATCTGATGCTAAGCAGAACAAGTCTAATATATTTCCCACAACAGAATCCAAGTTGAGCATCCTTACTTTGTTTAGTCTAATCCTTGTATACCTTCAAGAACACTTTATAAGTTTTACCTGCCTCAGAGGGAATAAAATAATAAAGTCATTTAAGCCATACTGAGGAAGGCACCTTAGAAGACATTTCAAAAATTATCTCACACAAATTAGGAATAATTTATATTTCCTCTATTAATAACATCTCCATTTTGCTCCACCTGAACACTTCCAGTAATTTTGAGCTCATTACTTTAAAGATAAGGATCCTTATAATTTCTAGCAATTGGTCTAATATCTCTCCCATATCTTCTCCCTTACCCCCTTCGACTTTTCCATTAGAGCAAGGTGAATCTCTCTGCCCCAATGCCTGTACATCTTATCTCCCAATTACATGCAACAGAGTATTGATAATAGTGTTTATATATATTTGAAACATTTAATTTTAAGACCTCAAATTTCAGATCCATTCCCTTCCTCCCTTGTCACCCATTCCCTTTGGGAAGATAAGTAATTCAGTATTTGTTGTACATGTATAACTATGCAAAATATTACCATAGTAGATATATTGTACAAGGCAGCTTATAATTCCCTCCCACCCATTCCACCCCCCACCTGGTCCATTCCCTACTTGATCCTGCCCCTCTTCTATAGTGGGTACTTCCAACCTTCCCTCCCCCCAAGAATGCTCTCCCATCCATCATCCCTCCTCTCATCCCCCTTCCCCCTATTCTGCTGCAGGTTGAGATATCCCATTTAGTATGTATGTCATTCTCTCCCTGAACCAAATTCAATGAGAATGTGGTTTTGCCTTTTTGCCTTCCTATTCTTCCCCTCCTCTGCAGCCACTTCCCCTTGCTTCTTCTACATGAGATAGTTTACCCTACCCTGTCTCTCCCCATCTCCTCTTGCCATTTTCCTCTCTCACCTCATAATTTCACCCCTTAGGTATCATCCCTTCCCAACAAATTCAACCTATGCCCTCTATCCATGTATAACTGTAAACATATATACACACATTCACATATGTATTCATGTGACCATATACCCTTCTTCCATTATTTTCATACTGAGAAAAGTTTCATCAGTCACAGTTATTGTTTTTCCATGTAGGAATGTAAATAGGTTAACTTTGATAAGTTCCTTTTGATTTCTTTTCCCTGATTACCTTCTCAGGCATCTCTTGCTTCTTGTGTCTGGATGTCAAAATTTCTATTCAACTCTGTTTTTTTTCCTCAAGAATGCTTGAAAGTCCTCTATTCCACTGAATGACCATATTTTCCCCTGAAACAAAATACTCAGTTTTGCTGGGTAGGTGACCCTTGGGTTCATTCCCAGTTCTTTTGCCCTCTGGAATATCATATTCCATGCCCTTCGATCCCTCAGTGTAGAAGCTGTCAGGTCGTGGGCTATTCTGATTGTGTTTCCACAATATTGAAATTGTTTCTTCCTGGCTGCTTGGAGTATTTTCTCCTTGATCTGGGGATTCTGGAACCTGGCTATAATATTCCTGGGAGTTTTCTTTTTGGGATCTTTTTCAGGAGGTGATTTGTGGATTCTTTCAACCTCTATTTTGCCCTCTGGGTCTAAAATGTCAGGGCAATTTTCCTTGAGAATTTCTTGAAGGGTGATTTCTAGGTTCTTTCTTTGACCATGGCTTTCAGTTAGTCCAATAATTTTTAAATTATCTCTCCTGGATCTATTTTCCAGGTCATTGGTTTTTCCCATGAGATATTTCACATTGCCTTCTATTCTTTCATTTGTTTGGATCTGCTTAACAGCATCTTGATTTCTCATAAAGTCATTAGCTTCCATTTGCTCCAGTCTAACTCTGAAGGAATGAATCTCCTCAGTGAACTTTTGAGATTCTTTTTCCATCTGGCAAATTCGACTTTTTAAGGCATTCTTCTCCTCATTGCCCTTTTGGGCCTCCTTTGCCATTAGAGTTAGTCTGTTTTTTAAGGTGTTGTTTTCCTCAGTCAGGCTGTTGACCCTCATTTCATACTTTTCCTGCATCCTTCTCATTTCTCTTCCCAACGTCCTCTATGGCCTGTAACCTGCTCATATTTTCCTCTGGGGCTTTTGGAGCAGGATTTCTGATCTCACATTTCTCTGACTGTTCCATGCTTCGATCCTCTTTGCCCCCAAAATAGGAGTCTAATGTTTCATTTTTCTGTTTATTTTGTTCCCTTTTCCTTGGCATGATGTCACTTAATTACTTGACTTTTGGGCTTGTTGCCACAGTAGAACTCTGCCACCAGAGAGGGGAGCTTAGTCCGGAATGTGTGGGGAGGCAACTTCTGTTTCTGGCAAGCTGGAAACCCACCCCACAACCTCCCCCCCAGATCACAATCCAGATCCAGGGAGGTTAAAGCAAGAGCAATTACCCCACGAGATTGAACGGCTGGATCTCCCTACAGTTCGCAGGCCAAGGGCTGGAGCCACCACTGAAAACTACAAAATGGCGTGTCTCCTCAGCAGCTTCTAGCCCCCAGGGGAGGAAGCTGACTTGTTCCCCAAATAATGGTCCCAAAGTCCATAGGGCACTAACCTCTCACTTTGTCCTTGGTGTGTCTGTGTTGACCATTCTGGAAATGCCACAGCTGCTGGTGTTCTGGGGTCCCTCCAGCCAGCTGCTGGCCTGGCCACCCTGGGGCTAAAACCGTGGGACCTGGGCTCAGCTGTTGGTGCACTGGGCTCTGCACTGCGGGCTCCCAAAGCGCTGCTCTGGTCCTTCCTGCAGGGCTGCTGGGCTGTCCTCAGCGGGAGGTTCGCTTCTCTGTGCTGTTCTTTGGGTGCTGGGGCTCCAGAAGTTGTTCAGAGTCCCCTTTTACATAGTTTGGAGGTAATCTGCGGGGAGACAGCCTTGGAGGTGCTGTTTCTACTCCGCCATCTTGGCTCCGCCTCCTGCAGGGAAGGTTTTCAAATCCCCTTAGACTTATTAAGGGGCAGGGAAGATCTTTAAATTCCTTTGCCATTATAGTTATGTCTTACTAGTAGATCCACACTCACTCAAATATACCTATCAATGATTTTATTTTACAGTGTCTTGTCTGCAAGGATAACCTAACAGATTTTTCTAAGGTTTTGCTTAAATCAAGCCCTGCTATATCTATGGAATACCCTCAATAGGTCTGAAGAAAAGAAATTCTTAACAATTTGAACACAGTTATGAGAATGTAAGGAGTAACTCTTGTTTATCCTTTTTTATGGACAGGACCAGTGGCTTCATGGGATGGTGTCTTGACTTCCATGTTAATTGAATTGAAGTGAGGCAGAGTTCCACAAAGCCATCATCCTCACTCTCTCTTCCAGAGACATTGAAGTCCAGTGGCAAGATAAAAGTCTGGATAATTGGCAATGACCTGGGATGCAGTGCATGAAATTGGCATCTTTGATGTATGATAAAGTTCTAAGCACTCCACAGTTCTTGCTTCAGCTGACTGCATAGCTATTAGAAAAAAATTGTTCTCATCTTTCCATTCTGCCTATCTTCACATGCTTGGGGTAAGCACCCCCCTAATCCACCAATGGGTTTGAGGCCTGTCGCTTACTCTCAGCCTGGTTTAGCCCATCTACCAAGACATTTTTATCAAGGTTAGGCTACTGCATATGCCACAAGTTCTTGGAGCCACAGGACTTGGGTGACAAGGATTCAGCAAATCCTCACAGCAGAGTTGCTAGTCATCTCTGAACACCCTAATACCTCAAGATATACCCATAAAGATTAGTTAGGTTTTATCACTTACAAAAATATCCTTTCTAAATTTAATTCATTCCATTGTAGGAAATGTGTTTAATTATATTCACCCTTACCCTTAATGTAAGATGTGAATCACTCATAAATAGTTACTAACTAAAGTTCTAATAGCCCCTAGGTAATTCTTTTACAAGTTGATCCAGTTTCTGGCTACCAGTATCTGGGATTCTATAATTTCAATAATTTTACACAAATAAATAAAACTTTAAAGATGAGCTCATCTCCTTTCTACATAATAGCCTTCAATCATTTAAAAAAATCACATTTTCCCTAATTCTATCACCATGGAAAGGATTCTACATTTCAAGTCAAAAGACCTGACTTGAATAATGCCATCTGTTTGACATTGGGAAAATCACCTAAATGCTCTGGGTATCAGATTTCTCTTCTGCAAAGTTAGGACTCTGAACTACATATATTTTAAAGGTCCAATAAGTACTGAATAATCAGTGAGTAAAAAGATTTGAGTTCAAATTCTACCTCTGTCGTCTTTTAAACAAAATCTGTGTGATTTTTTGATATCACTTAAATTATCTGATTCAGTTTCCTCACCTCTAAGGTGAGAGGTTGGACTAGACAGTCTTTAAGATTCCTTCTAGTTCGAAATCTGTGATTGGATGATTCTAAGAGCTGTGGCTCTATAATTTTAGTTGTTTTTCCGTATGATAGTTTTTACAAATTTCCACTCATCCTTATCATTCTAGTTTGAATGCTTTTTACTTTGTCAATGACCGTCTTAAATGTGACACACCATTAATAATCTTATTGTCAGGTCCATTAAGGCTAGAGGAGAATGATTATATCTCATGATCTGAACACCATAGTTCTATAAGTGCAACCTAAGATGGCAGTTTTTTTTTAAAGCTGCAACAACTAATTTTTGTTGTGCTACATGATGGCAAGGTGATTTGACCTTTAGAAAACTGAATTGACTAAGTGTTTGCCTCAAGGACTGGTGTGTGTGTGTGTGTGTGTGTGTGTGTGTGTGTGTGTGTGTTTTGGAAGAGCCCCCTTTTGACGCATACACATGTTAATGATTCTTCCACTTTACAGGTTATGTTTCATGTTTATCATTAAGTCTTCATGAGAGGGGATTCATGACTGGAATATGGCAATAGATGGATGTACCTTATTTAAAATGAACCGATAAGATAAAGAGAGTGGTGGGTTTCCAGTGTATATTCAAGGTAGTTCAAAAACACTTATTACATGCAAGATGTTATGCAAAGGTCTAAGGGATAGAAAGATGAAAAAGCAATATAATCCTTGCCCTTGAAAAGCTTAAAATCTATTATGGGAATACTATATGCATCCAGGTACAAAGAATGCAACAGTCACAAATTTGTTTCCCTGAGTAGACAAAAGGGGATGCTTTCTAGAGGGACCAATTTGGTATCATATTAGCAAAATTTATTTTTTTAGAAAAGACCTTTATAGAAATGGGAAGCAAGAGCAGGTAAATGAGCATGACTCAAAAGAAAGTTGCACAGTCCTGCAAGAATGATATCAGAAACATTAAGGACCCGGATGAGCTGAGGCTAGTGATGATACTAAAGCCAATGGGTGGAAAGAAGGGTTTTTTGAAATGATTAAATATGGGCGAGAAGAGGATCAAACAGGACTAGAAAGAGTGCAGATGATAAATGAAACAATGGAAAGAAGGTAATTACTTATTTACTTATGTTACTATGTATTCTTTCCATTTCACAGAGAAATACAGAATAAAAAAAATAGCTGGGATAGAGAACTGAGCTTGGAAGCCTAGGGGATTTTCCATTAACTTAAAGAAAATGTTTTCTACTAGTTTTGTGAATACTAAATAATGTAGCAACTGCAGAGTCTTTTGTTTGGTCCATCCCCAACTCAAATTGGTCTTTCTAAAGAACAGGTTTGAACATATCACTTGATTATTTAGTAAACTTCATTAACTCCCTATTACCTTCAATATCAAATATAAAATCCTCTGGCATCCAAAGCCTTTCATATTCTTCTTTCTTCTTCAGTCTTCTTTTATCTTACTCATATCCAAGCACTCTGCAACTGAGTGACATTGGTCTCATTTCTGTTTCTTTCATGACATTCCATTTCCTATCTCCAAGCATTTCCTTTGGCTGTTATCCATGTATGGAATTCTCTCTCTCCCCATCTCTGCCTCCCAGCTTCCCTGGCTTTCTTCAAATCCCAGTTAAAACCCTATCCTTTCCAAGAAGACTTTTTTGATCCCTCTTAGTTCTAATGATTGCTCTCTGTTTTCTTGTTTGTCACAGTATTTGTATGTTTTCTCTACATGTGCTGCTTGAGAACAAGGACTCTCCTTTAAAAAAAAAATATTTGTATCCCCAGTGCCTAGCACTGTGCCTGGCATGTAAGTCACTTAATAAATACTTATGGGCTAGAGTTGAATGTAATTGACTAGGACAGGAGGTAAAAAGCCAGGAAGAAAACTTCTTTACACTCCAGTTTATCAGGGAGAATGAAATATTTCTTGAAAGAATTGAGAGGAGGTGAAAAGTTGAGCAAATGTGTACACAGAAATACAAACAGTAAATCGAATCTGAAGAGTTATATGGCAAGAGTAGATGATTATGGAGGTGAAAGTATAGAAGAATGTAGCACAAAAAGGTGCCTTTTCCAGTACGAATCTTTCTGTGAGTAAAAGGCTGCATCTGCTTAATAGGAAGAAGATTCTCATGTCCAAAGAACTTATAATGAGGATCTACAGGTGTTACCTGTAGAGAAAATAAAAAAGTGAAGGTGGTCAGCACCTCCTATTGACCCATTACAAAGTAATGTTGACTATATATTATATTGACTATATACAGATAATAGGAGGGTATGCTGTTCTCCTGGGACATTTACATGTGTTGTGATGGAAATCTTCTTGAGACTTATCAAGCATAATGACCATAGCTCATTTCTATTTATTCCAAGGGCAGTAAATGATTCTGTAATAAATAAAGGTACTTTGGGAAATAGATTCTATTCCCAAATAAATAGATTCTAAATAATACTGTATTTCAAAACCTCTGAGATGCAAAAAATTCATTAAAGGAAGTTGATATCAAAACATATTCATCACAAGAGAGAAATGATATTGATTGAGCATGCAACTAAAGGAAAACAAGTAGAAGAGAAATTCATCAACCCCTAGATCCCTAATATTAGGTAAAGTTTCCTTTCTTGAGAAAATGAAAACTGTTTGGAAAGCTTTCTGAAAAAAAAATAATTTAGGTCTACAACTTAATCCTATACCATATTAAACACCAAATGACCTAAATATAAAATGCTAAGAAAAAATTAAATGAGCATATAAGGGGATAATTCTTATAAATGCAGTTTGGGAGAGAGTTTTTAACCAAATGAAAGATAATTATAAAAAAACTAAGTTGGACAATTTTGACTACATAAAATTTATAAGCTTTTGTACAAACAAAATGCATATAGAATTAGAAGGTAGACAGTTAAATATGAATGTTTTAAAGTAAATTCATCTATTATATGTATCATATCCAACAAATAAATTGCTTTGGTATGAATATGCAAGAATACTCACCATTCCCCAGGACATAAATGGTCAAACTATATGGATAGGCAGTATTCAAAATAATAGACAAAAGCTATTTTTAAAATACCCTGCCTCTTTACTAGTAATAGAAAATAAAATTGAAGCAATTCTGATATTCTAACTTATATCTGTCAGATTGATAAAAGTGGTAAAAGAGGAAAATGAACAATTATGAAAGGTGATAGGAAGGACATGCAAGCTAATACACTGCTGGGGAAGCTGCAAATTGGTGAGGCCATTCTGCAATGTAATTTGGATCTTTACCCAAATAGTCACAGAACTGTGGATGCTTTTCAACTAGACATATCTGTACTCTGTTAAAAGAAAAAAAAGTAAAAATATTCTCAACTTACTTTAATATTAAGTGAATTCTGCAAATATTTAATGTAACTTTAATGTAAGCTCCTAGAAGACAGAGAGTTTTGGCCTTTCATTTTATCCCCAGCACTTAGACATTACATATAATAGATGCCTAAAAAAAACCCAAACATTTTTGAATTACTAATAAATGCACGTTAACTTCCCTCATAAAGAGTGGGGATAACGCTCTATACATTATTTTGACCAATAAGAGGGAACTAGTTACAAAAATAGAAACCATGAGAACCTGAGAAAGAAGTTAATGTTGCATATTTGAGTTCATGGTATATACAGAAAGAAAACTGTACAACTGGGAACATAACCTATATTTTGAGAGATAAAATTTCAAATATTTGAGACAAAAATATTTAGCAACTCATCTCACATCCACTGCAAAAATCATCTGTGCACAGCTTTAAAATAACCTTGATGAAAACCTGTAAGGAAATAGGAAGGTTTTTATACATTAAAGTATAGAATTGAAAGTCACAGTAATTTGATAAAATTTTATAAAGTTCATACTATATAAGCACTCTGTTGTTTGTTGATTTTAAAGAAGTATTTGGCTTATTAGAACAAATTCATTACAAGTATAAATTGTTTTTTGGTCATCTCTCTCTCTTTCTCTCTCTCTCTCTCTCTCTCTCTCTCTCTCTCTCTCTCTCTCCCTCTCTCCCTTACCCCTTCTGTAATCAAGTGATGAGGAAACTATGAACTAATGTTCAATGTTTTAGAAAGTATTATGCACAGACTCCAAGTGAAAGAAGAAGCCTTTGCTATCAAAGTGAAGGTCTTCCTAATACTCCTACACAGAGATGAAATAGAACAGATAACACAAAGCCTAAAATAATACAAAGATTTTTGCAAAAAATATTCTAAGTATGTCAAAGAGATTGGTCTAGCCATACACACTAGGAAAACATGGATGAAAAAGCATATAACCTATTCTATAACAAAAAACTGAATGGGTGTAATATCAAATTAGTCCATCTTTATACTTTTATTACGTGGAAAAAATAAAAGGCTTCTAGTAATGGAGAGGACATAAATATAACATAACAAGCCTTACATTAGTACCTATAGAATAAACAACCCAAAGAATTAACAACATTATTTATGGAGAATGTGTGCATGGAACTGCTAAAACATTGCACAGCATGAGAAATCAAGGATGGGTTGTGAATTGTGTGACCAAAGTTAGTACCAAAAATTGGGAGATAATAGCACCATCTTTCTTGTTTAAATAAGACTAAATCTTGGTATAATATTGGTTTATGCTATATTTTGCAGCAATGAATGGTTTGCAAATAATGAAATCACTGCATAATCTTCACAGTCTATTTATTCTAATCTGATATGACCTAGGGTTATCTATCAAATAAACTTTTTAGTTTAGTTTATTTAGTTTATTTAGTTTATTTTAGTCTGTCTGTCTATCTCTCCCTCCCTTTCCCTTTCCCCCTTCTGCACTCTCCCTTATATTCATATACACAGTGGTAGAAAATATCTACTGAAATGATGGTCAGATCTTAGCCTCCTCCTGTACTCTTTAATATGTATGTATGTTTATATGTATATATACACACATATGTATGCATATATATATACATACAGCCTTATGACTAGAATAAAGAAATGGATCATGTTTATCAAATTTTCATATAACTCAAACAAAATGTATAGTTAGCACATAAAGATTTGATATACCAAAATATTTTGACAGACTTGAACGTATGACTTAATTTAAGAAGTCGAAATCCAAAAGTGATAATATTTAGGTCAAAACAAACATACAACTTCCCAAGTACCTAATGAGGAGGCAAAGATAGATAAACTACTTTTGTGAACAAGATCTAGGAGGCTTAATAGACTTTAAGCTTAACATGAGTCAGCATTATGACATGAAAATTTTAAAAAGCTAATGATATATTAATAGGGTCAACTTTGAGGAATAAAGTGATGGTTCCTCTGATCTCTGTCAGAATGTGCATTTGGAATACGTTTTTTAGTTCTGGCCACTACATCTCAAGTAGGACATCAATAAATTAGAGAGCATATATAGGAAAATAGTGAAGGGGATTAAGTCTAAATTATTTGAAGATTATTTGAAGGAACTGGGGGATTTTAGTTTGAAGAGAAGACTGGCAGATACCCAACTGTTGTTTTCAAGTCTATAACATGGAAGAGGGATAAGACTCCTTCTGTGTGGTCCAAGAACCAGAGACCATGGATAGAAGTGGCAAAGAGACAGATTTGGATGTGATGTCAAGAAAATAAAACAAATGAAAAATAAAATTTCTCAATAATTAGAACTATCAAAAAGTGAGAAGGGAAACCATGAGAGATTGTGGTTTTCTTCTTTTAGAATTCGATGGAAAGACGCACAGATGACTTGTTGAATATATTGGAGTGGAGATTGATTTGGGCTGGATAGCCATTGAGGATGCTTTTATCCCTAAAACTTCTGTGATTCTTTTGTATAGTAACCACTTTTGGGGGGTTTTATAATAAATAACTGGGATAGCATCAATTTCTTTTTAATCTTAAGGTATTGTTTAAATGACTTCCATTATTAAGTAAGATCCAACATGTTTTTGTGCTGCTGCTGCTGTTTTTCCTCTTGGGAGAAACCAAAAAAATTTGTACCTCTGATAGTTCCCTTAAAGTCATGGATAAGAGGTAAGGTGCTAATGGGGAAAAGAAAGATTATTAGATTCAGAAAGATAGGTTTGAATTTCACCTCAGACACTGGTAACTGGGTTTCCCTGGTCAATGTACCTTTCTGAATCTCATTTTACTTAACTGTAAAATCAGTTTCACAAAATCATTTACATCATAGGTTGTTCTGAGATTCAAATGATATAATAAATATAGAAGTACTTTGCAAATCTTAAAGTATTATATAAATGTGAGCTATTATACATTGTATTTTGGTCTCCTAAAGCAGTGTTTCTCATTTTTTTTTAAATTTCAGAACATCGTTAAATTGTTAAAAATTATTGTCTTTATCTGGATTATTTTAATTGATATTTATCAAATTATGAATTAAAATGCCTTAGTAATATTATTAGAATAATTTTGACCTCATGGACTCTCTGAAAAAGTCTTGGGGATACCCATCATTGCCTAGACCATAGCTTGAGAACTTCTGCCCTTAAGTTATCTATTACAGTGCTCGATGGCCTTAGGCTTCTTAGAGTACATGCTTAAGATCTATTGGCAGATTTGCTTTGACTTTATATGGGAAATAAATTATATCTGGTAATCATTTGAATTTCACATTTGATCATTCTTAAAAGTAGGTGGAAAAATTTAAGTGTAACTATATGCTGGCAGGGAAAAGGATGTTGACTAAGAGATCATGAGAATCTGAAATAGTAATAAAAATAAACCATAAAATTCTTAATTTGCAAAATAAATGATTAGAAAGGGAAATCTGAAGACTTCAAGCTTGCTTTGTGGAAGGGAGTGTATATGTGGATATGGGGAGGAGGAAGAGGAAATCAAAACCTACCCAGGGAATCAGGAGCTTACTGACTTTGAGTCACACCAGTGATCTCATTCCTTCAGTTGTACATCTTTTACCCCTGAGTCAGAAAGAACTAACGCCTAAGTTGAGATGTGACTGGATATGTATAAACAGTAAGACAAGAAGCAGCAATGGCATATGCTCTGACAATTATGTTCTGGAAGAATAGTTATTTCTTTTATTTTTTAATGTTGCACATCTTACAAATAGATCTTCAATGGCTTAGGTCGATATTCATGCCAGTATTTGGTGAGGGGTAGGGGGAGAAATTGAGCACAAGCCTCAGAGTGCCAGTTCCAATATAGAACCTGCCATTGGATCTTAGGGGAGTAACTTTAATTTTGGGGGCCTCTATTTCTACAACTGTAAAATAAAGGGACACCATATTTATAAAAATAGACCTGTATTTTTGTCATGGAAAAGGACTAGAAACAAAGTGGGTACCTGTCAATTGCGGAATAGCATAAAATCATGGTGAATGTAATATAACAGAATATTATTAATAAGAAAGGAGGAAATGGATGGATTTAGAGAAACCTGAAGAAAAATTGAATGAACTCATGTGGACTGAAGTGATGAGAATAGAAAGAACAAATGGTACAATGACTACAACATTATAAAAGAAAATAATGCAATTCACATATTAAGGGGTAAACCTCTCTGAGGTCTTTAAGTAAAAATTGGGCATCCATTTGTTAAGTAGGTTATAAAGAGGCTTACATTGGTACATAGGTTAGACTGGAGGACCACTGAGGTCCCACATTTGAAATTCTGTGCTTCAGAACAACATTACATTATTTAAGAACTATGGTCAATGAAATGATTAAATATGATTCCAGGAGACTGGAGTCATAAGAATATCATTTATTTTATTTTATTTTTTTTTTAAATTTTTTTAAACAAATGCTTTATTAACTTCTGTTTTACATCATTTATTTCCCCCAGATTTTGAGTTACAATCATTTTCCTCCCATTATTCCCCTACCCAACCTCCCAGAACAGTAATCCCACAAGATATTGCTTCCTCCAATCTGCTCTCTCCCATACCTTCTCCCATACCCCCATCGACTTTTCCATTAGAGGAAGGTGAGTCTTTGCATCCCAATGCCTGCACATCTTATCTCCCTATTACAAGCAAAAGAGTATTAATAATAGTATTTATATATACTTGAAACATTTAATGTTACGACCTCAAATTTCAGATCCATTTCCTTCCTCCCTTGTCACCCATTCCCTCTTGGGAGATAAGTAATTCAGTATATGTTGTACATGTCTAGCTATGCAAAACTTTATCATAGTAGATATATTGTACAAGGCTGCTTATAATTCCCTCCCACTCATCCCACCCCCCACCTGGTCCATTCCCTACATGATCCTGTCCCTCTTTTATAGTGGGTACTTCCAACCTCCCCTCACCCCAAAGATGCCCTCCCATCCATCATCCCTCCTCCCATCCCCTTCCCCCTATCCTGCTGCAGGTTGAGATATCCCATTTAGTATGTATGTCATTTTCTCCCTGAACCAAATTCAATGTGAATGTGGTTTTGCCTTTTTAGCCTTCCTTATTCTCCCCCTCTTTTGCAACCACTTCCCCTTGCTTCTTCTGCATGGGATAGTTTACACTACCCTGTCTCTCCCCATCTACTCTTGCCACTTTCCTCTCTCACCTCATAATTTCATCCCTTGAGTATTCTCCCTTCCCAACAAATTCAACTTATGCCCTCTATCCATATATAACTGTAACCATATACACACACATTCACATATGTATTCATATGACCACACCCTCTTCTTCCATTATTTTCATAGTGAGAAAGATATCATCAGTCACAGTTATTGCTTTTCCATATAGGAATGTAAATAGTTCAACTTTGATAAGTTCCTTTTTGATTTCTTTTCCCTGATTACCTTCTCAGGCATCTCTTCCTTCTTGTGTCTGGATGTCAAATTTTCTATTCAATTCTGGTTTTTTCCTCAAGAATGCTTGAAAGTCTCTATTCCACTGAATGACCATATTTTCCCCTGAAACAAAATACTCAGTTTTGCTGGGTAGGTGACCCTTGGGTTCATTCCCAGTTCTTTTTGCCCTCTGGAATATCATATTCCATGCCCTTCGATCCCTCAGTGTAGAAGCTGCCAGGTCCTGGGCTATTCTGATTGTGTTTCCACAATATTGAAATTGTTTCTTCCTGGCTGCTTGGAATATTTTCTCTTTGATCTGGGGATTCTGGAACCTGGCTATAATATTCCTGGGAGTTTTCTTTTTGGGATCTTTTTCAGGAGGTGATTTGTGGATTCTTTCAACCTCTATTTTGCCCTCTGGATCTAAAACATCAGGGAAATTTTCCTTGAGAATTTCTTGAAGGGTGATTTCTAGGTTTTTTCTTTGATCATGGTTTTCAGGTAGTCCAATAATTTTTAAATTGTCTCTCCTGGATCTATTTTCCAGGTCAGTGTTTTTCCCATGAGATATTTCACATTGCCTTCTAATCTTTCATTTGTTTGGATCTGCTTAACAGCATCTTGATTTCTCATAAAGTCATTAGCTTCCATTTGCTCCAGTCTAACTTTGAAGGAATGAATCTCCTCAGTGAACTTTTGAGATTCTTTGTCCATCTGGCAAATTCAACTTTTTAAGGCATTGTTCTCCTCATTGCCCTTTTGGGCCTCCTTTGCCATTTGAGCTAGTCTATTTTTTAAGGTGTTGTTTTCCTCAGTCAGGCTGTTGACCCTCATTTCATACTTTTCCTGCATCCTTCTCATTTCTCTTTCTAATTTTTCCCTCCACTTCTCTTATTTGATTTTTAAAGTCCTTCTTAAGGTCCTCTATGGCCTGCAACCTGCTCATGTTTTCCCTTGGGACTTTTGGAGCAGGACTTCTGACCTCACAGTCCTTTTCCCGCTCTATGCCCCCAAAATAGGAGTCTAGGGTTGCATTTTTCTGTTTCCTTTACCTTGGCATGTTGCCACTTAATTACTTGACTTTTGGGCTTGTTGCCACACTATGGCTTTAAGTCCAGATAGAGGAATTTTCGTCCTGAACGTGTGGGGGTCAACTTCCGTTTCTGGCAAGCTGTAAACCCACCCACGACTTCCACCCTAGATCACAATCCAGATCCAGGGAGGTTAAAGCAAGAGCGATTACCCCCTAAGACTGATCGCTGGATCTCCCTACGAATTTGCAGGCTGGGAGCGGGAGCTGCCTCTGAAAACTACAAAATGGCGTTTGTCCTCAGAGGCTTCTAGCCCCCAGGGGAGGGAGCCGACGCATTCCCTAATACCAGTCCCAAAGTCCATAGGACACTAACCTCTTACTTTGTCCCAGGCAAGTCTATGTTGATAATTCTGGAGTCGCCACAGCTCCTGGTGTTCTGGGGTTCCTCCAGCCGGCTGCTGGCCCTGCCGCCCTGGGGCTAAAACCTCGGCTCATGCGGACCTGGGCTCGGCTCGGCTCGGCTCCTGCGCTCTGTGCGCTGCATGCTGCCAGTTCCCAGACTACTGCGCTGGTCCTTCCTGCAGGGCTGCTGGGCTGTCCTCAGTGGGAGTTTAGCTTCTCTGTGTCGTTCTGTGGGTGCTGGGGCTCCAGAAGTTGTTCAGAGTCCCCTTTTACATCGTTTGGGGGGAATGTGGGGGCAGAGTGGCTTGGATGAGTTGTTTCTACTCCGCCATCTTGGCTCCGCCCCCCCAAGAATATCATTAAAGAAGAGACATTAGCACCTACTTTGCTGCCACAACCTAACTGCCATGGGGTTTTCTTTCTGACTTGAAGCTGAAAAATTCCATTTTTGTTGTTTGCTCTATTAAAATGTTAATTCTTTGTGAGCAGAGACTGTATGGGTTTCCTATTTGTGTCTCTAAATCTTCGCAAAACATAGCAAGCAATTAGTAAATGTTTCATTCATTCATTCAATCATGCTTCCCACTTCTTGGCAGAGAGGTGATATGCAAGACAAAGGTATTAATTCCATTTATTTTTCTTGGTGGATTGATAATTAGAATAAGAGAGGAAATGATGAAATTGATTTTGCTTAGAATGCTTCAGTGATTTCTGTATTCAATAGGATGATATATTCATATTTGACATTGTCATAATTTCTAGTTATTCCAAAACTAAATGTTCCATGATCCAGCTGCTTTGACCCATGGCTGCTTCCCCCTCTTTTAAAATCTTTATTTTTTAAAGAGGCTTTACATAACTTCAATAAAAGACGTTCATGATAAGGACTGTACTTAATAGTAATAAGATAATTATTCTGCCTTAATATTTTCACATAATCTTGAATACTCTTAAATGATGAGTTAGTAATTTAGGCTGAGGATCAAATGGAATCACTAGTCATCTCTCTGAATCTTAAATTTAGATTATTTCTTTAATAAAACTCTAATATGATCAAATTTAAATAGAGGACATATAAAGATTTATGTGTAGGGTCCAAAATAAACTTCCTAAGTTCAAAATTTAGGGGTATAGAATGTAGCTTATCTAAAATAATCAAGGGCTTTCAATGAACCGCAAACTTATTTAGTAAAAAGTTTGGCAGCCAAAAAGTTAATGCAACTTTAGGCTACATGAAGACAAATATAGGGTAAAATACAGTCTCAGGAAGGTCTTAGTCTCATTATATTCTTTCCTTGTCAGACTACATCTTGATTATTGGGCTTTATTTCTGGATGCCAAATTTTATGAAGAAAATTCTTAAGCTACAAATTATTCAGAATGGTCAACTAGAATGGTGAAAAGTGTTGAGATCATCTGCATGAGGTTATGGTTATTTAATCCAGCAAAGAGAAGACTTAGAGTGTTTGGATAGGGCAATAGGGGAAGATAGTTGTTTTCAAATATTTAACTGGTCCTAATACATGAGAGAGAATAGATTTGTTCTGATCCTCTAAAGATCAGAATTAAGAGAAATGGGTGGAAATTAAAAGAAGTCAGTTGATAGCTTAATAGCAAGAAAAAATTCCTAATGATTTGACTTTTCAAAAAGTAGAATACAGTTGGAAGGTGTCCTTCAGCCTGATGTGCTCCCTGTCCATTTGTCACACTCATTGTCCTTTAGATATGAGTCCACAAGCACCAGGGAACTTGTCTATGAAAGGTAATAGTGTGCTTCTAGCTTGGGTCTAAAGTTTTGCAATTATAGTTTTTTAATCTTTATTTTCTCAGGAAATACATTTTTCTAGGGCAAGGGGGCAGAGCACAGAGTAAATTATGAGTAAGGAAGTAGTGGTTTCTTATTTCCCAGAAAGTCTTTAATCAGTTAGTCATTCAATAAGTGCCAAAAAGTGTGCTAAGAGCTGTTAATATTGAAGAGGCTTGTGGTGGTGGTGGTTGTTTATTCTTCATTCACAAATAGGACCAATGACATCATTATAGTGATGTCTTATGTTGGTCCAGGAACAAGTTGGACTAGATAGTTTCCTTGAACCCTGAAATGCTGTGATTCTCTGATTCCTTCTAGGGCAAATTTCCAAAACCTTTGCTGAGAATGGGAATCAGGGTAAGATTATCCTAGTAAGATAATTTCACTCATATTCAGGCTAAAGGGGGTTTGCATTCTGTGAGAATCTATGTCCATTCTCTCCTGTATTTTTTAAAATTGTGTTACGTTCCATATTTTGATACTGAGCCCAACATGCTCTAAAATTATCCAGAACACAGTTGCTAATGCCATTAAGAATGGTGGTGTAAAATTCAAATAAAAATGCTCCCTGAGGGTTGCATATTGACTTAGAAAGCCAAACAATTAAAAATTATCTGTGAAAGATTAGGAATGATCTAAGGGAATGTGGAACAAATGGTTTTGCTTTTTTTAGGTAGCTGGGATCAAAGGAAGAAAGTATTTAAAAATCAGTAAGAATGTTGATAGTTAAAAATCTAAAAGCCTCTTCCATGCATTTTTGGAAAGTGTAGTAATTTAGAACCAGGAATCAGCATTATACCTATATCAGGTTTCTGTGGTGAAGTTAAATTTTTTATAAGGAAATCTTTTATTACCTGATTGATATGCCACCCCTTAATAATAATGATAATTGAAACCTACTGTGTATAAAGCAGGAGTACCATTATTAGGTAGCAAGGTACTAGGGTGGAAACATCTGTTTTAAGATCCCACTTAGTACTATGAGAGGAACACTAGTCCAATGTATGACAGATAATCATGACCAAAATATTAACGTTAAACCTTGAACAAAGTTGAAAGATATTAGAGGCTAAACTTAATAATTGTTTTTTTCCTCAGTAAGTTAGCCTATTCAAAGATGACTGCCATTTTCATTTTGTTATTCAATGTGTATTTTTCATTGTTAGTGAGAAAAAGCAATGAGATGGGAAAATTTTCTAACCTGTCATCTATTCAGTTATATTTTTCCTAGGGAATGATTAATATTATTCCTAAATAAATAGACTGTGCTGAATATAAGAGAATTCCATTATGTGTTGAGGAAGTAAGAAATTATAGTTTTTGTTTGTTTGTTTGTTTTGTTTTAGTGGAGGGAGGGAGGGAAAAAGATGTAAGCATAGTTTGAACAAGCAAACGATATAAGCCTAAAAATGAAAGGAGAAAGATTGTAGATGACCTTTAAGGCCTCTTCCATTTCTAATGATATTTTAGTCTATAGCTTACATATGAACTAATATTTGTCCTTCTCCCAGTGACAACATATGGTGGGTTTTGAAAAGTTTAAAGACAACAATGTACAAACAAAACAGTAACCACAGGAGGAAAAAGGCTTCTACTTTCTTGCCTGGTCTGTGTTTATAGCTTCTGAATTATGGATGCCGTTTTAATTCCTTTTTTTAATTTCCTTTTTTATCCCTGAAAATAATTAATGGGAAGGAGTTGAGCTTCAAGAGATGTTGTTTTCTGTAAAGGAGCTGTTTTTTGTGGAGGTGTGAGTCCTGTTTTCTTCCCCTGGAAACATGTCTTTACTTAGCTAAGAAGGGGTTCTTGAAAGGGAATGATGTTGTTAAACTTTGATAGTTACACTGTGGATAATCTCATTGTTAGGAATCCAGGCCTTCTGTCATTTCTTGCAACAGTGATGGATAGTTCTTTGTGTTATGCCAATATAAACCAGACTGAGAAACCCAACTTTGTTTTCACATATCACTCAATTTCTCTCAGTCAATAATAAATCCTGGTCAAGCTGAAGTTTCAACCCGGGGCTAAAGCTAGTCTTGATGAAGCAGAACACTCAACTGAACAGAACTGCCTTCCCCCTAAATGTCAATGTTAATTTTATTTCCTTTAAAAGGTGCTTGTATTTTTTTTTTTCATTTGTGAGACTCTCATGATTATATTTGGGACCACAGAGCTGACATTCTAATAGCTTTTGTTCAATTGTGTAGCAAAATTGTGCAAAAACTTGCAAAATTCAGGATTGTAATGCCATGTACAAGTAGCTTTCCAGAAGAATGCTACTGTGAACAGCTTTTAAGGTTCTGATTACACAGTATAGTGAACACTCTATTCCCTAACAAATCACAGCAAGATATTCAGAGTAAATCAAGTTAAAGCATTCACAATGTTACAATTTATCACAAAAAAATCAAAATACAGCATTCAAACAACTTATCACTAAGATGGCCACATAGTTTTCACCATAGTGCTCACAAAGTTTTCAACAAAGAAAATCATTTAGTAACTCAAGGATTCAATCATCCTTAAGGAGGTTTGCCTCCTCAAGGAACACAAAGTACAATAGTCAGAATTCTCCACACATGGGGCACACTAAGTTAACTCAAATCAGTTACTTATTCAGTCATCAATCACTAAATACAATCATTTAGTCAATCATTCAATGAACTCAATCATTCTCTATTCAATTATCAGAAAATACACAGACCCTCCACCACTAGGTCACTAGTAAATTACAATTTCATCACTACTCAGTACCCACAGAAAGGTCTTTTCATCTTGACTCAAGGCTGGCAGCTCCTACCTGAATCCAGCAAACAGTCACCTGGATTCAAAGGCAGATAGCTTGCAAGGTGTTAGGTTATGTAGGAGTTTAATTGTCAAAAAGATGAGTTTTATTTGATCCCAGAAGTATTAGGGTGTCATTGGATTTTATTGAGTAGAAAAGTGATAAGGTCAAGGCTTTCGTTTAGGAAAAGTGCTGGAAAAGGAGGAATCTTATCAAGCATGGATTAGAGTTGGGAGAAACAAAATAGGAAGATTAGTTTGATCTTATTGATAGGTTTTTGTTTTTGTTTGTAGTTTCTATTAGCACAGAACAAAATAAATAGATTAAAGTTGAGGGACCTTAGGTAAGTTAGCATCTAATTTGATCTTCCTATTTTAGTAAGGTCCCAGGACCTCCAAAGCCCTCCTCCAGGACTTCTGTACTCATACAATCAGAAAATCCTCTTTCAGGGCTTCCAGTAAGGTCCCAGGGCTTCTGTACAAAGTATCACAAACAAACATCAACATAGACAGAGCAAACAAACAGAGTGCTGGGATATCTCCTTCTTAACTCTGCCACCACAAGAGTCTTCTCAGTTCCTGCTGTCTATAGTCCCGGGGCTCTCCTTATATAGTCATTAGCTCCTCCCCAGGAATTCTGGAAAGTTCTAGGGTTCACAAGTTGTGGAGTTCACACGTTCTGTTTCTTACCAGACTAAAACAAGGTGTTAATTCAATAGCTGAAACAAGGTGTGAACTATTTCTGTGCTTGCCATTACACCCTCCTTCCTGCAATATAATCTTTCCTCACCTTTACCTCTTCAATACCTTCAGTGCTTAGTCAAGCACCTTCAACCTGAATTCTCTCTTGTTCAAGTAAGCTCCTGGTGCATTCTCTTCCAAATCACCTTCTAAGGTGTGTGTGTGTGTGTGTGTGTGTGTGTGTGTGAATGCATATGCACAATACACACATAATTAATTATACTAAATATATTTTATTAAATATATCTATATTAATTAATATTAAAATTATATCTATCAATCTATCTATCTACATACACATATACATGTTTTCCCCACTAGCATATAAATTGCCTATAAGCAGGGTCATTTCACTTTTGACTTTGTATGCCCAGTGCCCAGCACAGTGCCAGGCATATACCTGTTGCCTGATAAATGCTTGTTTGGTTGAAGGTTCTTTGTGCCAAGTCAAAGTATCTCAAGGAATTTGAGAAGTCATTTAGTTCATCTACCGCATTCAGATGGATGTTAATCAATCTTGTTTTTATAGACCCTACTCTCCAATGATAAAATTCTCTGACTTGAACACTTGACTATTAGAAAAAATTCCCATATGGCTAACTTTATTCTATAATTTCTGTCCATTTGCTTTTTTTTTCAAGCCTGTATTGAGATAAAGAATAGCACTTCATTATCTATACAATATTCCCTGTATACTTTAACGTTATTATGGAATTAATTCTCCATACCTTGTTTTTCTATAAATTTTATGCTAATTTATTGAGTCTTTTCTTATAAATTGTGTTCTTTGATTTTTGACCTCTGAAATTTCTCCAAATTTCCCATTATCTTTCTAAGTTTAATGCAATTTTCAAATGATGTCTCAATAATTGCTGAGTATTAATGGAGCTGTAGGCCCCTGATTTTTCTATTTGTACTCTATAGAATTCTGTTTAGGTTATGATTATCAATTATTTTCTAAATATGTTGACTCTAATTAACTTTTATTTTTATCAGCTTTTTCTTGTTAATTTTATAATGCCTTCCTAAAATTATTAAGATATCTCTATTTGGCATATGCTCATATTTCTTAAGCATAATACCCTCCACTTTTCTCTATTAAACTTTTATTCCATTTGATTTTTACTATCTATATAAATAAATGTGACTAACTAACTATGTACGACAGTCCTTCCCACATGTTAACATAAGAAAATAAGTGTTGAGAAGGAACATAGAGCAATGACAGGTGAACTGGACTTGAATAAAGTGGGTTTAGGTCTCAGATACCTGTGGGATTTTGGGGAAATCACAGTTTCTCTGGGTGTTCTTTTTCTTGGTTTCATGCATAAAATAAAGTAAAAGGTCCAAAGAGGAAATACAGACTTCTATTAAACCTTTGAGAAAATGCTTAACCTTGCTAATGATCAATCAAGGAGATGAAAATTAAAACAAGCCTGAAGTAACACTTTTCTCACCAAAATTATTAAAAATCAACAAAACTTAAAACTAATAATGTTGTGGAGGATCTTCTGTACTCATTTATTGCGCGTAGGATTGTAAACTAATATGAGTGTGTTTTTAAGTAATCCGGCAATAAAAAAGTTACAAACATCATCATTTCGACTGACCCTACAATGTCATTTTGAAGAATATTCAAACCTATGTTATAAAACATCATCAAAACTAACAAAAGAAAGGTCTCTTTGTTCAAAGATTTTTATGGTAGCATTATTTATGTTTGTGAATAAATTAAAAAAAATGAAGCCTCCTATGTCCACAAAGAAGGGGATAGTTGAGTTAGATGTTTCAGCTTTAAAACCCACCTTTGATCCTTGCTTTCTATATGATTTTGGGAAAAGTCTCTTAAATTTTCAGGGCCTCAGTGTTTTCACCTGGAAAATGAATAATATGGATTAGCTGACCCTTGAGATTCCTTTTAGGTATAGGTATATGCTCCTAAATTTATTCTCTCTTTAAGCTAGTACTCTAAACTTTTTAAATTGTGGATTTCTATTAGAAAAAAATGAGCATGTACCTTTACTATGTGTATATATATATATATATACTTGTTTATAAATTATATAACTGAACATATATATATTTCTTTTGAAAGAGTGAGTTTAGATGAAATAGTTAATGGGAGCTACTGGATTTTTTTTACAAGTTTTATCTCATTTGGTCCTCACAATACTCCTGAGAGCTAGGTTTCATTAGTTCCCTCATTTTGTAGATGAGGAAACTAAGGCAGATGGAGATTAATTGACTTGCCCAGGGTGCCACTGCTAGTAAGTGTTTCAGACCAAATTTGAACTCTTATTTTCCTGACTTCAGGCCCCATGCTCTATCCACTGGGGTCACATAAGCACCTAATAAATGCTTGTTGACTTAACTTCATGCCTCCAATACAGATTACCCCTGACTGGACCTCCATATATTCAATCCTTTGCAATTCACAGTGTCTTACTTTCCACTCCACTTCCTAATCAAAAAGTTGAGGAGGTAAGGCCCTTACTAGTCATTTCTTTTTTTCCTTTCTTTTTTTGTTTTGTTATTTATTTATTTGTTATTATTATTATTGGAGTGCAATTGTGGTTAAGTAACTTGCCCAAGGTCACAGGGCTGGCTTTTGTTTTAAGTGTCTGAGGCAGGATTGAACTCATCCTCCTGACTCCAGAGCCAGTGCTCTATTCACTGCTCCACCTAGCCTTCCCCTTACTAGTCATTTTTTGGAAACACAATGCCCCTTTGTGGAGTGCTTGACAAAGCCTGGAAATGATCTGAGGGGAAGATGATATCTTGGAGGGTAGGGAAGAATTCTCAATGTAACCTGATGAAAAGATATTATGGGTGCTGGTTAGGTCATAACAGGCCTAAAAGGAAAAGCCTGACTCAGTAGGTAAGAGGTATTCTCCCCTTCTACTCACAAAGAATATATTAAAGTTGTAAATTTATAAAAAATTTTCAAAATAGAATCAATACTTTATTCTAAAGCAGAAATAATTAGACCATTACCTTAATCCAGTAGTTGTTGATCACAAGATTAATGGCCCTTTTACCAACTGATTAGAACACTTTAAATGTTATCATAATATTATCATTAAAGAAGCCTCTAATAATTTTGCAATTGTTTTGGATATCTGTGATTTATAGCAACTTTATTTAACCCTGATGTCCATGCATATTAACGATTTGTCATGATTTAACACTGGAAGTGGAACTTTGACTTGTTTTCCCTTTCCATGAGAAAAAATATTCTGTTCTTAGATTGCAACTATAATGTAAGACATATTCTAGATTTCTGTTGAGAATTTTTTAGAAGTAGCCTAAAAATTATATTAATTCCATGAGTTACTTTGTTACTTGGTATTCTTGGTTGGTAAGGGAGACAATGCCAGTTTAATATCAGCTTAGCACTTGCTCAATGAATCTATAAATAAAATGAATATTAACTTTTATATAAATATATAAATGATCAATAAATATAAATAAAATCAAGAAATTTGCTCAGTAAATAAATAAATAAATAGTCTGTATCTAATATATCTTATCCTCTAAAACAAAACATGGAGTGACTCTTTTTGTTTGCTTCAAATGAGAGAAAAAGAAGAAAGATTTCAATAATGGTGCTTGCTCTTTATTATCACCACAAAACAATCAAGCATATTGAAAGAAAAGATTTTTTATATGTAAGGTTGTTAAATATATTTTAAAATAATATTTTGAGGCATTTTACATGGAATATTTTAATGGTATCAGTCAAGGAAAGTGAACCAGGAGCTTTTCAACCTAATCCTGCCCTTTCACTTCTTGATTAGCTCTAGGCAAATAACTTAAAATTTGAATTTTAGTGATCTCTCATCCTGCAGATAACAACTGAAGAATCTTAATGTACAACTAGATGGTGCAGTGGATACAGTGCATTGCAATATCCTAGAGTCAGGCAGACTCATATTCCAGAGTTCAAATCTGATCTCAGAGCACTTACTAGCTGGGTGACCTCTGGCAAGTCACTTAACCCTGTTTGCCTCAGTTCCTCAATAGTAAAATGAGCTGGAGAAGGAATTGGAAAAAACACTCTAGTATCTGCCAAGAAAACTCCAAATGTGGTCATGAAGAGTTGGTCACAGCTGAACAACAACAACAAAAGTTAGGAAGTTTGAAAAGAAATTATCTCACTAAATTTTATATGACTTTGATAAAACTCAGACTAGAGTATTCAACAGTATTGGTATAAGCCAACATCAAAGTTGCAGATAACAGTAGTATATAATGTGGGGTAGATCTGTTGCCAAGGGATTTTGATCAGCAAGTGGAAGACAGATTGCATTCTATCTTCCATACAATAGTTACTCAATTGTAGGGTTTATCTACCATATAAATTATACCTAGCCTTATCCCCACAGCTCTCTAATTCTGCTCCTCTCTCCTGCAAGCTTCTGACTTCTTACCTATAAGACCTGACTTGGCCCTTCAGATCAGTTATAACCTAACTACTATATGAACACCTTTTATATCTTTTAAGCAGATTGTATTGGGATTTCCTCAGTACCCTCCAGGATATCACCTATTTACCCCCAGATCACTTCCAGGTTCTAGTAAGCATCCCTTAAAGGGGCATTGTGTTTCCTAGTAAGAGTCCTGAATCCCCTACTTTTTGTGGGGAAGAGGTATGAAGGTTAGGACACAATGAGTTGCACAGGATTGAATATTTGGAGACCTGGTGAGGTAAATTCTGCACCAGAGGTATCAAATTAAGTCAAGAAACATTTATTATATGCTTATAATCTTATTGGTTAGAACACAGGGGCAGGAGTCAGGAAAATCTGAATTCAAATATGGTCTTCTCTTGTTATATGACCCAGAAGATTTTAGTCAGCTTCTGTATGAACAGTGGATCCCCCTGCCTTGTAGATCTCTACTATGATGGAATCAGTATCAGGCAATTTGTCACATGAAAGAAGCGTAATGGCATTCAGTATCTTGTCTTTAGCTGGAAATTCTGCTAGAGAGAAATGACTTAAACCTGAGGTATATGGTGAGTAATTACAAAATTGGTTGATGATGGTCTGTTAGGAAGACTATTTTACTATTGTACTATTTCATTAACCTTGAAGTCTTGTGTTGATAAGTGAAGGACAGAACTTTAGGTGTGGATACACTGGGAACTATAGACAGAAGCCCACACATAAGTGGCCCAAGGAGTTGTGTCCTCTTTGCCCTGGAATGGAGCTGCAGTGGAACTTTTAGGTCCTCTGGGTCTCTGAGCAGCTTTATTTATTTATTTAGTTATTATTTTAAGAATACATTCTTCACTTTCTGGATTGAGGAAGGGACTAGAAAAGGTACATAGAAAATTGTCTGCTTCACTCAACCTTGGCCTGCTTATGGCAGCAGGTGGGGATTCTACCCTGAAGTCAAAACTTAAAAAAGAAAAACATACAAATTTTTTGTAAAGATGATTCCACTCATCATTAATACAAGGAATATACACATTCTCATGGACGATAAGAAATCCAGTAAGCCTGGAGATTACTATAGATAAGGAGGATTTGTCTTGTCATCAAATGGTTATTGAATGAATCAAAACATTAGTCTAGAAAATTATCAGAACATTCTTTTTGGGAAGATTGTAGGGTGTTAAGCATATTAAAATATTGCCTCACTTTTTACTCCATAATTTTCATGGGGTAGATAGCATAATATAAAGAAGGATGTGTTTTAGGCCAAATAATTGAATGTTATTCACCAATAAACATTATGTTTTGGGAATGTTAGAACATTCTTCAGATGTGTGGGAAAAGGAAGAAGACATTTAAAAGCAATTCTAAATTCTTATCACCTGACTTGTGATTTTATAATTTTTTTCTATTTGGAATTTGGTTTTTTTGCATATTTTAAAAGATTCAGTTTGGTAATGGTGTTCAGTTTTTAAAACAAAACTAAACACATTTCATAGAATCAAATGAAATGGAGAATGAGAAACAAGAGTGTGAGAATTGAGAGAATGAGAAAGTGTGTGTGTGTGTGTGTGTGTGTGTGTGTGTGTGTGTGTGTGTGTGTGTGTGTGAGAGAGAGAGAGAGAGAGAGAGAGAGAGAGAGAGAGAGAGAGAGAGAGAGAGAGATCCATTCTCCCCCATCTAGGGGTATGGTGTGTTTTTCTTCAGGAAGCTGAGCACTCTGAGGATATGTACTTGAGACTATTACATGAATCATACTGACACTGAAACATAACTAAACTCATTTCTATTTTCCTCTGTGCCCCATGGAATTGCATACAGGAGTTTGGTCTGGAGTCAAGGCATAACATTCTCTCTGAAGTCAATGAGAGCTCCCTACTTAGATCAGCACTGTGTGGGATAGAGTGAGGCTAGTCTGATTCTTTTTTCTTGCCACATTTTAAAACTGCATCTGTTTCCAATGCAGGGTATTGGATAGCCTGTCTGGATGCTTCATTTTTCCTTACCCCAATGTGTTAAGCATATATTTTATAGTCAACTGGATAGATTTAGTAAGATACTCCAATACTATTCCTTTTTTCCCCCATGAAATGAAATTTCAATTACAGAAAACTGTTGATGAGATTGAACCCCATTGCTAAGAAATTGCATTTTAAAACTCAAACACAAGTGCTTCACGTTTGCTCTAAAGGACTTGATGCAAACATATGATTTAGATCTTCAAGGAAGAGCTACAGAAGCTATGCCAGGTTCCATTTTTCAGTCTTGAAGGTTCCATTATTTCCAGACATCCCGAAGGAGGATCCTGCCAAGAAATGGGAGGAACAGAAGGCTCTATCAAGAGATGTCCTGCCAGCGAGATGACAAGACAGATATAATTTCAACACCATCCCAATTTACTTTGCTGACCAGAAGGGGAAGATTCCAGCTTCTCCGTCAACAAAAACACTCCACCAACTTCAAACTCTATCTCAAACACCAGCAGCTAAATGATCTTCCTACTTCCCACTCATGCCTCTTTTTGCCAAGTACAGGGTGCTGACCATCTTCAGAAGGTCACTGATGTAGGGCAGGGGAAGGTGGATTGAGGAATGTTATTAACAAAAGAATTACTGACATGCTTCTTGTATTTTACAGAATTTGTCTTATCCAAATTTGTTTTTAGTTGCTCTCATTAACAAAAATGTGTGCTTCACCTTGATTTAGGGTACAAAAATGCATTCTAAAAAGTACTTGAAAAGATTTTAGACATTATGATGGATTACTGAGCAAATCTATAAAATATCATGGAAATTCTGTCTGAAGAGAATAAATGGTCATCTGTCTTTGTGGCTTGGATTTGCTCCTTCCTGCATGGGAGACAGGGTCATAAACTATATTAGGTCCACTTCTAAACACAATTCCATATATGCTGATACCTGAATAGATATAGTATCCTGCTATTCTTTAGAAAATTATGTTAAACATTCTTAGAAATGTGTAAAATATATATATATATATATATATATATGCTTTTAAAATAATGTATCTTTTCTTTGTCTTTGTTTAACAAACACATAAAGGTCATATTTTGGATAAGAAATGATACTCAAGGATAAATTACAGGGGCTGCTAATGAATTTTATAAGATGAATGATTTTTTAAATGAGCATAGTTATGGAAATTATAAAATCTGTTATCCTTTTACTTCCTTTATAGATCTTTGCTCTTTGACCAGCATTTTTACTTCTGACATTTTCATTTAGTATTTTAAAATAATTTTGTAGGGAAAGAACACTTATCCATTATTGAAACTTAACAAATGACCTTAAATTTATATAAATCTATCTCTCCCCCCACCCTCTCTCTTTCTCTCATGTATATATACATAGTATCTATCTGTCTATCTATCTATCTATCTATCTATCTATCTATCTATCTATCTATCTATCTTTATTTTAAAGGGTATTTGATGATATGATGAATGCCACTACAAATTCATATTCTCAAAACCCTAATGAATTCTGATTATTAAACACTAGTTGTTTTTATTAATCTGTGGTTATCTCAGTGAACCCAGAGTCAAATCTATGCCTTAAAATTCCCCCAAAATACCCCCAGTCTTCTTTTCTATGTGGAGGATGTTGACCCTTACATTACTAAAAATGATTTAATCCTTCCATCACGAACCACTCATTTCCTCTCCAAACCTCCCTATTTCCTCCTTTAGCCATTCATCCTTTACTATAATCTAAAAAAGATGAGGTGGTCTTTTATCTTGCCAATAATCTTTTGTAGGAGCTCGCCTAATTAGTCATAAAGTCCTCATTCTCATTGACCTGTCTTCAGCATTAAGCACTCTTGATCACTCCTTACTTCTGAATACTCTCTTTTTTCAACTTCCATGACACTGCTTTCTTCTTGTTTTCCTTTGAGTTTGACCAAAATTTCTCACTCTACTTTTCTAGCACATTATCATTCTTTAGCTCCTCCTATTCATGGACATCACCCAAGGATTCTCTTTGCTTCGATGTCTATACTCTCCCTTAGTGATCTCATCTGCCTTCATGTATTAAGTCACATCCAAGACCTAGATGACTCCAAATCTATATATCTAGCTTTAATCTTCTCCCTTACCACCTAAAACACTCTCTTTCTTTCAATTTCCCTATTTTTGATGATGATATCTCTATACTTATTCATCCTGACTTGAAACCCCAAAGGTATCTTTCACTTCTTTTAATCCCAATGATTTCCCAAGTCCTGTTTATTTTACCTGTACAACTGCTAAATCCAGTCCCCTTGTTCTCTAATCCATCCTTCCCAATGTTTCAATGTCAGCATCTGAAGGCATGGAAGTAACATGCCCTATTAAACAAACACAGTGGCTTTCATGTTTCCACTAAATAAAATACAAGTTACATTTAAGACTTGCTATGATGTGGTCAGAAACTGCTTTTCTGGTCACATTCTATATGATTTCCCTTCATATAATGTTTATTACAGCTATATTGGAGTATTGCTTGTTCCCTAATATTAACATGGTATCTTCAACTTCACTGAATTTTTCCAGGTCATTACTCAGGCTTGAATTATACGATCATATAGCTAAATGTGGAAGGAATCTTAGGGATTACCAAACTCAACCTCTTCATATTAAATAGAATCTAGAGTGAGAGAGGTTAATTTTCTTGATACCCAGAGAGTGACAAGTGACAAGGACAAGACCAAATCAGATCCTCTAAGTCCCATACTCTTTGTACTAATTACTTTCTTTTCATGACAAAAACAAAAACAATTTCTGCATGAAATTTCCCCTACTCCTGACAGCTATAAAGGTACACTTCCTACTCAGTTTTATTTTTATTTTATTATTTTTAGGGCTATTGGGGTTAAGTAACTTGCCCAAGGTCACACGGCTAGGTTTTTGTTTGTGTGTTAAGTGTCTGAGGCCAGATCCGAACTCAGGTCCCTCTGACTCCAGGGCCGGCGCTCTACTCACTGCGCCACCTAGCCGCCCCCCAGTTTTATTTTTTAAAAAACCTTTTTAAATTAAAAAAAACCTATTTTGCTTTCAGATAGCTCAAATTGATAAGATGCCTTTATTTGCCTATTTACTTCTACTCATTACTCAGCATTCTGCCTTCCATCTAGAGACCATCAGAATAAGACGGATCTCTCTTCTACATTCAAGTCTTTCAGATGTTCATATGATAACTCTTAGAACCATAGATTTAGAGCACAAAGTGGGAGAGGAATAGCAGATAAACAGGACTTATTAAGTGCCTACTATGTTCCAGGCACTATGCTAAGCACTTTACAAATCTATCTTCACAACTATTTAATCCTCACAAAAATTGTGTGAGATAGGAGCTGTTTTATCCCCATTTTATAGTTGAGGGAACTGAGGCAGAGAGAAAATAAATCACTTCCTCAAAGTCACACAGCTAAGTGTTTGAGGTTGAATTTCAACTCATGTCTTCCTGATTCCATGTCCAGTGCTTTATCTACTCTACCACAAAGCTACCTTGCTGACTTTAGAGGTCACCAAATTTAATTCCCTCCTTTTAGAGATGAGGAAGCTGACTTTCAGAAAGACTGAGTGATTTATCCAGGGTCATAGCTATTAAGTGCTTAGGTCAGAATCAAAACCCAGGTCTTCTGGACTCTATTTTCTGTGTCCTATCCATTATACCATATTAAATCTGTAAGGCAGCTGTTGTGTGATAGGATTCTTCTTTCTCTAACCTAAACGTCCCTAGTTCCTTTGACTCTCATACAACATGATATGTAATCTTTCCTCAGGCCATCTACCAGTTTATTAATATTATCCTAAAGTGGGGCAAACAGAACTGAATGTCATACTCCAGATGTGGTTTGATTGGGACCCCCCACACCTCAGTTTCCTCAACTGTAAAATGGGAATCATAATAACATTTGCCTCCCAGAGTTGTTTTAAGATATTTGTAAAGTTTCTGGGATTGTAAAGTGCTTAGCCCAGTACCTAATATATAGTAGCTACCTAGGGAATACCTGTTCCTTTTTCCTTCCTAAAAATATTTCCTTGTTTTACCTTAATGGGGCATAAAGGTTTAGTCTGGCATGAAATGTTTCTGATGAAGCCATGCTGAATAGCTGTGATCACCACTACCTTTTCATTAAGACTCCTTTAAAAATATGTTCTCAAGATGCATATGGTAGTACAGGCTTTTATTTCCCTGATGCTGGCAAGACTAAGGCTCATGGATCACTTGAAGGATTTAGAAGTTTTGAAATGCAATAAGATGAAGGTTGATTGGGAGTTCCCATAAAATTTGGCAGCAACAGCAAAGCACCACTTCACTAGGCTTTCTAAGTAGGACTGAACTGCCTTGGGTCAGAAAAAATGAAGCAGGTTAAAGCTTCTTGGCTGATCAGTACTGGGATCAGGGTGTAAGTGGGCACTATAGTTCCATTCTGGATGAGTTGAGGAAACCCAGATTATAATAATAGGAACAATAGCAATAAAAATTCAATAGCAATTTCTTAAAATATTCTAGGAAAAAGATTCAACTTAAGGATACACAATTTATAAACGTCATATTTCTTTTTATATCTATTTGCAAATCTGGCCATTTTACCTTATACAAGCAAGTAGTACCACTCTTAGACTCATTGATATTTCAAAGATTGCTGTCAGAAGTTCAGGAATTCCTTCTGCCTATTCTTAACCTTTTTTCATCACCCTAGATGTAGTTTCTCTGGGACCAGGCAAGTTGAATTTATCAGTCACCTAGGTAAGTAAGGAGTACTTACCGACTCTCTGTTTACCCAAGTATGTTATGGAAAGATTGAGAACGAGTTATCATCTGTATTCCAGTACTTCCTCTCACACATAAACTGTAAGATCGGTCAAGTCCCTTAGTCTTTCCAAGCCTTTGTTTCCTTACCTGTTAAATGAGTATAATAGCATTTTACTCAAAGGGAGGTTATGAGGAGCAAATGAGATATTTCATATAAATTAGTTTGCACACTTTAAATTGTTACATCAATTTTAACAGTCAATATCTAAAGTATCAACTTTTTATTGGTCAATTCATTCAGATTTTTTTCTCATCTAGAGTCAAATTCCTTGGCAGAGAAAAGATAACAGAATCAGAGTTGAACAAATTTGTCTTCTCTTTGCCATCCATTGACATTGGCCTTAGTCCAAAGCAGTGATCCAATCTCAATCTCTTTTATTTTCTTCCTTTCCATCTTTGTGACTAACACAACTCTTTGCCTTATTCTCAGCTTCCTTTTATTCCTCCACTAATTGTGAATTTTAGCATCCCTCACATTTTTCAGCACTCTAGCACTCTTTTGTGGTGATTCACCAATATATTTCCTTGTTCTCATGTTCTCTGTCTTTTTACAAATCAGTCTACAAATTCTGTTTATATGCACATCAATCTTCCTAGACAATTCATATTTTCTCTCAAAAAAATTTTTTGTGTCTTCAAAATTCATGGTTATTTTCCTAGACTGACCTCTAGAAAATTTTTACATTATGTAACGGTACTTATCTTTACTCTATCTCTTTTAAAATCAGTTCCCACCAAATCTACTGTAAGTTATAAAATGAGGTCATCACTTTTTCTCAAATGTCTCCAACACCAAGTTCCTTATTGTTGCTAAGAATCAGATCCATAATTACATTTCCCCTCATCAGTTCCTCCACATTTTAAGGGGTGAAATTATTATTTAGGTATTTCTAGAAATTATTAGGTTTTTTTCAGGCAGAGAGTGTTCCAGCAGATGTTCAGAGAATTGAAGTCCCTCATCTCTGTACTATTATGCCTGTGAGTCAGGCTTGTGATCTATTTCCTGAACTCATATGTTTCTCTTTTATGTCCAGGTGTCTGTCATAAACCCCAATGACAATAACACTTCTGTTTCTTCCTCTACTAATCTTAACCAATATACTTTCATCCATGTCTACCTTCTCTGGCTTGTGGATTTTCCTTACATAAGTATGTCTTCTTAATAAACAATGAAATTCAGCCCCTATCTACAGCTTTTCCTTTTCTTTTTTATAAACCATATACAACCTTCCAAAGTTATATTGAAGTAATAATAGGTCTCATTTTACCTAGTCTCAGTAATACCCAGGAACCAAAATACGTCTCCTTCCTTTACAATCTCTAATTTATCTTGTTTATTATTTATATGTTATATATTTGATATAGATAGCCAAACTGTGTATTTTATTGCTATATTTTTCTTTGTCTGCTGTCAATTACAGGAATCTTTCCTTTTTTCCTGATAATTCTTAGTCCTATACTACAGATAAATTCTCTATTTTCTAGCTAGGAGGTTATATGTAGGCAGTTCTATCCTTCTCCCTTACTTTTTAGGTTAAAGGAAAGAAATAAGTAATAAAATGTAGAAAGAAATACTTATAGATTGACTGAAATTTAGGTGGCAAGGAATAGTGATTCCCAATAAAAAGTAAGTGAATGGGGGCAGCTAGGTGGTGCAGTGAGTAGAGCGTTGGCCCTGGATTCAGAAGGACCTGAGTTTGGATCTGGCCTCAGACACTTAACGCACACACAAACAAAAAAAACCTAGCCGTGTGACCGTGGGCAAGTTACTTAACCCCAATTGCCCTCCAAAAAAAAGCAAAAAAAAAAAAAAGTAAGTGAATAAAGTCAGATTCAGTGTTTAATTGTCAAGGTTATATTGTTTAATTGTTATATTAATTGGAATGTTATGAAAAATTCATAAGATAAAGATTGACTTTTCTACTTGATTTGTGGCCTCTCCTATTCCTTCTTTATAGTTTGCCATGGTTCTTATAATTCATGTAGTCTGAGATTCTGTAACCCTCTGTCTCTGACTATTCAGATCAAGCACAACAAATAGTTATTAAGAACTCACTGTTTGCAGAACATTCTGCTGAATGTTATTGAAAGAAATAGAAAGGTAAGATAAGATACAATCTCTGCCTTCATGTATCTTTTGGGTTAGCTCTGGGGATATGAAATATATACTGATAACCATTACAAAGTCCCTCTGCAATGCTTCATTTTAACATATTAGTGAGCCTGAAAGACCATGCACCAAAGGCTTTGATTATAGTCTCAGCATTAGATTGTATTTAATTTCTAAAACTACTTTAGCTAATAATGGAGTTCAACAAAAGTAGACTGGTGATTTACTGATGAATTCTTTGGCTATCACAACCCATGAAAACAGTAAAATATAAAATTACCCAATGTCCTGCTTGACTCCCTTCCAATTCTGCAGTGACAGGGGAAAATGAGGGCAGTGTGTGCTCAGAATAATATTGAATTTAGGTCATTCACAAAGATTTACTTAGCTGTTGCTACCATAAATATGATATACTTAATATAGGTCTGTTTACTTATCCAAAGACTAGTGATCATACATAGTCCTGGAGGAACTGTATCATATGCAGTATATAACTATAAAGCAGAAAATAGAAAGTATAATTAAAAAATAGAATAACCTGTTAGTTCTCATCAGAGAGACAAAGAAATCAGAAGAATTTGGTTTAATTATGGATCCAAGGCAACAAGAAGCATTTTTTCATTGAGACATTTGATCATGTCATAGTGCTCATGAAAACAACTTGCAAAAAGACCACCATAAAAACAATTGCATTTTATTCATCAACATCTGTTGCAGAGGATGAAAAAATAGAGTTCTACAAAAACTCTGTAAGACACTCAAAATTAAATCAACACATCCTTTGATTTTCAGTAATCTTCATGTTAAAGTTGAACTAGGTGAGGACAAAAATTATTTTAGAAAAATATGACTGGCAAAAGGAGTGAAGACAGACATCTGTTTTCTGCTCTACCTCTAGCCTACAAATCTGCAAACCTCATGCCTAGATTGCATGAATATTTTCTTTGATATAGTTCTTAATAGGCATCATTATTAAATTATATCACAAAAATGAAATTATTTAAAGTCAGGAAATAACTCATTGGTAATGCAAAAATCAAGTGAACAAATATTATTCAATTTGTGTTAGGCCTGTGTTTAGCACTGGGGATACAAAGAAAGGTAAAATCTTTGCCCCTGCCCTCATGGATCTCACATTCTAAGACGGAAGAGCACATGCCAAAAAAAAAAAAAAGCAAACAAAACTATTTACATATAAAACACACACACACATGCATATAACTATATATATCCACATAGTGGATAGAGCTCTGGGCCTGGAGTCAGGAAGATGAGTTCAAATACTGCTTCAGACACTTACTAACTGTGTGATCCTGGGCAAGTCACATACCTTCTGTTTAGCCTCAGTTTCTTCTTCTGTAAAATAGGGTTAATAAAAACAGAGGCGGCCAAGTGGTCCTGGCCCACTCCCTTCTTGCCCCAGGAGGTGGCCCAGCTAGAGCAGCGGTGGGTCCCACAGGAGCCGACCCCAGCATGTGGACCACAGGCATGGCAGCTTTGAAAGCTGGCACCATAAGGATACGCAGCAAAGGTCATCACTCAGGTGGTATCCAAATAAAAAATGAGAAAAATAGACCATCTTTGAAAACTGTGAAAAATTATAACAAATCAGAAAAGTCTAAATATAAGCCACTCTGGGGAAAAGTCTTGTATCTTGATTTGCCATCTATTGTGATCTCTGAAAGACTGGAAAAGGACCTCAAGGAACTAGGAGGGAGAGTTGAAGAATCTCTCAGCAAAGATATGTTACCTAATTTCCAATAAAAAGGTAGCAAAATATGCTCAGACATTAGGATGTATTTTTCCTTTCCCAAGCCTGGAATCAACATGTATAGGAGGAGATACTTCACCTCACCCTAGCTGTGATGGAAGTTCATTCAAGACTCCAGATCCAGTATGTATGAGCAGAGGAAAATTATTAGTTGAAAAGGCTATCAAAAAACATGTATTCATCCCTTCAAATAGAATCCTGTCAAATGCCTTATCCTGGGGATTGAAAATTATTCATACTGATGGTTTTATTTTTTTTATTTTTTTTAAACAAATGCTTTATTAACTTCTGTTTTACATCATTCATTTCCGCCAGATTTTGAGTTACAATCATTTCCCCCCGTTATTCCCTTACCCAACCTCCCAGAATAGCAGTCCCACAAGATATCGCTTCCTCCAATCTGCTCTCTCCCATACCTTCTCCCATACCCTCTTCGACTTTTCATACTGATGATTTTAAATACTATATTGAACAAAAGGAAAAAAAAAGAAAGAATTGTATCTGATCAAGAAATCAAGCACATCACTAAGAGAGGTGGGGAAACGATTAGGTATTCAGAAAACAAGACCAGGAATGCTCAAAAAGCCAGTTGTAAAGGTGGAAGATTCAAGTCACCTTTAAAGACCATTTTACCTTCAGCTGTCCAATATACCTCTTATAAACTATTTTGTTCCTAAGCCCTGTAGTGATTTTGATTTGGATAAAACGTCTACTCTACAGAAACAAACACAAGCTAAAGAAAGGAACAGAATAGGCTATGAAGCCAAAGAAGGGCTCTGCCCTCCCGCACAGCCCCACCTCAGAGAGAACAAGAAGAAGGCTACTACGAGTGCTGCTCCCAGAGATACAAGGCACTCCAGACCCATCTTCTAAGTGAACAACACAGAAACTTTGCACAAAGTACTCAGTATCAAGTTGTTGATGATACCATATCCAAGTTGGCATATGACTTTGTAAAATACAAAAGCAATATATCCAGAAGAGTAAAATGCAGTATTGGATCTTTTGCCCCCATCATTGGAAATACTTTTAAAAGGAATGAACCTGAAAAACAGCTGGAATTGTATCATGTTTCCCTGAATGACTCTTAGGGAAATAGTACCAAACAGGTGGTAAAACAGGATTTCCAATATCAAGAAAGCAGGGCTCCTTCACAGAAGGTTGCCTTCAGTTCAGAACCCATAGTTTCATTTGCTTCATGCAGTCCATGTCCTTACAACTCAAAAAGCAAACTTGGAGAACATTTGGATTGTAGAAAATCTTATATAATAAATCCAGTGAAGAAGGACATTAAGCTGGATTTGGTACAACCACCTCTGAATAAAGATATGTAGGGATATACTCCTGAAGTTTTTGTCCACAAAGGAACTCTAGATGAAAAAGACTTAGAAGAACTAAAAACAGAGTGCTGCCCATATATCCTAGAGACATGTCAGCACGTTTCTGATTTTGACAAAACAGATAAAAAAACATGTCTCAACTAAAACAAAAGTCAGTACAATTTTTCCAGATACCAGTCAGAAGAAAAAAGGCACTAGTCCTCTACATGGTAATAATTCTAGTCTTAGAGTCATTAGCAATTCACCAGAGCAACCTACTAGTCAAGCCAAGGTAGTATCCCATAATCATCTTGGTGAAGAAGCCCAAGAAGTGAACTTTGAAAGCACAGACAGTTTGCCTTCAGGGAAGTTGCACCAAAAAGTAAAAATAGTAAAAAAAAAAAAAGAAGTCAGAAGAAGAACGCTGAATTACATGTAAAGAACAAAGCAGAATTTCCTGCTACAAAAGAAGAAAACAATATTTGTAGTTCACCAATACAGTCTTTCACAGAATTATTTCAAACCAGTGAAGACAGTTCTGAGTTTCTGGGTTTACAAGCTATTCTGAAAACTATAGTTCTCCTGATGTGTTAGAGGCTTGGGAGGAAGAAAATGGGAATAGCTTGTTGTCCATTTCTCTCTCTTCCCCATGTTCAACCTCCACGTTTACTGGGTTTTACTAGTTTTGTTTTTAATTTGTATTTTTCACAATCGGCAAGGATTGTATACCTGAAAATGTTTTTATATATATGTAAAAATTCTTGTTTTATCATTTGTGGGTCATCCGTACATTTTAATAACCAAACATAAATATTAAGAATAAAGATGATTATTAGTATTTTCTTAAGAATTAAGTACTTTTATATAAGTAAATGCAACTGAAGTAAAGGTGTCTGCTACCTCTCACATATTGTGTACAGAATTTCTAAATAAAACTGTTTCTGAATGAGCACTTAAATATAACTTGCACTGCAAGGAAAATGACTTGCAATAGAGGAGGCAATTTTGAGTAACTATAGAATTTGTTTAAAAACAGTATCTCAAATTTGGGTGCTATGATTAAATTTATTTAAATATTAGATTTGAGGGGCGGCTAGGTCGCGCAGTGAGTAAGAGCACTGGCCTCGGAGTTGGGATGACCCAGGATTGAAACCAGCTTCAGAAAATGAGCACCCACACATAAATAAAGACTAGCTGTGTAACCTTGAGTAAGTTACTTAACCCCAATTGCTTAATAAAAAATAAATAAATATTAGATTTGAGATAATATTGCATACCACTGAAAACTATGAATCACGGTAAAGGACCATGTTTAGAAATTAATGTGTGCAAATGTGAGGGTGCTTCATCAGAAGCTGATTGGTATCAGTTGAGTATTGCTCTAAGGTATGTCATGTCCATTTGTCCTTTGATTTTCTTCAACTGAGTATTTGCCAATAAAACAACAACAAAAAAGGTTCATAAAAAATAGTGTTAATAGCCACTACCTCTCAGGTTGTGATAATCAAAAAATTTTGCAAAGCACTTAGAATAGTGCCTGGTGCATAGTAAGTACTAAATGAATATTAACTATTATTATTATTATTATTATTATATACATATATGTCAATCTATATACCATTGAGTCTATCTATATATATCGATATCTTTTATATAGATATGGAAACAAGTTTAGATATAGATAGGATAAAGATAGATTAGACAGGTATAGATACAGGTATAGATTAAATATACATATAGATTATAAATGGTTGCTTAGGCCTGGAAACTGACTTGATAGACAAGAACTGAAATGAAATGAGAGGAAAGAATTATAGTATGAGGCCCCATATAATTCTGCTTCAATATACTTACTTAACCTAATCTAATGCTACTTTCAGTCACTAGATTAATTGGGCTATTCACCATTTCATATTCTTATCCCACCATATTCCTTCTTGTTGCCTTTGGTCAGACTGTCTCACCTGGAATAGATTATATTCACCTCCAATTTTTGTCTATGACTGTATCACCAGCACCTATAATGGTACTTGGCACTCAGGAGATACTTAATGAATTTGTTGAATGCTGGATTTCTTACTTTTGTAACTCATAAGATACAGGGGAATCAGGAAGAGTTAAGGATGAAAGTTGACTTTAAGATTTTGAGCCTGGTTAATCAAGTGGATGGTGATGTCATTAATAGAAACAAAGAAATTGGGTAAAAGAGAAAGGTTTGGAGAGACTATGATAATTTCATTTTCAAATATGTTGAGGTTGTCGTGCATAATACATCTCCAATTTATTCCATTCATCTATCTTTTAGAAACCTGCAAACATGGTCTAGTTATATTGAGATATAGTTATATCAAATCCAAAACTAATAGTTGCTTTAAACTAAGTTGTTTATAGAGTGTTGCTTTCATAGGTAAAACAATTGATTTGGAATGCTTTTTAAAATTTCATTCAAGGGGCGGCTAGGTGGCGCAGTGAGTAGAGCGCCGGCCCTGGAGTCAGAAGGACCTGAGTTCGGATCCGGCCTCAGACACTTAACCCACACAAACAAAAATCTAGCCGTGTGACCTTGGGCAAGTTACTTAACCCCAATTGCCCTATAAGGGGCGGCTAGGTGGCGCAGTGAGTAAGAGCGCCGGCCTCGGAGTTGGGATGACCCGAGATCAAATCCGGCCTCAGAAAATGAGCACCCACACATAAATAATGACTAGCCGTGTAACCTTGAGCAAGTTACTTAACACCAATTGCTTCAAAAAAAAATTTCATTCAAGCCATTAATATAGACTCAGCCATAGAACATCTTATTTTATGTATTTTTTTACCAGGATGAAACAGACATTTTTTTCAACTTCCCATAAATATTTCCATTCTGGATTATTTTCCATTTTTGTCCCTATCTTCCCCTTATTCATTTGGAGGTGGTATTTTCATTGTGAATAGGATTTCATTAAACTAAGTGATTTTCCACTGCTGGCAACTGAAATTGATGGAAAATTCTCCATTTCAAGAATACAATTCTTCTCCTTGTAATTACATTTGAATCAGATAATTCGCATTTTAAAGTTTGGAATAATGGAATGGAAGGGAACAATGAGTCTGATCTAGCAGAAAAGATTATCTTCAAACTTCTTGAGCCCTGTAAAGCCACAGATGCTATTCAGAAGGCCAACCCATTCAGAGAAAATTTCAGCTTTCCACAAAGGCCAATTAAAAAACCACTACCTTCTCATGAGCCAAAAATTATGGAGCCATCTGGGATATAGAAGAACAAATTGATTAAACATTTAGTATGAAATGCGTACATTTTATTTGAGAAGGTTGGGGATTTATTCATCTTGAGTTTGAGTGATTATATTTTCCAGACATTGCCAATTGTGATTTGTGGTTTAAAAAGAGGAGGTATATTCATAATTGTTGGTCTGTAGAAAGGACAAGGAAAAAATAATCTTTTACAAGGAGGGCATATATTTGTACATGACAGCATGCTTCGGAAGGCATTTGTGCAGTGATCTTTACACAGAGGTTGTCAAGCTTCAAATAAGACAGTTTGTTAAGGAGGAAGAAAAAAAGAAACAACAACCCTAAAACAACAAAGTCGACAGCAGGAGATAGTGTGTACATCAGCAGGACACAGATTTTCAATTGGTTAACACTTATTACTTGCCAGTACAAGGGCTCTGCTCTGGTAATATAGAACAGCTTTCATTCTTTTGCAACCTCCTACAAGCTGGGACTTTTGTGAAACACAAAACTTTCCAATGACTTTCTGAATGGCTAGCTTTTTTTCAGGAGCCTGGCTATTCTAATATTATGCTGTATTTCTTATTCATTTAAAATCATCAATTTCTTACTGAACCTTAGTAACAGGGAAGTATTTGGATCAAACTGAACTCAACCAAAAATGAGAATTAATTAATTTGACTAGCTTGAATTTAATGAAATCAAAGCATTCATTATAGAAATAAATCAATTGCAAAGCAAATATCTTTTTTTTAAAAATCACCCAGTAAGCCTATTATAATAAAATACTTCTACGAGGCAGCATGAATGTAAAGCTATTTTCAGGAAGACCTGGGTTCAAGCTCTGTTTCTGACTTTTACTGGCTATGTGACCTTAGATAATTCACTTAAACTCAGTGTTTTAGCCAATTCTCTAAGATTATATGTTACAGAACAGGTAATAATCTACAATGACTGAAGGTGTTTTTCGTTTGTAAATCCTTATTTTCTAATAAAATCATGTCTGTTCTCACTCCCAGCATCCTTTCCACCACTCCCATACAAAAATCTGTTAATACTTAGAAAAATATATATAGCTGTTTCAGTATAGGTCTCACTCCTATATTGAGTTCTCCCTTATAACAGATACAGTCATTTTTAAAAAAGGAGTGACTGTTACTGAGAGCATGTGATGTTCTGCACCTGTGTTTCCTCATTTAAAATCATAGAGTTCATAGGATCCTAGATTAAGAGATTAAAGAGACTTCGAAAGTTTATTACTCCAATTTCCTTATTTTACAAATGAGGATATTGAGTCCCAGAGAGGGTAAGTGACTTCCCTCAATTCATACCTGATATAAGTGGTGGACTTGGCTATCATAGATGATATGACTTTAAATCCAGTCATCTTTTCACAGGGACATATTGGTTCCTAGCTTTCTAAAATCTTTAAACAGCTAATGTCAAAATAGCATGTAAGTTTTATATATATATATACAAGTTTTAAAATTGAGGACTACTGCTGAGACCAAGGGACTGAGGTACTATCCCCTTTCCCTCCCTACTAAAGGGTCCTCTAATTTGAGACTCATTTTTGTGGTTCAACCTATTCAGTCCTGGGCAAGTCTGATCAATTAAGTAAAAGGTCAGAATTATTTTCTCATAGTCATCAATTCATTGAAGCCTTCACTCCAAGAACAAATAAATTAATGATTAGGCTTTGTCCATATGTAAGGTCTTCCTAAAGTAAGAGAAAAAGAAGATATACACTGTACATTCTAAATCAGATATGAGGCTGGTATTTTTCCCTGTACACAAAAGCAAAGTTAAGCACAAGACGTTTTAGCCAGTTCACATTGACAAAAAAAGTAAATGTAATCCAATAACAATGACAGCAACTTAAGCAAACTAAGCCAGCAGCCATAATAATTTTGGTTATATACTTCTGGGAGGTTGAGAATTAAATCTAATCTGATCATGAAGTCATTTTGGTGACAATTAAGCAGGCCTGGTAATGTAACATCTTGTAATGTAACAATGTGTGTGACTTTTGTTCCAGCAAATCAATGTCTGGTTTTCTAATTGTTGGTTATCTTTTCTAATGCAGAGGAAGGAAGGAATGCATCCTGTCCCCTCTGACCATTGAATGTAACATGAAAGATTTTCTAGAACTTGTAAGGTTGCCTCTAAGACTAAGAACAATCCAGGATGAAGTTAATATTTGGTTACTATGCCTAAGTAACAAAAGAAATATAGTAGCTAGTACTCAGAGATCCAGGATCAGGCTTGATTAGACCCAATATATGCTTTAGCGTCCACGTGCTCACTGCTTTGTGATGACTAGAGTGGGGAAAAGGATGAGTTGCCTTTCTTTCACCAATCATAGGATATCCTGGGGTGGCTAGGTTGCACAGTGAGTAGAGCACAAGCCCTGGAGTCGGGAGGACTTGGGTTCAGATTGGGCCTCAGACACTTCACACACACACACACACACACACACACACACACACACACACACACACAACTAGCCATGTGACCTTGGGCAAGTCACTTAACCCCAATTGCCCTACCCTCCCCCTCCAAAAAGCAAAAAAAAAAAAAATCATAGGATATCCTCAAAATACTTGATGTCATCTTCCAGGCAGAATAAAGACAGGGAGGGGAGGAATGACTCCTTTTTAGAAAATCACTGAATCATTGACTGTTTCTGATGAATAGCTAATAAAAGGATTGTTTTGTTATCGACAGGGTGCCCAAGCACTAATACATATGGTTAGTCAAATGTAATCAGAAAAACTTTACATGTTTTATGTTCCTACAGGTAAATGCAAAGAAGCTATTAAGAGAATTAGAAAGGCATGAATGTTAATTACTCTACATAAAGGTGACTATGCAATAACACAAAAATTAGAAAGGAAAACAGGATAGAAATATAGGCCTACTTGCAGAATAAATACTAGTTTACTGAATAATGCTTGGGTTAAACATAGGATAATAATCTGTTTGATCATATGGAAATTCACATTTTAATAAAAAACAAAACAAAACAAAAGGCAACAAAAACCATAGTGTAAAGGACTGATTTCAGAAGAATCATTCCAGTTGTCCAAATTCCCCATCTAGTTTTCCTGTAGAGAACTCTCCCTTCTTTGGACAGAATTCTTTGAACATAGATTTTAGACATCACTCTAAGGGATTACAAATTCCATAGTAAAGAGATTGTTCCTGCCTCCCTCCCTCTCTTCCTTCCTTCCTTCTTTCTTTCTTCCTTCTTTCCTTTCCTCTCTCCCTCCCTCCCTCCTTCCTTCCTTCCTTCCTTCCTTCCTTCCTTCCTTCCTTCCTTCCTTCCTTCCTTCCTTCCTTCTTTTCTTTCTTCATTCCTCCCTTCCTTCCTTTCTTCCTTGCTTCTTTCTTTGCTTCCTTCCTTCCTCCATCCCTCAACATGCCATGAGCATGTTCCAAAGATGGATTATAATTTGATGGTTGATAAAGGAAACAACAAATTTTGACAAAAGCACAGTTTCATCAATATTGTTCATATTAATCCCATCAATATCTAAGTGGCCTAATATCTACTTGTATTTTATTTTTAAAATTTAAAGTCATAAATAACATTAACAGCTATAGTTCTTAGTTTTTTGTCTTTTTGGAGGGGAGAAGGCAGGAAAATTGGGATTAAGTGACTTGCCCAAGGTCACACAGCTAGGAAGTGTTGAGTGTCTGAGGCCAGATTTGAACTCAGGTCTTCCTGACTCCAGAGCCGTTGCTCTACTCACTGTGCCACCTAGCTGCCTTGAATATACTTCTTAGTTTTTAAAATGTGTAATACATCTTATCTTTTCAAAACAAAACAACAAAATAAGTAGTATAACAATAATAACTGTCATTTATCTATATCATTCATATTTAGTTTAAGAATTACTATTTTTATTTTACAGGTGAGAAAACTAGAGCACAGAGGTCACCTAGCTGTTCACATCTTTTTTAAAGACATCATATTTGTATGTTCCTTTGCAGCACATATACTGAAATTAGAATGAAGCAGAGAAGATTGGCATATGGGTGTCCCACTTTTACTCATAGTCTAGCACATTAGTGTGTCCCACTTTTAGATACAGTCTCACACACACTTAGCACACCCCCCTGTTTCTTGGGTAATTAGATGCTAGTGTTTACCATTGAAATACAAAAAAGAATCTTCAGTTCAATTTTTAACTTTAACCTAAAACTATCAAGGTAAAAGGGACTTAACTTTCATTTTCCACTGGAGCCAGAATATAGCTTTGGCATAGATCTAGGAAATCTGTCTCCATTTAATACTGGTAAACTGAATTCCAATTTATGAATGAATAAAAACAAGATTTCTATTTTTGGCATCTTTTTGATGATAATAATACCTGAGAACTTCTATACTGTGGAAGACAGTGGCAGACTGCTGTTTTAATTGGCATGCAGACACATTCCAATTTACAGTTAAGTATCCAAACATATTTCATTTGTTGATAATTGTGAGCATTGTATGTGAGAAATCAGTAAACTGGAAATTTTATAAAGCCCTTCTGTTTTGCTATTAAGATCACTGTAAATCATATTTCTTTATCATTATTCCTTTTGCTACCTGAGGGTAATTTTGTACAAGGATTGGAATAGCAATGCCCTAAACATCTAGAATGTTTCTTTTAAATCAGAAAAGAAGTTTCTGCTATTGTGAATATTTCTGTAAATTTATCGGCCTATAAAAGATGTACAATCATTCTGACAGCAACTAGAAGAGATGATAATAATAGTACTATTAACAGCAACAAAACAAATGTAATCCACCTGTATAAGTAAGTAATATTAAATATGAACAATAACAGCAAGATGATCATTTCCAGGGCAAGTTCTATTGAAGCTCAAAAAAGATGAGAAGAAAAATACAGAGAATAATATTGATAATAATAATAACTGATTTTTACATAGTTCTTTCAAGTTTGCAAAGCACTTTATGTATTTAATCCTCACAAAACTCAGTAATATGGGTAGTAAAGGTATTGCTATCTCCATTATACAATTGAGAAAACTGATATCCAGAGGTGTCAAATTATTTACCCAAGGTCAAACAGGAAAGTACCAGAGCTAAGACTAGAACCTCAGTCCAGGCAACTTCTAATAATGCCATAGCTTTAATCTTATGGAAAATCATTTGTTGAGGGTGGGGAGTCTCATGAACTATAATAAAAATAAATAATAGAAGTTACCATTTTTTATGACTTCTTGTAATTTTAAAATAAAGTTTTGGGACTTTAGTGGTCGTTGGGTCCCCAGTGTTGGTATCTATTTTATTGACAGTAATTAGAACATGTAATTTTTCTAAGAGGTCCTTTTTTACAGGGTATGTACTTATTGGAACATAAACTTAAAATTGTAAGGCAATTTAGAGGTCTTCATATGCAATTTCTTTATCTAATAGTTTAGGAAACTGAGTACCTGAGAAGTTGTCACTTGTCCATGGTCATGCAGGTTATAAATTGTTTAAAAAATCCACCATCCCTGCCACTGTATCCCATTGGGAAAGAAAATATTGTGTGACCTATAAGTATTCTTTTTGTCATTATTTAATCAAAATTTTATTATGTGCCATCATAGTATTCCCTTTAAATCAGAAGAGATGAGTAAAATTTAAAAACTTTAAAATGTTTTAAGTAAAACCGATCTGCTGCTGCTATATCTTTACCACATTATGTAGGTGATTTAATGGTCCTAGGCAAAAATATACAGAATGACAAGAATTGGAAAAGATAACAATGGTAGTAACAACAATCAAACAACTATAATCCACCTGTGTGTAACAATCCACATAGTATTAAATCCAAAGGACCCTTACTAGTATAATAGTGACCTGTGCTAGAACCATTTCCCAACTCCATTGAAAAAAAGATGAGAAAAAAGATGACAATACTAATTAAAAGTTACTTTTATATAGTGTTTTAAATTTTGAGAATCATTTTCTTGTTCTCTTTAACTTTTCTAACCTATTAGTCTGTTTCTCTGTCTCTAACTTTTTCATTATGCTGCTTTCTAGCATTCCCTTAAGAGCACATTAAAAATTATCTTAAAACATTCTAAGCATTTTTTATTAAAATTCCTTTTGCTTTTACTTTGTTCCTCCATCCCAAGGTATATTGACTAACTAGTGCTATCTGCCTATAAAGCAACAGACTTTGCCTTTCCACAAAGAAATCTAATCTGATGTGGTCATCTCCTGAGACCTTTTCATCCACTTTCCTATTGTCTTGCAAGTGACCAGCCTTTTTTTTGTCTAAGTGGAGATGAACACTGATTTAGTTGCAATACATCCATTAGTAATTGAAAGCCTTAGAGTGTTACTTGAGGTTTAGAAAGGTTAAATTACTTACCCAGGGTCAAATAGCTAGTAATGGAAGTTGCAAAGAGGCAAGTTTAGGATTATCAGAAGAAAAAGAACTTCCTAACAGGTCTGTCCAAAATAAAATAACTTTCTTTGTGATTTGGTAGCTGTTCCCTTCTTGGAAGTCTTCAAGGAGAGGGTAGATGAAGATTGGCAGGTACATGATTCCTGTGGTGTCTGAGTTGCAATAGATAGCTAATGAGGTTTCTTCAAACTCTCAAAATATTCTAATTCTGTAAAATATCAGAGGTGAGAAAAAAAACCAAACAGATCTTCCTAACTCCATATCCAGCATACTATATGACTTTGTCCTGATGTTTCTATTTCCTTCTTATTTTTTTCTTCAATTAAGTTAGCTGCTTCTTTCTTTTCTTTTTTCCCTTCTCTTCTCTTTCTTCCTTTTTTACTGGACTGGCCTCTTTATTTTTCATCTGGTTGATCTAAATATTTACCATATAAAATAATTGCCATCTAAATGTATAAAATCTGTACTTTTCTTCAACTTTTTGTTTTAATCATCTTATCTGCTGTGTGTATACATATATGTAAGCATGTATCTGTACACATAAATGTGTGTGTGTGTGTGTGTGTGTGTGTGTGTGTGTGTGTGTGTGTGAGAGAGAGAGAGAGAGAGAGAGAGAGAGAGAGAGAGAGAGAGAGAGAGAGAGAGAGAGAGTTGACTCTGAATATCTTATTGGCTACTTTGACAGAAGAGACCATACCCTGGTAGACCTAATATACTAATCATTGTAATTCTTATCTGGAAACACATACTATTCTAATCGATGATGATATCCATCTATTCTCACTATATCTACCCATATGTCACTTGTCAGTGACTTCAATGCTTCACATTCCACCTAAGAATCATCTTGTTTCCCAATTTTAACCATCTTTAGTTTTTGTCCCTCAGTTAAATTAATTTTATTTTCTTTGCATATATTTAGTGTGTGTTTAAGGATTGTACTCTCCCTGTAAAATGTAAAATTATGGAGAGAAAGGATTGTTCTTCATTTTGTGATCTTAATATCTTTAGGGCCTAGCTCACTGTATGGCACGTTATAAATGCTTAATAAATGTTTATTAAATTGAAATGTCCTATTAATGATCTGTGCAAATAGCGAAGTGCTTTATTCAGTTAATTGTTCTCTTGCAATGGAATGTCTTGGCCCTGTTTTATCTAATTCATATCGCTACCTCTATTTTTATTAAATGGTGTGTCTGAGAGTAATATTTACATGAATATACTGATATTTTACTGATATATTTTGGGTCTAACTGTTAAGTGAGAAGTTACTTAGAATTCTTTTCTTTTTCTGTCAAACAGTCACTCAAACTACTACAAAAATGTCTTTGTGTCAACATAAAGAATCTTTCTGTTCTATGGCAAGTTTTAAATTACTTTTTAAAAAAATTATATTATTTTGGGGCAGCTAGGTGGTGCAGTGAATAGACCACCAGCTCTGGAGAGAAGAGGACTTGAGTTCAAATTTGGCCTCAGACACTTGACACACTTACTGTGTGACCTTGGGCAAGTCACTTAACTGCAATTGCCCCCTCAAAAAATGTTATTTTGTAATAGAAAATATCTAGAAACTAATTAGGTACATACTGATAAGAGTATGGCTAATTAAATTGTGTTATAATAATGTAATGGATTGTTAAAGTACCATAAAAATATGAATATAAAGAATTCAGACAAGCATAGGAGACTTATTTGAATTGATGCATAATGAAGAACTAAGAAAACAGTAGACACAATGAACACAGCGATATAACTAGAGGTAGCAAAAACAAACATACAAATTGAAAGTGAACAATTTATAATTAAAATGACCAAAGTTGGTCCAGAAAACTAAGTGGGAAAGATGAGAAAGTTTACCTCCAGTTGAATTGTGAACTGATCCAATCATTTTGGAGAGCAATCTAGAATTATTCCCAAAGAATTATTAAATTGTTTATATCCTTTGACCCAGAAATACCACTATTAGGTCTTTTTTCCAAAGAGGATTAGGGAAAAAGGAAAAAGAAACTATATATTGTAAAATGTTTATAACAGCTTTCTTTGTGGTGTCAAAGAATTGGAAATTAAAGGAATGCCTATCAATTGGGGAATGACTAAACAAGTTACGGCATATGATTATGATGGAATAGTACTATACTATAAGAAATGATGAACTTAATGACCATAAAAAAACCTATTTTGGTCTAATGGTGGCTCTTGGAAGGGGAGGGGAAGAAGAAAAAAATTATATCATAACTTTGTTGTATATTTAAAAGGATTAGAGAGTTACATATTGTAGATTTGCAGTATGAAGATGAGCAATCATCTTCTTTTAAATTATACTGTTAAAATGCTTTTTGATTCCACAAATTAAAAATAAAAAATAAAATAAAAAAGAATAAAAAAAGAAAGTGTACTATCCTCCTGTCTTTATAAAGGTGGAAGACTCTGATGAGGAATACTACATACACTGTCAGATTTGGTTGATGTATTAGCTGTTTTTGCTGAGCTGCTTTTTTTGGTCTTTCTCTTTTAAAATTTTGCCTTTTTGGTAGGAGTAAGAAAATTCAAAAATGAATGTGAGGTTAAAATAAAAGATTAATAAAATAAGAAAAGAAAAAGTGGAAGTATAGCAGGATATTTAATTAACACCTTAGCTATTTTGGGTGGACTGTGAAAATTTAAATTTGTTTCAAATACAGCTCTCATAAAGTTTAGTTCTTCCCTACTATTCTTTAAGCTATAATTTCCTCTTATTTATTCTGTTGGGCATCCTCTTAATTTGTTTTCAAGTAAAAATTATAATATGCTTTTCAGTTTGTATTCAAGCAAGTATTGAAAATAATTTAGGGATATTTCCAAGAGCACCAATTCAAATTTGTTTTCTCCACTGCATTGAGAAGCAGATAATTGGTTTAGGACTTGCACCAACTTCACTAGGTATTTTCAAATTCTCTTCATGATTCTAATTATTGTGATCTGATAAGTTCCATTCTTCTCATGTTTGACCTACATTCATTCCAAACTGCTATAGCCTTTTTATTCTCAAAAAGGTTTGTTTGCAAATTACTCCACATTCATAACTATTGCTACCCTTTGACAAGTGATTCAGTATTTTTAGGACATGAGATTCATAGCTTTTTCTGAATATTTCAACCCCACATGAGTGAAAGATACAATGCCAACTAGTTAGTTACAAGTCAGAAATTATATTTATAGCCAATGTATAGAAATTTTTGAAAGAGAAAACCATACAAATTAGAAAATTTACTAAAAGTCATAAGGACTCATAGTGATGAATTAATTCAAGAACATGTATGGGAATGACCTGGAATAAGCAGGTATGGATAAGTTGTGACGCACAATGTTATTAACAATAACCACATTGATAAGAACAGACCACTGAAGTGTTTTAATGCTGGAATACTAGCAACCTAGTGACTTTCAACCCTTTTACAATTTAGTATTGGAGAAATTGCTTGATATTTTTTTCCATATAAAAATACAGAAATTACAGTTTCTATATTTCATCTACAATGAGTCATCAAGATTGTAATGCAGGTGAAAATCTTGATAAGTTATAAGCTTAATGACTGGAATTGAATTCAGCAAAAGTTTTTGTTAGTTTTTTTTAACTGAGCGTTTTGTAGAAACTGTCTCATTTGACAGTTACATTCCCATGAAATGAGATTTTTTACAATATGAGTGGGATGGCTATGACAGTTTAAATAGTAGAATGACATGAAGACTTGTGATTTTTTTTTATTTCTAAAAAGGAGCTTTTTTTTTTTTTTCATGAGAATAGTACAAAGCAGGGAAGAGGAAGCTTAAGAGACATCGTGGAGTTTTAAACAAGAACTTTGTAAATAGTTGCTAGCAGCAAACACTTTTTAAAAGAATTTTATTTTTATTTCCCCCCAGTAACATGTAAAAGCAATTTTAACACTCCTTTTTAAAACTCTGAATTCTAGATTATCTCCCTTTCTCCCTCACCACCATGACCCCATTGAAAAGGCAAGCAGTTCAATATAGGTGATATTTGTGCAGTCTTGCAAAACGTATCTGTAACAGTAACATTGTGAAAGAAAACATAGACAAATTTTTTTTAAAACTCAAGAAAAGCAAAATTAAAAAGGTATGCTTCAGTCTGTATTCAGACAACATCAGTTCTTTCTCTGGGGATGGATAGAATTTTTTATGGATTTCTTGGATTGTTGTATTGCTGAGAATAGCGAGGTCACTCACAGTTAATCATCTTACAATATTGCTCTTACTTTGAACATAGTACATTTCACTTTGCATCATCTCATGCAAGTGTTTCCAGGCTTTTCTGAGAGTATCCTTCTCATCATTTCTTATAGCATGGTATTAATTAATTTAGTAAGTAAGTAATGGTATTCCATTATAATCACGTGTCCAGCATTTCCCCAGTTGATGGGCATTCCCTCAACTTCTAATTCTTTGCCCCCAGAAAAGAGCTGCTATATTTTTGTACATATAGTTCCTTTTCCTTTTTTATCTCCTTTGCTATGTAGACCTAGTACTGCTAGGTCAAAGGGTGTGCATAGTTTTATAGCCCTCTGCTCATAGTTCCAAATTGCTCTTCAGAAAGGTCAAATCAATTTACAACTCCACCAACAGTGCATTAATATCTCATTTTTCCCCACATCCCCTCCATCTTTTCTAATTTACCTTTTCTGTACTATTAACCAATCTAGTAGGTATGAGGTAGTACCTCAGAATTGTTTTATTTTGTATTTCTCCAATCAGTAGTGAGTTGGAGTATTTTTACATATGGCTATAGATAGCCTTGACTACTTCATCTGAAAACTGATCACATCTTTGATCATTTATCAGTTGGGGAAATGGCTTTTAATTTTATAAATTGGCTCAGTTCCCTATATATTTGAGAAAAGATGACTTTATCATAGAAACTTGCTTCAAATTATTTTCAGTCACTAAGTGTATTTACCTCCGTCTTATCCCCACTCCCCATTTATTCTATTCTCTCTCTCTCTCTCCTTTCACTCTGTCCCTTCTTGAAACTGTTTTGTTCCTGAATACCTCCCCTCTCAATCTGCCCTCTCTTCTATCACATACACAGACACATGACCTCACTTGTCATTTGACCTGGTCTGTTTTTTAGATGTTATTTTCTTAACAGAAACACACAGAGACACAGAGACACACAGACACACACACTTCTACTTGCCTATAGGGTAAGATAGATTTCTATACCCAATTGAGTGTGTATGATATTCCTTCTTGAGGCAAATCTGATCAGAGTAAGTCAGCATCACTCACTCCTCCTTGCCTCTTCCCTCTTCCCCTCCACTATAGAAGCATTTTCTTGCCTTTTTTATGAGAGATAATTTACCCATTCTATCTCTCTCTTTTATCCAAGGACATTCCTCTCTCACCCCTTAACTTAACTTTTCAGATATCATCCTTCATATTCAACTCAAACAATTTGGTCTATATATACTTCTTCTAACTACCATAATAATGAGAAAGGTCTTATGAGTTACAAATATCTTCTTCCGATGTAGGAATATAAAGTTAACCTTATTAAGTCCCTCATCATTTCTCTTTATTTCCTGTTTGCCTTGAGTCTTGTTTCTCTTGAGTCTTGTATTTGGAAATCACATTTTCTGTTCAGCTCTGGTCTTTTCATCAAGAATGCTTAAAAGTCCTCTATCTCACAGAATATCCATTTTACCCCTCATGGATTATAATAAATTTCTCTGGGTAGGTGATTCTTGGTTGTAATCCTAGCTCCCTTGCCCTCTGGAATATCATATTCTAAACTTTTTGATACTTTAGTGTAGAAGCTGCTAAATCTTAGTTTATCCTGACTGTGACTCCACACTACTTGAATGGTTTCTTTCTGGCTACTTGTAATATTTTCTCCTTGATCTAGGAGCTCTGGAATTTGGCTATAATATTTCTGGCAGTTTTCATTTTGTGATCTCTTTCAGGAGATGCTTGGTGGATTCTTTCAATTTATATTTTCCCTCTTTTTCTAGAATATCAGAGCAGTTTTCTTTGAGAGTTTCTTGAAAGATGATGTCTAGGACCTTTGTTAAAATCATAGCTTTCAGGTAATCCAATAATTTTTAAATGATTTCTCCTGGATCTATTTTGTAGGTCAGTTGTTTTTCCAATGAGATATTTCACATTGTCTCCTAATTTTTCATTCTTTTAGATTTGTTTTTTTAATTTTTTTATTTCTCAAAGATTCATTAGCTTCCATTTACTCCATTCCAAATTTTAAGGAATTATTTTCTTTAGTGAGCTTTTGGATCTCCTTTTTCATTTATCCAGTTCGACTTTTTAAGGCATTCTTCTCCTCACTGGCTTTTTGGACCTCATTTGTCATTTGACCTAGTCTGTTTTTTAAGATGTTATTTTATTTTATTTTCTGTATTTTCATAACATTTTATTCATATTTTTTATTGTTAAAGACTGCTTATATTTCCCTCCCACCCGTCTCACCTCCCACCTGGTCCATTCCCTACTTTGATCCTGTCCCTCTTTGATAGTGGGTACTTCCAACCTCCCCTCACCCAAGAATGCCCCTTCTCTCCATCATCCCCCCTCTCATCTCCCCTTCCCCTACTCAGGAGAGTGAGTGAGGGTAAGATATTCCATTTAGTATGTATGTGATTCTCTCCTTGAGCCAACTTCAAAGAGAATATGCTTTTGCCTTTTTGCCTTCCTGTTCTTCCCCTCCTCTGCAACTACTTCCCCTTGCCTCTTCTACATGAGATAGTTTACCCTACCCTGTCTCTCTCCATCTCCTCTTGCCACTTTCCTCTCTCACCTCTTGACTTCACCCCTTAAGAATCATCCCTTCCTTGGGGCGGCTAGGTGGCGCAGCTAGCAGAGCACCAGCCCTGGAGCTAGAAGGACCCAAGCTCAGATCGGGCCCCAGACACCCAACACACAAACAAAAATCCAGCCGTGTGACCCAGGTAAGCCACCCAACCCCAATCGCCCTCCAAAAAAAAAAAAAAAAGAATCATCCCTTCCCATCAAATTCCACTTGTGCCCTCTATCCATGTATACCTGTGAACATATGCCATGTACCCTTCTTCAATTGTTTTCATAATGAGAAAGGTTTCATCAAACACAGTTATTGTTTTTGCATATAGGAATGTAAATAGTCCAACTTTGATAAGTTCCTTTTGATTTCTTTTCCTTGATTACCTTTTCAAGCATCTCATGCTTCTTGTGTCTGAATGTCAAATTTTCTATTCAACTCTGGTTTTTTCATCAAGAATGCTTGAAAGTCCTCTATTCCACTGAATGACCATATTTTCCCCTGAAACAAGATACTCAGTTTTGCTGGGTAGGTGACCCTTGGATTCAATCCCAGCTCTTTTGCCCTCTGGAATATCATATTCCATGCTCTTCAGTCCCTCAGTGTAGAAGCTGCCAGGTCCTGGGCTATTCTGATTGTGTTTCTGAAATTGTTTCTTCCTGGCTACTTGTAGTATTTTCTCCTTGATCTGGGAGTTCTGGAGCCTGGCTATAATATTCCTAGGAGTTTTCTTTTGGGGATCTTTTTCAGGAGGTGATCTGTGGATTCTTTCAACCTCTATTTGGTTGGGTCTAAAACATCAGGGCAATTTTCCTTGAGAATTTCTTGAAGGATGATTTCTAGGTTCTTTCTTTGATCATGGCTTTCAGGTAGTCCAATAATTTTTAAATTATCTCTCCTGGATCTATTTTCCAGGTCAATGGTTTTTCCCATGAGATATTTCACATTGCCTTCTATTCTTTCATTTGTTTGGATCTGTTTAATAGCATCTTGATTTCTCATAAAGTCACTAGCTTCCATTTGCTCCAGTCTAACTCTGAAGGAATGAATCTCCTCAGTGAGCTTTTGAGATTCTTTTTCCATCTGGCAAATTCGACTTTTTAAGGCATTCTTCTCCTCATTGCCTTTCTGAGCCTCTTTTGCCATTTGAGTTAGTCTATTTTTTAAGGTGTTATTTTCCTCAGTCAGGCTGTTGACTGTCATTTCATATTTTTCTTGCATCTTTTTCATCTCTCTTCCCAAATTTTCCCCCACTTCTCTTATCTGCTTCTTAAGGTCCTCTGTGGCCTGTAGCCAGCTTGTATTTTCATTTGGGGATTTTGGTGCAGGAGTTCTGACCTTACAGTACTCCTCCATGCTTTGAGCCTCTTTGCCCCTAAAATAGGAGTCCAATGTTGAACTTTTCTGTTTATTTTGTTTCATTTGCCTAGGCATGTTGCCACTTAATTACTTGATTTTTGGGCTTGTTGCCACAGTAGGACTCTGCCACCAGACAGGGGAGCTTCCGCCCAAACGTGGGGTCTTCACAACTTCAGCCAGTTGTGTGGCCTCTGTAAAGCCTCCACCCACTCTGGCAAGTTGGATACCCACCCCAAACTTCCCCCCCAGACCACAATCCAGATCCAGGCAGTTTAAAGCAAGAGCGATTAACCCCCTGACTGATTGCTGGATCTTCCTACAGTTTGAAGACCAGGAGCTAGAGCCACTACTGACACTGCAAAATGGCTTCTGTGCAGCTGTTTCTTCAGCAGCTTTTTGCCCCCAGGGGAGGAAGCCACGTGTTCCCCAAATACTGGTCCCAAAGTCCATAGGGCACTAACCTCTCACTTTGTCCTAGGCATATCTGTGCTGATAATTCTGGAATTGCCACAATTGCTGGTGTTCTGGGGTCCCTCCAGCCGGCTGCTGGCCCAGCCGCTCTGGGGCTAAAACCGCGGACCTGGGCTCTGCTCTGCGTGCTGCGCTGTTGGTTTCCAGCAAGCTGTGCTGCCTGCTCTCAGAGCACTGTGCTGACCGCTCCCTGCAGGGCTACTGGGCTGTCCTCAGCAGGAGGTTAGCTTCTCTGTGCCGTTCTATGGGTGCTGGGGCTCCAGAAGTTGTTCAGAGTCCCCTTTCACATTGTTTGAAATTTGTGTGGGGCAGAGCACATTGGAAATGCCGTTTCTACTCCGCCATCTTGGCTCCGCCCCCAAGATGTTATTTTCTTAAATATTTTTGTGTCTCCTTTAAAAGGTCATAGACTTGTTTTTTGTTAATTCCTTGTATCCCTTTCATTTCTCTTTCCATTTTTCCTCTGCATCTCTTATCTGATTTTCAAAATCCTTTTTGAGCTCTTCCTTGGCCTGAAATCAATTCATATTTTTCTTTATATTTTTTGGAGGGGGAAAGGCAAAACAATTGGGGATAAATGATTTGCCCAAAGTCACATAACTAGTAAATGTGTAAAGTGTCTGAGGCTGGATTTGAACTCGGGTCTTCCTGACTCCAGGGTGAGTGCTCTATTTACTGTGCCACCTAACTGCCCTCCCATTCATATTTTTTTGGACACTTTGGATGTAGTAGCTTTGACTTTGTTGTTTCTTCTGAGTGTGTTTTGAGCTTCCTTGTCACCAGTAATTTTCTATACTCAGACTTTTTTTCTCCCTTGTTTGCTCATTTTCCCAGTCTATTACTTGACATTTAACTCTTTGTTAAGGACTCTCCTTCTAGGGTGCAGGGTGTACTGTCCCAAGTTTCAAAGGTTTGTGCAGTAGTTTTCAGAGATAATTCTAAGGACTTGTAAGCTTCCATTTTTTCAAAGGTGGTATGATCTAAGGAGAGGTGTTTACTACTTGCCTGGTCTGTGATCTGGTCTACGAGTAACCACAAGCATTCTTTTTTGCTCTGGAACTGTGAGGAGGGTATCCCCTCCACTATGGCTCCAATCTGTGCTATTTTTTTTTTATCAGGCATAGTTCAATTTATTTGTTTACAAACATCTATGTGGTTGCCACAGCAGCTGCCTGGGTCCTCTGGACAGACACTCGAGTGTGAGTCTTCACAAGATGGTCGGTGAATTCCTGATAAGGAGATTTAGTGAACACAGTCTCCTTCCATAGGTCTGGGGTTAGATAGCTGTATGTTTTGGAGATGGCATCAAAGGTAGCTTCAGCGAAGTTGCCCAGAGTGGCAGTACAGCCTCTTGCAGAAGTGTAGCAATCATCAATTCCAGCCATCATCAGGAGCTTTTTAGGCACAGGAGCTGAGACAATGCCAGTTCCTCTAGGGGCCAGGATCAGGCGCACCAAAACCGACCCACATCGCCCAGTGACCTTGCAGGGTACTGTGTGAGGCTTGCCAATTTTGTTCCCCCAGTAGCCACATCTCACGGGAACGATGGACAGCTCGGCCAGAATGATAGCACCACGAATAGCTGTGGCCACTTCCTTGGAGCACTTGACACCCAGACCAACATGGCCATTGTAGTCACCAATGGCCACAAAAGCCTTGAACCTGGTACGTTGTCCAGCTCTAGTTTGTTTCTGAACAGGCATGATCTTCAAAACCTCATCTTTCAATGAAGATCCCAGGAAAAAATCTATGATCTCAGACTCCTTGATAGGAAGCGAGAAAAGATAGATCTCTTCCAAGGACTTGATCTTCATGTCCTTGACTAACCGGCCCAGCTTAGTGACAGGAACCCACTCCTTGTCTTCAGCCTTTCCTCCCCGGGCCCCGAGTCCGCGGCCTTGGCCTCGACCACGGCCCCGGCCTCGACCACGGCCCCCACTGCTGAAGCCACCGCGAAAGCCTCCCGGCCTCTGACGCTGGGGCCCCCGAGGCCTCCCGCACCTCCTGCAGCACCGGCGTCGTCCGCCATTTGGTGTTCACCAGAAGTAGAAACCAATCTGTGCTATTCTAATGCTCCTGTTCACCCTGGGATTGCCACCCACATCTGAGTATAAGCAAAGCAACAGAGTCCTACCTCAGCACTAGCAAAAAGATTCCTGTAATCTCTGTCTGACCAGTTGTTCAACCCCTTTATCATTTGTAGTCTGAGTCCTGAAGCAGTCACTGCTGCTGCCATTGCCAGTGTCACAACTGATTCAGTCACTCCCAAGGACTGCTCCTGGTTTCCTGGAACTGGGGTGGCCTATGTTGGACTGTTCTCCACTCTCACCCAGGTACAACAGACCTTCCAAGTTGTCTTTGGCATCTCTGGGCTCAGAGGTTGCCAGTGATTCAGTCACCCTGAGGCCTGAGCTTAGTTTACTTGGACTCATTCTTTGCTGGCATGGGCTACTCTAGACTATGCTCCTTTCTCAACCTTGTGCAACAGAACTTTCCTGTTGACCTACCAACTTGTCTTGGGCTGGAAATTTGTTTTATTATGTCTTTTTGTGGGTTCTCCTACTCTAGAATTTGTTGAGTCATTATTTAAAGGTATTCTGAGGAGTTTGGGGGAGAGCTCATGTGAGGCCCTGCCTTTACTCTGCCATCTTGTCTCCCCTCCATGGCAAATTATTTTACTTCATGAATGATCATATGAAATAATTCTCTTATTTTTGAGAAAGCAGGAAAATTGTTAAGAAATGAATTAAAGCCAAAGAATTTTTGGGACGCCAAAGGCCTTTAAACATCACATAACTAAAGTTCTCAGTTTCCATATATAAATACTAGTAATCATAATCCTAATAACTGACAATTTTTTGGAATGTGAAAGTTTGTAAATTGAATTAAAATCTTATTTGACTTCATTTCCCTCAGATAAGGAAAATGATGACTATATGGGTTAAGAAACTAGCCAAAAGTTATGCAGTTAATGGAAGTGTCAAGATTAGAACCTAGTTCTCAGAATAAGTCTTGAATCTGAGTACAGTATATTTTATATCTCATCAGGCTACTTAACATTCTCACAAGTTTTCAGGAATGCCTTGATGTCCATTGATGGGGCACTCAATATTTATGTAATAGCCCATTTTAATTTTGGAAATATCTATTAGACATTTCCTGTTTATATATGAGAATCCATTCTTTTTTCTTATTTTCTTTATTTTTCTTGTTTTTTTTTTCTAAATATGGCTAATATGGAAATGTTTTGCATGATCTCACATGTATGAAAGAATCCCTTCTTTTAATATCCACATATTTTATTCAGTTCTTCCCTCTTCAGATTGTACAGATTGAATATAATTGTTCCTTCAAATGCCATTTTTTCATATAATTAAGTGTAAGTACTATATATTCCTACACCCTCTCAGAGGCAACATGACATAGTGGGGATGAGAGAAACACAGACATATCTATCTATCTATCTATCTATCTATCTATCTATCTATCTATCCATCCATCTATCAGTAGACAGTTTTTCTATTTTTATCTATATACTTATCTATATCTTTATCTGTTTCCCTATCTCTATATCTATCTTTCTAGAATAGATAGGATATTCAGTATAGGACGCTTCCTTGTTGAAAGATGAAATTATCATAACAAATGAAAAATGTATCAATCACTCTATTGTTCAGAGTTCCAATATAGATGCCAAGATAGTTAAAGTTCCCTATCACTACAATATCAACTTGTACACAAAGTTTATGGTTCATTTGCCAGACTCATCTAATAGTTCCATTTGTCCAGTTGTTCCCTGTTATGCTCCCACAATATTATTGCTTTTGTTTTACCCTCCAATTATTTCCTCCAGGGTACTCTTCACTATGTACTCATCCCTCTGTCAGTTCCTGGACTTCTTCTGTATGCCCATTTGGTTTATCTATTTTGTATGTTTTGAAAAGTTATAATTTTAAAACTCCTATTCCTAACAGGGATAGTATCCTACTAAGCCTCAGGGGTAGCTGTGTAGTAAAAATGATCTCTTTATGTTTCAAGTCACTTACCTATTTCATTACCAACATATTTTAAAAAAATATACATATATATGTACATATCCCCCCCATATATATATATGTATACACACACATAAAATGGAAGTAAGGCCAGGTAACAGAAGATAGCTATATGAGCATCACAGTGTTCTACAAAAAATGTCAAGAATGCTAAGACCCTCTAATGCCAAGAGTTTCAAGAGATACTAAGGAAAACAAAAAGTGTTTTGTTTTGTTTTTTTTTAAGATACTCATTCTTTCTGTATGTATATATGTATTCTATATGTTTTTATCTCGCTTCTTTTTTCCTGAATATTATATACCATGATTTTTTTCATTTCCTCTTCTGTACTCCTTCATTTTTACCTGCTAAATGGCATTACACTTTGAAAATGCATAGAAACAGATCTTTCCCTATCCTCATTACATTTAAAATTTAAATAGCTCTTATTCACATTCACAAAACTCTAAGCAAACTTTTATTTAATTTACCAGACCTTGTAAGGTATAATTTATTCCTTTCCAATATCTTGCTATACTTTTACTTTAAGTTATGGTTTGGGAATGTAAATTCCCTCCTCCAATAAAAATCTTCTTAACCAGTTGTTAAATTCCCAAATTGGCCTTGTTCTTTAGAATTCTCTCCTGGAAATTTTGTTCTAGTTGTGATTCTCAGTAAAAGTGAGGTTCTATTTGGTGGGGTGGAAGTTATGAGAACCCTGGGAGGAAGTTATCACTGTCTTTTAGAGTGATGAAAGAGAGGAAATCCATTCACAGTCTGCCATGCAGTCTAGAGATAAATCAGATTTCAGGGTGTTTATAGGGCAGAGATGTTGAATCCTACAGAAAAAATTATACAGGGAAAATCAACTAAGGAATGAAGTATGGTAAGTTCATGAGAATTAAGTTCTGAAAATGCAAAGTGAAACAATTCCCATGAATTTTACTTCCTGCCCCATTTTCTTGGCAGCTGCAACCAGAAACCAGAGACTATGTCCCTGGAGTTTTTAAGTCTCTCCTCTCTGGAACTTCTAGCCATGCAGGCAGTAGCTATGAATCACTTTACTACCTACTCTCCATCAGTCTTCTTATCAGCTGCCCCAAACATGTGTAATTTCACTCCCTACCTTCTCTCTCTCTCTTTTTTCTTTTTTTTGCTTTTTGGAGGGCAATTAGGGTTGAGTAACTTGCGCAAAGTCACACGGCTAGATTTTTTTGTTTGTTTGTTTGTTTGTGTGTGTTAAGTTTCTGAGGCGGGATCCAAACTCAGGTCCTTCCAGGGCCAGCACTCTACTCACTGCGCCACCTAGCCGCCCCAACCTTCTCTATTTCTGTTACCGCCACACTTACTGCTTCTTAAGAATATAACCTCATCATTATCCTTGATGTCTCATTCTTTCTCATTCCACTCACTGATTTGGCTGCTTTTCCTATTTCTATAGCATATGTGGAATCAGATCTTTCTTCTCCACTCATACCTTCTTTTAGGCCTTCATTCCTTCTTGCTTATATTGTTATAATGGCTTTCATATTAGTCTCCCTGCCTCAAGTCTCTTACTCCTCCAAACCATTCTTCACATATCTGCCAAAATAATTGTCCTTAATTTAAGATTGGACTATGGGACTTCGCTATTTAATTAACTTCAGTGGCCTACTATGGCCTCTAGGACAAAAAATAACAATAGAAGAAAACAAATAAAACCACTTTCTGACTTTTGAAGTCCTTTAGACCTGGCCTAACCTATGTCTCCAGACTCATTGTACATTACTTCTGTCCCACCCCACCACCTTCTAGCTTCCAACCAAATAGCCATTTTCTTTTTTACTCACAAATAACATTCTATCTCATCCACCCCCACCATGAATATACTTCCTTTTACCTTACCACAAAGAGTCTATTTCAGTATTTCTTAAACTGTGTAGCAAAGAGCTCTGAGACACCATCATTTTTAATGAACATTATGTTGTCTGTTAATGGGTGTTAATATCATAATTTTATATGATCTTATTGCAAAGCTTCTGACAAAATTTTACTTAAATTGAAGGGTTTATCACTATTGCAATGCTTGAGAATCACTGTTCTATTCCTTTAAGAAGCTGCTCAAATGCTATATTTTATACAAAACCTTTCTTGGTTCTTGGAAAATGCTAACACCTTTCCTTTAAAACTAACTTGTAGTTAATTATTTTAAATTTATTCACTTTATATTTATATATACATATTCATTTGTTTTCTCCTCCATTTGAGTGTAAGCTCCTTGTGAGTAAGAATTGTTTCTTTTTTTTTTTTTTTTTGTACTTATATCTCCATCACCTACAGCAGTTACTGGCACATGTTAAACATTGAATAAATGCTTTTTGTTTATTTGATTGTTTGGAACCATGATTTAATTAGTTGCTTTCAGAAGCCTTTTGCCCATTAGTTCTTTATGGCCCCATTCACCATCCAAGACCCAAGAAATCCTCTTTAGTTACTTCTCCCCATGTGTGTTGTTTCCCCTTCTCCCGCAATTAGAATATAAGCTTATTGAATTAATAAGCTATCTTTTGTACTGTTAGACAAAATGATTAGCACAGTGCTTAGTACATAGTAAGTGCTTAACATAACTATTTTTATTCTTTCATTTAGTCAATGAGGAAGAAAAATAGGATTTGTTTGAATCCAAGGTGCTTGTTTGCTGCCTTACATCATTGAAAAATGTAGTCAAAATGCTAGTACGGCCAGGTCGATGGGTACAATTATAAAAACATTGCATATGACTGTAAAAAAATGTCAGGAACATTAAAATTCCAAATGAGCTGGGACTGGCAATGAATAACTAAAAACAACACGAAGGTTGGATTTTTAAAAACTATGTTTGAAGAAAAAAAAATGAGTATCAAAGAAAGGATCAGATCTTTGTGTAGCATGGATGGGATCTTGACAATTGGCTATATATTGAAGTGAAAGCTATTTAATTCTCATTTTAGTTCTGTTTTCTCTCCCAAGAAGAATGACTGGGAATTGACACTCAAGACATGTAGGGATGTAACTAATAGGTCACCTGCTTACCTTTAATAATTTCATATCAGTTGGTTCAGAGAAATTACATTTGTTTTAATGAAAACAATTATCATAATTCATTATCAATAATATGACAATTGATTTTGAAAAATCATGGAAAATGGGTAAGGCACTCTACATTGGTGTCCTGAGTTTAAAAAATGAAGCATAGTAGTATAATATGGAAAAGAGAGGCCAGTGATATTGCTTTATAGTACAAAAATCCAGTGTGGCTTCTTCAAAACTAATCTCATTTCCTTTGTGGGAAGGATAGGGGGGATGCAATGAATATAATTTACCTAGATTTTAGCAACTATTTTTATAAAATAACTATTCATTTGAAAAGTCAGAAATATACATTATTATTAAATTAGATGGATTCAGAATTGATTAGATATCTAGGCTTATCATGTAGTTGTTAATGATTCAGTGTCATCATGGCCAGAAGTCTCCAATAGAGTACCCTATATCTCTGCTTTAATGCCTAGCATTTTTATCAATGATTTGGATAAATATAGGTGATACAAAGTTCAGGGAGATAACCAATTCGCTGCATGACACTCAGGATCCAAAAGTATGCAGTGTAATAAGATGAAATTTAACAATGATAGCTATGAAGCCTTATGTGCCAGATTTAATAATCAACTTCATAAGTTTAACAGGAGAAATCATGGAGAGAGAGTAGAATTTCTGGAAAAAAACTACAACTTGCTATTGATAGTGGACTGTTATTACTTTGCTGCTCAATATGAGTAAGTAATATGATGTGGCATCCAAAAAGATCATACAGTGTTGGGCTGAATTGTGAGGCATAGATTCTAGTAAGAAGAAGGTTATATCCAATTGAACTCTTCTATGTTCAGACCTCCTCTGGAGTATTCTGTTCTGTTTTGGGATTCATAATTGAAGAAAGGTATTGATAAGGTGAAGAGTGGTCAATCAAGGGCAAGCAGGACATCCAAAGGCTTTGAATCCATGTCAAAGGATTATAGAAAGAATTAACCATATTTAGCCTGGAGAAGAGAAGACTCAGGGGGCATGATCTCTCTCTTGAAGTATTTGAAGAACTATCATGTGATACCTTAGATAGTTAAATGAGTAGCAATTGGTAGAAGTGGCAATGAGGATGTGATGAAAATGGGAATTTGAAGATCTTCCCTGCCCCTTAATAGACCTCCTCTGCTTTAAAAGTAAACTCTGCCCCCTAATATGCTGAATGTAATCACATTGAGCCTGTGATGGAGGGAATTTGCTGGATGGTACAACAGAGCCCATAGGAAGCTTCCCTGCTGTGAAGATAAACTCTATCCCCTAATCGGCTAAATATATTCACATGGAGGCTGTGGTAGGAGGAGTTTGCTGAAGGGAAGCAGAGCCTACAGGAAGCTGGTAATAAGAGCTAGCAGGACAGTGGGGGAGAGAGGATACTCACTAAGGAGATAGAGAGGTTTGTGAGTAAATATTGATCTTGTATAGGTTTGTGGGAAGGATGAAGGATGCTGTGGCTCTCAGCTTTATTATGGCTTCTGAATATCTTTGGTACTATGATGGAATTGGCTTGTGGGTTTTGGGATTGGGTGTTCAGGTATCTAAATAAATACTCATTCTATCCTCTATATGGAGAGTTTGGTATATTTTGTGATCAAATGTTATGTGATACTTATAGTCACAGTCTTTATCATGATCATGGGCTCTGTATATATTGCATTGGCCCTGTGGAGGTCAATTTAGTTTTGATATTTGAATGAAAAATATCTTCCTAATTAGAACTGTACAAAAGTAGAATGGGTCACCTTGAAAGATGATAGAGTCCCCTTCCTCAGTGGTCTTCAAGCAGAGATTGGGTGATCATCTGTCAGTTTGTTATAGTAGAGATTCTTTCCATGTACCTGTCTTATTGGAAAGACCAGTGAAGTTCTCTTTCAACTCTTAAATTCTGTGATCTGCTACCAATAAAACATCTGTCTTGAGTAGAGGTCTTATCCCTGCCTTTTTCTTTCTGTTTTTTGTTTGTTTGTTTATTTTTGCTCTAATGTATAAAGGTACTTTTATTAGCATTTTCCTCAATTGTCAGGTAAATCTAAACTTTAGTTCACTTGACACTGTTCTTAGAGCTTTGTGACATTTTCTGTCTTGACACTGTCCTAGTTTATATATCTATTCCATCTTTTATTCATGTTCTTTTGCAGGTGAGCTTATTGGTGAGCTCTCTTGGCAGCTACAACAACTTGTCTTTTTCATCAAGATCAGTCATGACTGATTGTATTATCAGAATTTCATTTTGGACAGTCTCCCATGTCTCTTGAGCCATTTCCCTTTCAAAACCACCTTCCCTTTTTACATACTCTAGATAAAGGATCACACCTGTATTTTCTTTAACCATTGTAAATGTTTTCCTTAAGTATAGGTTACTATTTATTCTGCACAGCATGTCTTTCTGGGGCTATAATAAATTTTACCATGTTGAAGTCACTTCATTTTGAAGTTCCTGTTCCCTCCCCCCCAATACATTGGTCAGAAATCAATATAGAAAATCAGTTCTCATGAAGTATTTCCTGAGCCTTCTAGCTGATAGTGCCCCTACCTCCAAACTACCTGATAGTGTAAACATAATTTATAACTGCTTATGTGTACGTGTTTTTTTTTCCTGAAAAACATAAGCTCCTTCTGGGCAGGAAGAGCTTTATTTTTATTTTTGTATTCTCTGCACATGGCATAATACCTTTAAAACAGTAGGTGCTAAAGAAATCTTTGTTGATTGGTCATTGTTTTTTTTTCTTTTGGGGAAGGAAATTAAAGACTTTATCAAGTGTTCAGCTTTTAGAAGGAAGACTGTTCAACAAACTTAAATGCCTACAAAATGCAAAGTAGATAACTGCTTCAGCAGGCAGATGGGGAAGGGAAGGGGAGGGGAGAAGTAGCATAGTATTAATATTGGAAGAGCTGGGTTTGGATCCCTGGTTTCCCGTATTCAGCCTTTGTTATCTGGGGTAAGTGACTTAAATTTTTGGAGTCTTAATTTTTTCCCCTTTATCTGGAAAGAGAGAGAGAGACAGACAGACAGACAGAGAGAGAGAGAGAGAGAGAGAGAGAGAGAGAGAGAGAGAGAGAGAGAGAATTAAGAGGACTATGGAATTAACCTAGGTTTCAATCCTGGCTCTGATGGATACTAGTTCATTCTTCTAAAGCAAGTCCTTTGGATTCCTTATTGGTAAAATTGGTATACTGATATTTTCATTATATATCTCTCTCTTGTTATGAGGAAAGTCCTTTGTAAACCTTAAATGAACAATACAAATTTGTGTTATTTTACTATTGTTATATTCTGGTCATGAAGTACATCACTTGAACAAAATCCTTTTGATGCCTTAAAAGTCACATTTACTTCCTTTTGTAAACATTTCAAACAAAATAAGTCAACTACCCATATTTTCCAGATTAGTGAAGAGATATCTGAGGTTATAAACCTCACCTACTGTTTGCTTCATCATTGCTTTCTACTTTGAATTACCCACCTCTTCCTATACTGTTTTTTTTTTTCGGTAGCTTAATTCTTTTTCTACTTAGTATTCAGGTTACAATATTACATGAGGTTTTCCTTCTTGCCCCTAACATTTAAATTTAAACCTATTTTTAAAAAGGGGACATTTTTCTTTTTCTATAAAGATATCAAAAATTTGTCCTACTATTTCTACTATTCTTACCAATGAATTATATTGTCAATTAATTGTGTATTTGTCATTTTCCCCCACTAATGAATAAATTCTATGTGGGAGAAAACCCTTTTCTTAACTAAATTAACATCTTCGCTAGAACCTAGAGGAATCTTCTATGCACATAATACGTTCAATGGATATTTCTTTTTTTTTAAACAAATGCTTTATTAACTTCTGTTTTACATCATTCATTTCTGCCAGATTTTGAGTTACAATCATTTTCCCCCCATTATTCCCCTACCCAACCTCCCAGAATAGCAGTCCCACAAGATATCGCTTCCTCCAATCTGCTCTCTCCCATACCTTCTCCCATACCCCCATCAACTTTTCCATTAGAGGAAGATGAATCTTTGTGTCCCAATGCCTGCACATCTTATCTCCCAATTATAGGCAAAAGAGTATTAATAATAGTATTTATATATATATAAATATATATATATATATATATAATATATATATATATATATATATATATATATATATATATATATATTTGAAACATTTAATGTTACGACCTCAAATTTCAGATCCATTTCCTTCCTCCCTTGTCACCCATTCCTTCTTGGGAGATAAGTAATTCAGTATATGTTGTACATGTCTAGCTATGCAAAACATCATCATGGTATATATATTGTACAAGGCTGCTTATACTTCCCTCCCACTCATCCCACCCCCCACCTGGTCCATTCCTTACATGATCCTGTCCCTCTTCTATAGTGGGTACTTCCAACCTCCCCTCACCCCAAGGATGCCCTCCCATCCATCATCCCTCCTCTCATCCCCCTTCCCCCTATCCTGCTACAGGTTGAGATATCCCATTTAGTATGTATGTCATTTTCTCCCTGAACCAAATTCAATGTGAATGTGGTTTTGCCTTTTTAGCCTTCCTTATTCTCCCCTTCCTTTGCAACCACTTCCCCTTGCTTCTTCTACATGAGATAGTTTACCCTACCCTGTCTCTCCCCATCTCCTCTTGCCACTTTCCTCTCTCACCTCATAATTTCATCCCTTGAGTATTCTCTCTTCCCAACAAATTCAACCTATGCCCTCTATCCATATATAACTGTAACCATATACACACACATTCACATATGTATTCATATGACCACACCCCCTTCTTCCATTATTTTCATAGTGAGAAAGATATCATCAGTCACAGATATTGCTTTTCCATATAGGAATGTAAATAGTTCAACTTTGATAAGTTCCTTTTGATTTCTTTTCCCTGATTCCTTCTCAGGCATCTCTTACTTCTTGTGTCTGGATGTCAAATTTTCTATTCAACTCTGGTTTTTTCCTCAAGAATGCTTGAAAGTCCTCTATTCCACTGAATGACCATATTTTCCCCTGAAACAAAATACTCAGTTTTGCTGGGTAGGTGACCCTTGGGTTCATTCCCAGTTCTTTTGCCCTCTGGAATATCATATTCCATGCCCTTCGATCCCTCAGTGTAGAAGCTGCCAGGTCCTGGGCTATTCTGATTGTGTTTCCACAATATTGAAATTGTTTCTTTCTGGCTGCTTGTAGTATTTTATCCTTGATCTGGGGATTCTGGAACCTGGCTATAATATTTCTGGGAGTTTTCTTTTTGGGATCTTTTTCAGGAGGTGACCGGTGGATTCTTTCTACCTCTATTTTGCCCTCTGGATCTAAAACATCAGGGCAGTTTTCCTTGAGAATTTCTTGAAGGGTGATTTCTAGGTTCTTTCCTTGATCATGGCTTTCAGGTAGTCCAATAATTTTTAAATTGTCTCTCCTGGATCTATTTTCCAGGTCAGTGGTTTTTCCCATGAGATATTTCACATTGCCTTCTAATCTTTCATTTGTTTGGATCTGCTTAACAGCATCTTGATTTCTCGTAAAGTCACTAGCTTCCATTTGCTCCAGTCTAACTCTGAAGGAATGAATCTCCTCAGTGAACTTTTGAGATTCTTTTTCCATCTGGCAAATTCGACTTTTTAAGGCATTCTTCTCCTCATTGCCCTTTTGGGCCTCCTTTGCCATTTGAGCTAGTCTATTTTTTAAGGTGCTGTTTTCCTCAGTCAGGCTGTTGACCCTCATTTCATACTTTTCCTGCATCCTCCTCATTTCTCTTTCCAATTTTTCCTCCACTTCTCTTATTTGATTTTTAAAGTCCTTCTTAAGGTCCTCTATGGCCTGCAACCCGCTCATGTTTTCCCCTGGGGCTTTTGGAGCAGGACTTCTGACCTCACAGTCGTTTTCCTGCTCTATGCCCCCAAAATAGGAGTCTAGGGTTGCATTTTTCTGTTTCCTTTGCCTTGGCATGTTGCCACTTAATTGCTTGACTTTTGGGCTTGTTGCCACACTATGGCTTTAAGGACAGCTAGAGGAATTTTCGTCCCAAACGTGTGGGGGGCAACTTCCGTTTCTGGCAAGCTGTGAACCCACCCACAATTTCCACCCTAGATCACAATCCAGATCCAGGGAGGTTAAAGCAAGAGCGATTACCCCCCAAGACTGATCGCTGGATCTCCCCACGATTTGTAGGCTGGGAGCCGGAAATGCCTATGAAAACTACAAAATGGCGTGTCTCCTCAGTGGCTTCTAGCCCCCAGGGGAGGGAGCTGACGCATTCCCCAAATACAGGTCCCAAAGTCCATAGGACACTAACCTCTTACTTTGTCCTAGGCATGTCTATGTTGATAATTCTGGAGTCGCCACAGCTCCTGGTGTTCTGGGGTTCCTCCAGCTGGCTGCTGGCCCTGCCGCCCTGGGGCTAAAACCTCGGCTCACGTGGACCTGCGCTCGGCTCGGCTCGGCTCCTGCGCTCTGCGCTCTGCTGGCTCCCAGACCGCTGTGCTGGTCCTTCCTGCAGGGCTGCTGGGCTGTCCTCAGCGGGAGGTTAGCTTCTCTGTGTCGTTCTGTGGGTGCTGGGGCTCCAGAAGTTGTTCAGAGTCCTTTTTTACATAGATTGTGGGGAATCTGGGGGCAGAGAGGCTTGGAAGAGCTGTTTCTACTCTGCCATCTTGGCTCCGCCCCTCAATGGATATTTCTTTAATCAAGTTGAATAGAATTTCTAGGGAGAAAAGTCCTAAATACATTATTTAGCCTTAAAAAGTTTATTACAGTGAATCATTCAGAATTTGAGTTTGAGAAGGGACTTCAGTCAAACTCTAGTCCAAACCATATATGAAAGAAATCCTCACTTTGGCATTCATAGCAAGTCATTCAGCCTGTGCACAATGTCCTCTGAGGAGGGAAAACACACCACTTCTGGAGAACTGTAAGTTTTTACAAATATTGAAAATAAGCTTGGCTTTTTCCAGTTTCAATGATTTTTTTCCTTGTTCTACTCTCTTGGACCAAATTGAATAAACTCATTTCCCTTCCTAAATTCCTGATGCTTCTTCTGGTCAGTGCCCAGCTCTTTCATGTCCTCCCCTATTTTTCAGGGCTAAGAGACTCTTCTTTTGTAATACATCTGTCATGTCTAACCATGACATGGAAGTGACCTTGAATTTTCAAAGTCATTGCCAGAAAATCAAAAGTACTGGTAAGTCTTATCAAATTGGAAAGATTCCATGCATAGGGCTTAGTGACTTGGTTTTCTGAGAACTAGACAAGCTCATTTTGGAGGGGCTCACCACCAGGTCTGCTATAATACTTTTTTTTTCCAACTCTAACAACTCCTAAATTGTATAGGTATCACAGATTCTTGAAATACTTAAATATGAATTTTACCCTTAATCTATCTACATGATATAGTTTTTCTCCCAAACCCATATTTCCCTGAAAAGAAAATGGGTGAAAAAATTTGAGTTTGTACTTATTTTCATTCCTCAATCAATTATTTAACTTTTTCTATTTAACACTTTATGCTTTATTCAGGACAACATATTTTACTATGTATACACAAATATAAATGCATGTGTTTATATTTAATATGTTTATCTCTCTCTGTTTCTCTCTGTTCAAGCACTAATTTTTTTTTCCTAAAGCAGAGGTGTGATCATATCAACATTCCGCACTCCCATTCAATAAACACCAATGTTTTTCATATTATCACATAGTCTTTGATCCAGGGACACTGGCTTTCTTGCTATTCCTTGAAAATCTTACATTTCAGTGAATTTCCCTCCTTGTGTCTTTCCCTGTCTGGGATGCTTTCCTTTGTTATCTCCACCTACTGGCTTCTCTGGCTTCCTTTAAGTCCCAGTTGAAATTTTACCTTCTATAGGAAGCTTTTCCCAATCCCTCCTAATGCTAGTGCCTTCATCATATTATTTCCTGTTTATCCTGTACACACCTTATTTGCATATAATACACACATTTATATAAATTTCTTCCCATTATATTATGAGTTCTTTGAGTTCAAGGAGAGACTTTCGACTTTTTTTTTGTATCCCCATGGCTTAGCACAAGGTTTGACACATGTTGCTGTTCTATCACTGCAATTGTGTCTGAAACTTTGTGAAACCATTTGGGATTTTCTTGGCAAAGACACGGGAGTGGTTTGCTATTTCCTTCTCCAATTCCTTTTCAGATGAGGAATTGAGGCAAACAGGGTAAAGTGACTTGTCCAGGGTCCAGGCAAAGTGGTCTATCCCCTGAGCTACCTAGCTGCCCTTGCAGAATAGCCACTTAATAAATGTTGATTTGAATCAAGTCTCTTCTATGTTCAAGATTCTATATTATGTATTGGTAACATAATAGTAAAAACCAAAAATCCTTTTCCACAAAGAGTTTATAGTATTCTGCTATAATCTATTACATTATTCCATCATAACTATAGAGAATATTGTTCTTAAGATGTGGTAAATAAACTTTATAATATTTTATATCTATTTCAATATATTTGTTTTCCTTTGCAATTCTGTGTTTTGTTTTATGCATTTAAAAATGTTATTCTGAGAAGGCATCATCAGTCAATTAGTCAATCAAAAGACATTTATAAAGAACATACTCTGTGGTCTTGGGGAGTTTCTTGAAGGCACTAAAAGTTTAGGTCAGTCAGTCAATAAATATTTATTAAGTTCTTTTTTTTTGGCAGGAGTAATTTTGTTTTATTTTATTTTTTCTTTTCAACAAACGCTTTATTAACTTCTGGTTTACATCATTCATTTCCACCAGATTTTGAGTTACAATTTTTTCCCCATTTTTCCCCTACCCACCATCCCAGAATAGCAGTCCCACAAGATATCCCCTCATCCAATTTGCTCTCTCCCATATCTTCTCCCATACCCCCTTTGACTTTTCCATTAGAGCAAGGTGGATCTCTGTGCCCCAATGCCTGCAATCTTATCTCCCAATTACATGAAAAATAGCATTAATAACAGTATTTGTATATATTTGAAACAATTAATTTTAAAACCTCGAATTTCAGTTCCATTCCCTTCCTCCCTTGTCACCCATTCCCTCTGGGAAGATAAGCAATTCAGTATGTGTTGTACATGTATAGCTATGCAAAACATTACCATAGTAGATATATTGTACAAGGCTGCTTATAATTCCATCCCACCCATCACACCCCCCACCTGGTCCATTCCCTACTTTGATCCTGTCCCTCTTCGAAAGTGGGTACTTCAAAACTCCCCTCCCCCTGCCCTCGCCTCCATCATCCCCCCTTTCATCCCCTATTCCCTCTACTCTTCTACAGGGTGAGATATGCCATTTAGTATGTCATTCTCTCCCTGAACCAAATTCAATGAGAATGTGGATTTGCCTTTTTTTTCCCCTTCCTATTTTCCCCCTCCCTTGCAACCACTTCCCCTTGCTTCTTCTACATGAGATAGTTTACCCTACCCTGTCTCTCCCCATCTCCTCTTGCCACTTTCCTCTCTCACCTCATAACTTCACCCCTTAAGTATCATCCCTTCCCACCAAATTCAACCTGTGCCCTCTATCCATGTATAATTGTAAATATATATATATATCTATATATCTATCTATCTATCTATCTATATATATATATATATATATATATATATACACACACACACATTCACATATGTATTCCTATGCCCATATACCCTTCAATTATTTTCATACTGAGAAAGGTTTTATCAGTCACAGTAATTGTTTTTCCATGTAGGAATGTAAATAGTTCAACTTTGATAAGTTCCTTTTGATGTCTTGTCCCTGATTACCTTCTCAGGCATCTCTTGCTTCTTGTGTCTGGATGTCAAATTTCCTATTCAACTCTGATTTTTCCTCAAGAATGCTTGAAAGTCCTCTATTCCACTGAATGACCATATTTTCCCTCGAAACAAGATACTCAGTTTTGCTGGGTAGGTGACCCATGGCTTCAATCCCAGCTCTTTTGCCCTCTGGAATATAATATTCCATACCCTTTTATCCCTCAGTGTAGAAGCTGCCAGGTCCTGTGCTATTCTGATTGTTTTTCCACAGTATTGAAATTGTTTATTCCTGGCTGCTTGTAGTATTTTCTCCTTGATATGGGAATTCTGGAACCTGGCTATAATATTCCTGGGAGTTTTCTATTTGGGATTTTTTTCAGGGGGTGATCTGTGGATTCTTTCAACCTGTATTTTGCCCTCTGGGTCTAAAACATCAGGGCAATTTTCCTTGAGAATTTCTTTAAGGATGATTTCTAGGTTCTTTCTTTGATCATGGCTTTCAGGTAGTCTAATAATTTTTAAATTATCTCTCCTGGATCTATTTTCCAGGTCGGTGGTTTTTCCCATTTTTCACATTCCCCTCTCTTCTTTCATTTGTTTGGATCTGTTTAACAGCATCTTGATTTCTCATAAAGTCATTAGCATCCATTTGCTCCAGTCTAACTCTGAAGGAATGAATCTCCTCAGTGTGCTTTTGAGATTCTTTTTCCATCTGGCAAATTTGGCTTTTTAAGGCATTCTTCTCCTCATTGCCCTTTTGAGCTTCCTTTGCCATTTGAGTTAGTCTATTTTTAGGGTGTTATTTTCCTCAGTCAGGCTGTTGACCTTCATTCCATACTTTTCCTGCATCCTTCTCATTTCTCTTCCCAATTTTTCCTCCACTTCTCTTATTTGCTTCTTAAGGTCCTCTATGGCCTGTAACCTGTTCATATTTTCCTTTGGGGCTTTTGGAGCAGGATTTCTGACCTCCCAGTCCTCCTCCTGTTTACTGCTTCGATCCACTTTGCCCCCAAAATAGGAGTATAATGTTGCATTTTTCTGTTTATTTTGTTTCCTTTGCCTTGGCATGTTGCCACTTAATTACTTGACTTTTGGGCTTGTTGCCACAGTAGGACTCTGCCACCAGATAGGAGAGTTTCCGTCCCAAACGTTGGGGTCTTCACAACTTCCTGTTCTGGCAAGTTGGATACCCACCCCAGACCTCCCCACAGATCACTATCCAGATCCAAGCAGGTTAAAGCAAGAGCGATTAACCTTCAGGACTGATTGCTGGATCTCCCTACAGTTCACAGGCCAGGAGCTGATGCTGCGACTAGAGCTGCCAAATGGCGTGTGTGCTGTGTCTCCACAGTGGCTTCTAGCCCCCAGGGGAGGAAGCTGACGTGTGCCCCAAATACTGGTCCCAAAGTCCATAGGGCACTAACCTCTTACTTTGTCTTAGGCATGTCTGTGTTGATAATTCTGGAATTGCCACAGCTGCTTGTGTTCTGGGTCCCTCTAGCTGGCTGCTGGCCCAGCTGCCCTGAGGCTAAATCCGCAGCTCAGGCGGACCTGGGCTTGGCTCTCCATGTACTGGGCTGTTGGCTGCCAGAGCACTGTGCTAGCCCTCCCTGCAGGGCTGCTGGGCTGTCCTCAGCGGGAGGTTAGCTTCTCTGTGTTGTTCTGTGGGTGCTGGGGTTGCAGAAGTTGTTCGGAGTCCCCTTTTACATAGTTTGGAAGTGGTGTGGGGCAGAGCACCTTGGAAGTGCTGTTTCTACTCCGCCATCTTGCCTCCTCCCCTATTAACTTCTTACTATGTTCCAGGTATTAAAGAAGACCTAGCATTAGAAATAAAGGCAACCCCCCAAAAACAGTCCCCTTTTACAAGGGGTTAATTGGCAAAACAGCATACAAAGTACAAATAAGATATACAGAATAAGTTGGAAAAACTGAATAAGAGGAAGATTCTAGTATTAAGGGAGATGGGAAATGGTTTTTGTGGAAGGTGGAATTTTAGCTGTGAATTGAAGGAAAGAAGGAAATCCAAGAGAAGCCAGGATAAGGAAATGAGTAAAAAGAATATTCCAGGTATGGATACAGTCAGTGACAATGCTCAGTCAGATGATAGAGTGTCTTATGAGAAGAACTGGGTTGCAGTATACATGATGGTACAGTGTGAGGTGGTGTTATGGTAGTGGGATTTGAAGATCTCCCATGCCCCTTGTATTGGCAAGCAAACAGGTACTTAGCACCTTGTTCAAAGTTCATGATTGTGTCAAACATTAAGATCTATAACTTGTGAATCTCATAGTGGGAGGAAGTTGCTGATGTAACAGGAAGGGGTGGAGCAGGGACGAGCTAATACCATATATAAGGAAAAGCCCAAGCTAGAGAGTCAGAACTTCTTCTGAGAGCTGCTGAGAACTTCTGAGAACCAGTTAGAAATTCCAGGAATGAGAACTGTTGGGAGTCAGAACTGCTGGGAGTGGGCAGCATGGAGTTTGGGGAGCTACCATGAATAAGAAGAGGAGGATCCTTGCTTGAAGGAGTAAGAGAGGAGGATCCTTGCTTGAGGGAGCCTGTTTTGTTTTGAAGGCTTGGGAATGTGGGTGTTTGCTGCATTGACTATGTGTATCAATTTTATGGTTACTGTAATGACTTTGACTTTCTGGTTTTGGGACTCGATTTTCTTGTATTTGAATAAATGTTTTGTTTCTGTCCTCCATGTGGAGAGCCTATTAAATTTTGTGGTTCACAACTTCACCAGCATATTGATAGCCACTGTGGGCACTGTGAATATTGTGTTGCTGCTACAGGTGGGGGCCAGAGACTTGGTCAGAGTTGTGCTTTAGTTCAAGTGGAGAGCAACTTGAGGTGGGAATACCAAAAAGTAGACTATAGAAATCATCTGGGATTTATGTGATGAGGACTTGTATTGTAGTGGTGACAGAGTAAGAGGAAAGGGGGGCATATATGAGACATATTATGAAGGCCACCTCAGCAAGACTTGCTGAATTCTGTTTGGGATAGGTTAGATTTAACATGTCTAAAGGCATCCAGTTCTTAATATACAATAGGCAGTTGGGGATAAGACTCTGGAAGTTAGATGAGATATCAGCGTTGGATAAGTGGATTTAAGACTCACCAGCATAAAATGATAATTGGATCCCAGGGAACTGATGGGACCAACTACAATAGAAGAGAAGAAAGCCTAGGAAAGACCCCTGAGGTGCCCTTCTTTATTGAGCATGACCTGGAGGAAGAGCCAGCAAAGAAAGCTGAAAAGCAATGGTCAGATAAGAATGAGAACCAAGATCGAGTTGTCCCACAGGAACCAAGAGATAGACATTATGAAGAAGGTAATCAATCAACTATGTTAAAAGCTGCAGAAAGTTTAAGAAGGATGAGAACTGAAAAAAGAATCTGAAGAGGTCATTGATATCTTTGGGGAGTCGTTTTGGTTGAATGATGAGGTCAGAAGTCAGATTGTAGTTATGAAGACAGTGAGAGGGGAGGAAGTGGAAGCATCTATTGTGTGGCCTTCTCAAAGAGTTGAGTTGCCATGGGAGGAGTTATATTGGATGATACGTAGCAGAGCAGGATGAAACCTTTGAAAGAGACAGTACACATGGTTATTTTTGCAGGCAGAAGAGAAGCAGTCAGTAGACAGGGAATGTTTGAAGATAAGTGAGAGAGTGAGCATAATAGAGGCAATCTATTGGAAAAGATGGGATGGAATGACATTACTTTTGCATGTAATGGAATTTGCTTTAGAAAGCAGAAGGGCTAACCTTGGGCAAGTTACTTAACCCCAATTGCCCTAAAGGGGCGGCTAGGTGGCACAGTGAGTAAGAGCGCCGGCCTCGGAGTTTGGATGACCCGAGATCAGATCCGGCCTCAGAAAATGAGCACCCACGCATAAATCAAATGACTAGCCGTGTAACCTTGAGCAAGTTACTTAACCCCAATTGCTTTAAAAAAAAAAAAAGAAAGCAGAAGGGCAACCACTTCATCTGAGACAGAGGTAAGGAAGGACATGCTGGTGGGAGCTATCTGAGTGATGTGAGATGAAGAGGAGGGGAGAACAGAAATCTATCAACAAAAGGGCTCATTTTTTTTCCAGTTTAATATGAGACCAGTTTCTTAGATGAGAAGTTATAGGGAGGAGGCACTATAAAAGTTTTAAGGAGGGATGAGAATATTTAGAAGAGTTATTGTGGTGGAGGCACAGTGATTCAATTAGGAAGATATAAAAGCATGTTGTAATGTGAATTTGTAGTAGACTCAATCAACACAGTTCCTGTATTTATCTGCAAACATGGTCTATGCCATACACAAACAAAATTAAGAATATACATTTTAGAGAGATGCATAGAAAGTATTGTGTGAAATTTGAGGGAGAATGTTACTACCAGTAATGATGGTTATTATTATTATTATTATAGTTAACATTTCTATAGTGGTTATCATGTGCTAGGCCCTGTGCTAAGCAATTCACAATTATTATCTCAATTTATCCTCACAACAACCATATGAGATGAGTGTTATATTACCCCAATTATACAAATGAGGAAAGAGCTTAAGAGACTTGCCCAAGGTCACACAGAAAGGCAGTATCAGGTAGGATTTATATTAATGACTTCCTGACTCCAGAAACAGCTTCTATCCACTGAACCACCTACCTTCCAGTAGCTGTTATTAATGGAGGACTAAAATTATATAATTTCTAATCACTAGTAAGAAGAAAAATGAGGTACCTCAAACATTTTAAAATATTTTTCTCTTAATTGAATAGTTATGATAATGAAGCGAACAGAAGGGATATAAGGAATATTTTATATATATATATATATATATATATATATATACACACACACATACACACACTCACATGTGTGTACATATATTCACTTTAATGATATGGAATTATCCTAGTTCTCTAATTCAATAATTAAGATAGAATATGTGTATTTTTTTCCAATATGAAAATTTTGATTCCTAACACTAATTTCCTCTTTTTGGATGGGAGTTGTACAGGCCATGCATTATTCATGGAAGGGGAAATGTGGTGGCATGCATACTGGCATCAACATCACATGGAAGACATTTTAAATTTAGAAAGTATATTTGACTTTCTGTTATAGGATCCAGCCTTTCTTGATCATAAAATCCTGAAATTCTCTGACAGACATTTAACAATCAACCTCTAGCCTTGTGCTATAACTAGTGTCTTTGAAAACGAAGTATTTGTAAAGATCAAGTTATAATATGTCTACACTGCAAAATGATCCCGTACACATACATTTCATATTGTTGAGTGATCTTGTTTGTGTGTATGTGAGTGAATGTGTGTGCATTCATTCTATGTAGCTACCACAAAATAATAGCTCTGCTAGACAAAATTTCCCATAAGCTTCCAGTTCCAGCTTATTCTTTAAACTCCCTTTGTACTTCTCTGTAAATTAGCCTTCTATCCACACATTGTAAAGCTCAGGTTGAAATACACTCCTTAAGCAAGCCCTCTGAATTCTAGCACTCAGTAACTATTTACATGGGTATTACTGTGGGGGAAGTAGATATGAGCAGTGATTTATACCCCAACATCCAGAAAATTAATGAAGATACACATAAAGAGCATTTCCAGTGAAACTGTCTTGGGTGTGTGCTAATGAGTGTGAGATTTTTAAAAAATATGGTACCTTCCTTCAATTAAATGAGTCATTTTTGATGATTATCTTATTAGATATAAAATGAATCTAATTATAGTGAAAAAAAAAGCAAACAAATTTCTGCCCCTAAATAATGATCATTTGCATTTCCCAATTTGAAAAACTAAGGCATAAACATGGGTTTATTGACTACCATGCTGTAGGGAAGCACTGTAAAATCATGGAAAGAATAATGGGTTTTGGAGTTTCAGGATGTTAGTTCAAATATCAGCTCTGTGGAACCCTACATAAATTACCTAACTATGCCTCAGTTTCCTGATTTGGAAAATGGGGGGTTAACAAGATGACTTCTCAAGTCCATTTTAACTCTAAGCCTTTGAACCTATGCTATTAATGAAATGTAACACTTATTGGTCCTATAATCTGAAGAACTATGCTTGAGTAGCTATAAGCTCCATGGTCTGTGATGTTGGGCAAGTCGTTGTAACCTTGCTAAATATCACTTTCTTCACCTACAGGGTGATGTTGATTATACTCTTATTAGTTACAGTGTAAAAAACTCATTTGTAATGGTGGCTAGGTGGCGCAGTGAGTAGAGCGCCAGCCCTGGAGTCAGAAGAACCTGAGTTCAGATCCGGCCTCAGACACTTAACGCACACACAAACAAAAAAACCTAGCTGTGTGACCTTGGGCAAGTTACTTAACCCCAATTGCCCTCCAAAAGGCAAAAAACAAAACAAAACAAAAAACTCATTTGTAAATTGTATAAGTGTGAGTCTTTTATGATATTGTTTTTCTATCAGAGGAATTAGCTCTGTGATAGGGAGAGTGACAGACCTAGGTATTTTAGCCTTCTAGACTGAGGTAACAAAATAGGGTTTTGGGGATAATTTTGGTTCTTAACACTGTTTAGGAAGTAACTCAGTGTGTTTTATAGTTTCTTCTTGGAGAGCTACAGGGGAATGAGAAATTATTTTTTTTCTATCAAGGAAAAAAAAAACCAAGCTATTAGGACCAAAAAATAGACTTAAAATATTTTTAATATACTGTGCCTCATATGTCTTTATATTACAACATATTTTCCACCTGCAAGCTAAAACTACAGAAGCTTGCATCATGTGTTAGTGGATATTTCTGTAGAAAGGTGTTAATTTTCCCAGGGTAGCATATGGACCATTAGATCTGATAAGTACAGATTGACTTGTGCAGTAAACTTTTGAAAATTATTAGAAGATTTGTTACATGAGGAACAGAATTTTTAGAGACATAAAATCAAAATACCAGCTTGAAGATGATAATAATACTTTGCAATTATATCACACCTTTCTCAAAATGTTTCACACATATTCTCATCTATACAACATCCTGTGAGTTAGGAATGACATAGGTATTATCATTTTCTTCATTGATGGAGAGAAAATTCTATCACAGGCCATACGTCTATTCACTTGCTGATTCAGAAGTGTAAGGCATGTCAAACAATGAACTAAGCTTTATTTGTTTGTAGATCACAGGAAAAGTCAAGACAGTATTTCTATGCCTGCAGCAAGGTTGGGAATGTTCACTTTCCTGAGTATTTTTGTTTGTCTGGTTCTTGAGTCTTCACTGTAATGAATGCAACTCAATGGCACAAAATAAATATTTTTGTGTCATATAAAGAATGAGATTTTTTGCATTGTCTTAAGTGTATGAGGCCAGATTTGAACTCAGTCCTCCGACTCCAGGGCCAGTGCTCTATTCACTGAACCACCTAGCCACCTAATATTTTTTTTAAAGGAATGTTGAAAAGCTTCTCTTTTTTGTACTCACTTGTAAGTTATACCTAGGTTACTGCCTAATTTGCACAATCCTGATTTTAGCTTCTATTGCAGCTTCTGATAGTGTAGATAGATGCCCATATACACAGACAGTTTATTTATCACCAACAGCATGAATAATAGTGAAAAGCACCTGACCAAGGATGATTATTGTTTATGTGACAGAGAAATCAAAAGGATGTCAGGAATCTCTTCTGTTCCGCACACAGTTTATTAACATTCTGTTAAAATATTATGTTGTTTTTGATTGTTTTACAATTTTAAAAAATCATTGGTAGGAGGAAGAAGTTATCAAAATTGAAGTCATTCAAAATATCTAGGTGTTATTATATAACACAAAAATAAGAGTGTTGTAATGATACATTTCAAGTCAATTCAATAACCATATGTCAAATTCTTGTATATTCAAGTAACTATGCTACATGTTGAGGATAGAAAGACCTTCAGTTAATAAAATTCGATCTTTACCTTCAAGGAGTTTACATTTAATTAGGGAGATTAAAATGCATTTCTACAGGATGTAGCAGATGTTACAACTTGAACCTTGAGTGAAATTAGAGATGTTAAAAGGAGAGATTACATTCCAGTGTTTGGAAAAGGTTGTATAAAGCCACAGAGATAGGAGATGAATTACTGAGTTTGGCATGAGCAGGTTGGTCCATGTATCTGCAGTGTAGAGTACTGGTATGGGAATAATGTAAAGAAAGTCTGAAACAATTAGTCTGGAGTTTAGATTGTGAAGGCTTAAACTGTGGAGTTTTTATTTTATCCAAGAGGCAAGAGGGAATAAGTGATAATTCTTGAATAGAGGAGAGACATGATCAGACCTGTGTTTCAGGAAAAAAATGATTTTGTAAGCTAAGGGGATGATAGATTGGAGTGGGAGAAAGTACAAATTAGGAGGGTACTTAGAAGGATGTCGCAAAGCTCAAGGCAACATGTGTGGAAGAATTGAAATTGGGTGTTGGCCATTTGAGAAAAGAGCAGGAACTATATGTGGAAGATATAGAAAAATGCAGGACATAAACCAAGATTCATTGTAGATTCAGAGACTTGAATGCTAAGTGGGCATAGGAGAAGATGATGAAAACTATGCTGAAAAAAATATATATATATTAAGGTATGAAGAACAATAGAAATAGCTTGTATTTGTATAGCAATTGAAGATTGTGAAAATGTTTTGAACATATCTTATTTAGTTCATAAAATGGACCAGTAAGGCAAGGGGTATTATTATTCCCATATTTTCAGATGATTAAATTGAGTATAAGATTCTTTAAGTTATTTGCTCAAAGGTACACAGCTAGTGATTTTCTGAGGTAAGATTCAAATCTAGTTTTTCTTGACTCTAATTCCAGCATTCTATGTGCTATACCATTTTGCTAAGAGTCAAGTCTTTTTGGTGTAAATTAATTCTCAAGAATAATCATAAAGTTTTGGACTTGACTTTCCCTGAACATGATAAAGCAAATAAAACTAACTACATAGTAACCAATAGGGAACTTTCATGTTATAGACATAGCAGTCATTTCAGAATCAGATATCTGTGCATTCTGATCCAAGGTGCATAGAACAAGGTTAAAGTAAACTATAAAAATTGGAATAAGGCTCTCCATATGATTAGAAAAACTCTAATTTTCTCTATTTAAACACCTTTATTGACAGGGCAAGTAGAAAATTGATCAAAGAGAAGCCATTGACATTGACTTTGACAAATTTAACAGATGCAAAATGTTTGTCATACAAAGAAGTTAAAAATCACCCCACCTAGCAGACACTTAATTTCCATGCAAGGGTACTGTAATGGCAAGCAAAAAAGTACTAAATGCCTTGTATCAGCTATTTATTTAGCTCCTTGTTTCAGTTCAAGTTTCTTTTAATCCTTGCCCATGATTATATCAAGTCTTTGTTAAGAAACAGAAGTTTTGAACCCCACAACTTGTGAACCCTAGAATCCCTGTTGCTAATGCAACAGGAAGGGGAGTAGCTAATGACCATATACGAGGAGAAGCCCAAGCTGGGAGAGGGCAGAATTAAGAAGAGAGCACTTGAGAATTGAGAAGGGGAACATTGTGGTGACCAGGCACTCTGTCTGTCTGTTCTGTTTGTGTTGAGCTCTCAGACCTTGTCTGTGGGTCTGTGTTGATTTCACAGGCAGATAGTGAATTGATGATGGTGCTGGCAATGTGCACGAATGTTGTTTTGTCTCTGTAAAGCTTTGTCTTCCCAGAAACAGAAACTGTGAAGGACTTGAGGTGGACTGGACAGGGTGAGCTTCAATATGGAACAGGAGCTGGACAAGGAACTGGATGAGGAGCTGGATGAGGAGTTGAGAGCTGTCTACCTTTGAACCCAGGTGACAGTTGTGTAGATTCAGGTAGGAGCTGAACCCATGGAAGAGTTGTTTTAACAATATTGTTGTTGTTGCTTCCCATTCTAAATGTTCACTAACCATCCTTTTAATAGTATGTCCAAAAAAGTTCCAGAGATCAAGCTGAGTGAAGAAATTAATATTTTTTCCTCTTTAAAACCCATTAAGTTTGTAAGTCAGACATTCTCCATGATCTTACAAAATATAAATAGTTTCTCTCTCTCACAACCTGTCTCCATTCTATTTTTTCCAATATCATCTTTTTTGAGCCAAACTGACTTTCTTTCTTTCTGTTCCTTACGCTAGACACTCCACCTTCCTGCTCTGCACCTTTGTACTTCTTGTGTCTGATTTCTGGAATGCACTATCTCCTTGTAGCTGCCTTATATAATCCCTGTCTTCCTTCGAGACTCAACTCAAACATCACCTATATCAAATTATTTACTGATTCCTCCCAAATAATATTATATTTATTCTTTTTGTATATTTTGCACATATTTATATTCTATTTTTTATGTCCACAATTAGAAGGTAAGTTTCTTAACAATAAGTGCTGTTTCATTCCTTATAGTGTATCTTTAGTGCCTAGCACAGTCCATGGCACACCATAGGTACTTTATAAGTGCTTGTTCATTGATATGATCAATGTCACTAACAGTGGCACTGTCAGATATGATTAAACTCCTATTAAGTACATTCCAGGTAACATGCTATTTCTTGCTATTTGCCACAACACAGTGCAGGAAATAGGGTTAGAAAGAATAATTATAAAAACTGGGCCTTTTTTCCCCTATAGCCACTATATTAGCCTGAAATTACTTTCTTTTACCACTAGATGATGCTACTGCATAAACAAGATGAAACGATAATAGAAATAGGTAGATGAATGGCTAGATCAGCAGTTGAGGCTGATGAGTAAGCAAAACAGAGGTGAAAAGTGAAGCTCACATTTTTCACCCATATATACAGATCAATGGATTAGCAAGATTTCTTGGAGTGAATAGTCAGAGCTACCTGCAATGTCAATTGGTTCCAAATTTAAATTCTGGCAGTGTGAATAGGCAACAGAGGAGTGAGAACAGAAGGAGGTTAGTGACCTTGGAGATTATCCTGCAGGGATTCTTAAATGTATTTGCTAGTGAATTTACTGCTTACATTTGCATGATAAGGGAGTTGTCAGGGATCTGCTAAATAATTATTATTCACACCTGGGAGAGTAGAAGATTAGCAGAGGAACTTCAGGGAGAGAATACTTTGGCCTCCTTTAAAAAAAAGGGCTCTAGAGGTCAATCTGACAAAGGTTATAATACAGGAACAGGTGGGGCAAACAGCAGGTTTACTGTGGCATTTAGCTGCTTGAATTAGCCACAAAATCTCAATTTTAGCAGGTATTGAATGAGGAGTAAGTTTCCAGATCCTTTAGAGACTATGTTTTGTATTTCTTCTTCAGACATTAAGTGCAAATTGACCTCCCTGTAATATTAAACCTTAAGCCAAGATATAAAAATGTGTTGACCTCTCACTTTTCTGAGTTGTCAGTGAGGATAGAGAATCTTCAGGAAAATGGAGAATAAAGGCTAAGGGGAGGACAGAAAAGAATTAGACACTAAGATCACAGAAAGGAATCCAAATCAAGGGGATGAATGTAAAGAGGCTGGAAATTAGAAGAATGTGGCAGACAGGTAGAAGACTAGAAGGACTTTTGAACAGCTGGAGTTAATTATTAAGTACACAATCCATCGCATACAAGGTGAAATAGGACCTGAGAAGGAAGCTTCTTGTGCTCCCATACTACATAGAATAAAGATTATTTTTACCCAGTTTCAAGATGAAATCACATGTTATAATGGAAGACAAGGATTTACTGTTATATATTGAGGATGCCATATGTCAACTGGACATAAACAGTTATGAATTATGATGACTTCCCAGAACATGCAACCAGGATATGACTTGAAAGCCTCCCTCCCATAACTTTTAAGTAGTGATGGGGGCCACCCACTTCTTGTGATTCATGTGTAAACACAGGGAGAATCTCTAGGGATTAAGAAGATCTGAGCAGGAAACTGAAGGAATTAGGGGTACAGATAATGTTTCCATTCCTGCTATTGATTCAAAGTAAGGATCTTATAATGAGAATTAAAATATGGAAAGTCAAAATCTGGGTGATGCTGTCAGAGAATGGGATTTATCTTTCTGGCCTTTCGCATAGGACAAAGGAACAATGAAATGCCACAGACAGAGAAGTCCTAGTAAGGACTAAAGTGAAGGTATTTGCATGGGATCTACCTGATCAGATTAAGATGGATTTAAACTGACAGGAGAGGGAGAACAGCACGCAGTTATATCAAATAAACCATATGTTATGCAAAATTTTCAGATTGACAGAAAAAAGCAGCAGAATTACAAGGAATTATAAAATGTGAGTGTAACAAGGAACCCCAGTGTCCATTTGATAAGACCCATGCACGAAATTAACCCCAATTATAATATAGCTGACAAATAGTCATCTAGCCTCTGCTTGAAGAGAAGTGGAAATAACAAAGCAGAGGGATAGAAGCAATACACATAAGAGTACATGTCTTTGTACTAGTCTACTGAGTATAACTAAGTAAAAAATGAGTTTGAGGAAGTTAATATAGTCTCATAGGAGTTACTGAGAATTAATGGAATTCTATTTAAGCTTGGAAAATAATTTGAATAAACTATAGAGAAAGATTAGTAGAATGACAGTATACATCATGAATGGAAGTACATGAACTTTATGAAAATCTGTAATCTGAAGTGGGAAACAGAAAAGAAAAGATTTTGTTTGAGTAGAATTTCAGTAGAAAGAGACATATATAAAGAACTGAAGTTCCAAATGGGAAATCAGCCCTGGAGAGGAAGGAAGATCTCAGGAATGAAATTCTGATGATAAATCATGAATCAATTCTGGTGAGGAGGAAAAATGAGTTTCTTATCTAAAGATACCATGGGAATTGGCCAATGAACTTAAAATTTATAAGGCCATTTAAAGAAGATGCAAGTATGAAGATAAGAGGATGATTTCAAAAGTATAGCCTGGTTCAGTAAGAATAATATTAACAATGATAAATCCCAGAATGAGCTAGTAGTAACAAGGGAAGCTAAGAACAGCATAAAATATTTTCTTTGTCAGGGAAAAGGATGTTTTTTTTTTTTTTTGTAGTTTATTTATTTATTTATTTATTTATTTTTTAGTTTACATCATTTATTTCCACAAGATTGTGAATTACAAACTTTCTCTCCATTGTTCCCCTACCCACCAACTCAAAATAGCTCTCCCACTGAATATCTCCTCCCCCAATCTTCTCTTTCCCATATCTTCCCCCATTTCCCCTCCAACTTTCCAGTAGTGCATGGTGGATTTCTATGCCCCGTGGCTGTATATCTTATTTCCCAGTTAGATGTAAAATAATAATAATAATAATAATAATAATATATTTTAAACATTTGATTTTAAACCTTTGAATTCCAGATTCTTTCTTTTCCTCCCTTATCACCCACCCTTACTGGGAAGATAAGCAATTCAATATATTTTGTAAATGTGTAGCTATGCAAAACATTTCCATAGTGGATATATTGTGAAAGACTGACTATATTTCCCTCCGTCCCTTCCCACCCCCATTTGCTCTATTTTCTGCTTTGATCCTGTCCCTTTTCAAAAGTGGGTTCTTCCAACTTCCTTCCCCTCCTCCAGGCTGCCCTCCCTTCCATAATCCCCCCTCTCGTCCCCTTCCCTCCTACTCTCCTGTAGGGCAAGATACCTAATTTAATGTGTATGTCATTCCCTCCTTAAGCCAAATTCAATAAGATAAGGTTGACCTATTCCCTTTTGCCTTCCTGTTCTTCCCCTCCATTATAACAATTTCCCTTGCCTCTTCCATATGAGATAATTTACCCCATTCTATCTCTCCCCATCTCCTCTCATTATATTCCTCTTTCACCTCTTAATTTTACCTTTTAAGTATCACCCCTTCCTATTCAACTGGTCCTGTACCCTCTATCTATGTATACCTGTAGGTGTATATACACACACTTACATATGTATTCATACACCTATATATCCTTCTATATAGACATGCACACACGCATATATTCCCTTCAACTATGCTCATACTGAGAAAAGTTTCGTAAGTTACAATTATTGTTTTTCCATGTGGGAATGTAAGTAGTTTAACTTTGATAAGTTCCTTATGATACCTTTTCCCTGTTTACCTTCTCATTCTTCTCTTTCTTCTTGTATCTGAATGTCAAATTTTCTATTCAACTCTGGTTTTTTTCATCAAAGGGTTGAAAGACCTCTATTCCATTGAATGACCATATTTTCCCTTGAAACATGGTACTCAGTTTTGCTGGGTAAGTGATTCTTGATTTTAATCCCAGTTCCTTTGACCTCTGGAATATCATATTCCAAGCCCTTCAATCTCTCAGTGTAGAAGCTGCCAGATCCTGTGTTATCCTGATTTTGTTTTTGTAGTATTCAAATAGTTTATTCCTGGCTGTTTGTAATATTTTCTCCTTGATCTGGGAATTCCAGAACCTGGCTATAATATTCCTAGGAGTTTTCTTTTGGGGATCTTTTTTCAGGCAGTGTTTGGTGGATTCGTTCAACCTCTATTTTGGCCTCTGGTTCTAAAACATAAGGGCAATTTTCCTTGAGAATTTCTTGGAGGATAATTTGTAGGTTCTTTTTTTGATCATGGCTTTCAGGTAGTCCAATAATTTTTAAATTATCTCTTCTGGATCTATTTTCCAGGTCAGTGTTTTTTTTTTCAATGAGACATTTCACATTGCCTTCTTTTTTCATTTGTTTGAATCTGTTTAATAGAATCTTGATTTCTCATAAAGTTACTAGCCTTCATTTTCTCCCATCTAATTTTGAAGGAATGATTCTCTTCAGTGAGCTTTTGAGATTCTTTTCCCATCTGGCAAATTTGGCTTTTTAAGACATTCTTCTTCTCATTGGCTGTTTGAGCCTCTTTTGCCATTTGAGTTAGTCTATTTTTTTTTTTTTGTTCAAAGAATAGCCGACTTTTTTATTAACACGTATACATTTACTTGTCTTCTGGCTTGTTGAAGCAATAGGTTAGACAGCACTTGCCACAATAATGTCTGTCAAAATGGCTAGCCATAAACACCCCAGCACCACATTCATCAGAAGGGCACTCTCTTCGAAGGCGGCTAATTTTTCCATTCTCATCAACCTTATAGTACTTTAGAACAGCAAGCTTAACCTTCTTTCTCTTATGCTTGTTCTTTTTGGGAGTGGTGTAAGACTTCTTCTTTCTCTTCTTGGCACCACCACGAAGCCTCAGAACAAGATGAAGGGTAGATTCCTTCTGAATGTTGTAGTCAGACAAAGTACGTCCATCTTCCAGTTGCTTGCTCGCAAAAATCAATCTTTGTTGATCAGGTGGAATACCTTCCTTATCTTGTATCTTGGCCTTGACATTTTCAATAGTATCGGACGGTTCAACCTCAAGAGTGATGGTCTTCCCCGTCAAAGTCTTCACGAAAATCTGCATCGTGGCACTGGGTCCACCCGTTGATGGCAGATCCGAAAGACGAGTTAGTCTATTTTTAAGGTGCTACTTTCTTCAGTCAGGTTGTTGACTCTCATTTTATAATTTTCTTGTATCATTTTCATTTCTCTTCCCAATTTTTCTTCCTCTTCTCTTATTTGGTTTTTAAAATCTTTCTTAAGCTTCTCTATGGCCTGTAAGCAGCTTATTCTTTTCTAAGAAGCTTCTGGTGCAGGAGTTCTAACTTCACTGTCCTCCTCCTGTTCCATGCTTTGATTCTTTTTGTCCCCAAAAAAGGAGTCTGGAGTCCGACCACTGTGCTTGCCTTGCTTCCCTTGTTTGCTCATTTTGCCACTCAATGACTTGACTTTTGAGCTTTTTGCAGCAGTAGAACTCTGCTACAAAAGAGGGGAGCTTTGTCTCAAATGCTGGGGTTTTTGCAGCTCCTGCAGTTATTGGTTGGGTGCCTTTTCTGAAGCCTCCACATGCTCTGGCAAACTGGTCACACACCCCAGGACTTTCAACATAGACAGCAATTCAGATCCAAGAAGGTTAAAGCAAGAGTGATTACCCCCAAGACTGTTCACTTGGTTCCCCTACAATCCTGTAGACCAGGAGCTCTGAAGCAGCCACATGGCAGCTCCTGGTTCACAAAGTCCACACTGCACTGACCTTGTACTTTGTCCTAAGCATCTGAGGGTTGATAATTCTGGAAACTTCCACAGCTGCTGGTGATCTGAAGTCCTTCCAGCAGGTGGCTGATCAGGCCACCCTGAGGCTAAAACCTCTGGCTCCTGTAGGGTTGGGCTCTGATCCCAATAAGCTGTGCTGGACATTTCCTGCTGGCCTGACAGGTTGTCCTCAGTGGGAGGTTAGCTTCTCTCTGTCATTTTGTGGGTACTGTATCTCCAACATTTGTTCAGAATCACCTTTTATATGAATTGGAGGAGTTGGAAATGAGATCCCCGCAGAAGTCCTGTTTTTCCTCCACCATCTTGACTCTGCCTCCCCCAATTCCAATGTTTGTTTTAAGAAGGACACATTTTAAGAAATGACCAAAGAGTTAGGACACTTGATAATTAGATTTTCTGTTTTTATCCAGGTTGGTCCTCAGAAAGCCTTTTCAGAATGCTAGAATTTACCAGAGCTTGTATATATTTTGGGTAATCTTCCAGTACCCAGAGTCAAGTTCACAACATAATAAGGCATCTAAATATATCTTATAGGAAGTCTTCAGATATTTAAAGGAAGTTATAAAAATAATTATTCAGCATGGTATAGCAGAAAGAATGCTAGATTTAGTCAGGAAATGGAGAGGATAAGAGGGATTTTTAGAGGAAACACTACTCACATAAAATCTGGGTTAAAGAGAACAATATATACATTTAGGAGTGAATTAAAGTCTTCTGTATTTAGAAAGAAACAACAAGGTGATGAAATAGGATAATGGGGTTATAGAATGGTGTCTAGACTAACGGAAATGGGATAAAGAATGAATAACAGGGCGGCTAGGTGGCACAGTGAGTAGAGTGCCAGCCCTGGAGTCAGGAGGACCTGAGTTCGGATCCAGCCTCAGACACTTAACGCACACACAAACAAAAACCTAGCCGTGTGACCTTGGGCAAGTTACTTAACCCCAATCGCCCTCCAAAAAGCAAAAAAAAAAAAAAAGAATGAATAATATATATATTTGGAAGGCTATAAAAATCTTCTAAATGCAGATAGAAACAAAAGGGTAAGGAGAAAAGGTGGGAGGGCAAAGATAAGGAGGCTATCTTTGTAGGAGGGGTAGATTAAATAATGAGAGGGCAAGGTAACCAGTAGAAAGAAAAGTAGAAGAGTCAGGAGGGATAGGAAATATGAGAAATACACAAAAACAAAATAAATATTAGGAGTAGAATTTATTAAGAAAAAAGCAAGGATAGTAATTCTGCTCTCAGACAAAATTAAAGCTAAAATTAATTTAATCAAACTATACCATATGTCAGGAATATTAATCAATATTGTTTTAGACTTTAAAATAACTAGACAGTATAAGGTTGGGATATTGCTATGGTATAGAAAATGATTAGTTGGTGCACTTAGAAAAATAGGTAAAGTCTTAGACTATCAAGGAAGATGTTATCCACCCACAAAAAAACAGGACAAGCAAGGGTAGTATGTTCTTACATAGATGCATATGAATGTACATGTTTACATGTGAGTATGATTATGCAGATCTAAGTATATATATATATGTATATATGTGTATATGATGTCTCTGTGTGTGTCTAATTGTAGTGTTCCTGTGGGAGGCAGGAAGGGAGAAAAAAGAAAGTAAAAAGTGCACAGCAGAGAACAAAAGAAAACTTACAAGAAAGCAAAGATGGACAGATCTGAATACATGTAGTATTTCTTATATAGGCTTTCTCAAAATGGAAATTTATTTGCTATATATTTTGAATTCTTTCATGTACTCCTGTGCACATGCAATGTTTTTATTTTCTTTTCTTATTGTGTATTTAAGTTGAAAATAAATTAATAAAAAATTAAAATAGAGTCAGGAGATTTGTATATTCTCACATTTACTAGCTACACAATTAGGTACCAGTCACTCCAACTCTTGGAGCTTTGTTTTCCTCATCTTAAATGGTATAATTATTCTTGAACTTCATGCCTCAATGAGTTGTTATTGTGGTTTTTTTGTTTTTTGCTTTTTGGAGGGCAATTGGGGTTAAGTGACTTGCCCAAGATTACACAGCTAGTTTTTTTGTGTTAAGTATCTGAGGCCGGATTTGAACTCAGGTCCTCCTGACTCCAGGGCTGGTGCTGTACTCACTGTGCCACCTAGCTTCCTCATTGTTGTTGTTTTTTAATAAAGAAAACAATTGATAAATCTCAGGGTCCCCTATGAATGTTATTATTCTGTGCTGTTTTAGCAGGAGTGCTGGGCAAATATTATATGGAAAGAGATTTATTTTCAGCATGACAAAGAACTTTGTAACAACAGTGGATCAGGATGCCTTGAAACATTGTGTTTTTTCATAACTGGAAATGTTAAGAGAGTGTTTTTTTTCATGAGTAATATAGGGAAATTAATATATTGGTCAGTATGGCTAGTTGATTTTTTTTCCTTCTATCTCTTGGATTTATTCAATCTGAGTATTTGTTATGCATGGCATGTCAGGAAGGGAGGTATAATGGTATAGTGAATGTTGAGCTGATCTCAGGCAGGAAGATCTGAGTTCAAGTCTTGTTTTTGACATACAGTGACTGTCTGAGCAAGTTGTTGAACCTGTATGTCCCACCAGATAACTCTCTAAGACTATAAATTGCAGGATATTTCCCATTTTGCTATGATAAAGAAAATTTCCTCAAAATGTTTTCCACACGCCAAAAGGAATCACAAAATTTGGATCCAAATGAAACACAATCTTCTAGCAGCAGGAGACTTGGAAAAATAAATGAGTCAGACGTGCTGGGTCACAGGAACACCAAGAAAACAATGACCTAGCCCTTGCCTGCAAGGAGCATACATTTTTCTTGTCCATTCTATAATATTTATACTATTGTAGAGAAAACTTGGACCGTTTTAATGGAACTGGATTGTTAGCAAAGGAGGAAAGAATAAATGAAAGGATATAAACATGAATGCCTTGACACTAGGCATTGTTCAATAGGGAACTTCCATCAATATTCCTGAGATGAGGCTGCAGATAAAAGAAATACCACATATAGTGAATTTCATTAATTACAGAAGAACAAAATGATATCTCTATAATAAGATAATTTAATGCAATATACATTAAAAAGTACCTACTATGTGGCATCACAAAAGGCTTTACAAATAAATTGACAATTCTACCAATTTTTTTTATAACACAAATACAGTGTTAATATTTACGTCAGATTAATGGCAAGCAAAGAAGGAATTAGCACCTTCTTTCAGCTACTTAAGTATTTAGCACCTTGTTTCAGCCCCTTGTAATTTGAAGGTGGGGGGAACTTGCTGATACAACAGGAAGGGGTAGAACAGGAAAGAGAACCACCATATATAAGGAGGAGCACAGCTAGGACAGATCAGAACTGAGAAGGGGAATGGTTGTGGAGGCCAGGCACTCTGTTTATCTGTTCTGTTGTGTTTGTGGTGCTTTGTACAGAAGCCATGGGACCTTACTGGAAGCCCTGAAAGAGGATTTTCTTGTTGTCTGTTTGCAGAAATCCTGGAGGAGGGTCTCAGAGGTGCTGGGACTGTACTGACAATTTGTGCTGAGTTCTCAGACCTTGTTTGTGGGTCTGTGTTGATTTTCCAGGAAGATAGTGAATTGATGATGGAGCTGGAATTATGCATGAATGTTGTTTTAGCTCTGTTAAGTTTTGTCTTCCCAGAAACAGAAACAGCAAAGGATTCAAGGTGGACTGGACACTGTGAGCTTCAATATAGAATGGGAACTGAATGAGGAACTGGATGAGGAGTTGGACAAGGAGCTGGACAAGGAGCTGGATGAGGAGCTGAGAGCTGCCTGTTTGTGAATCTAGGGAGCTAGACCCATGGAATAAGAACTATGGAATTCAGGATCCAGCTTCCAGCCAAGATGAAAAGACCTCTCCTTGGGTGCATAGTGCGGACTGACAAGATCATGATTTACTGTGATCTAGGGGTGGGAGAACTTTTTACTCTGTACCTTGTAAGGATGATTGAGTTAAGGATGATTGGAAACTAATCTACGATCAAGAAAAAAGAAGCCTTTTTGACTGAGAGATTAAGACAATGTGTTCTAGGGGTAGGAAAACTTAGACCTTTGTACTTTGTGCCCCTTAAGGAGGATTGCTCCTTAAGCATGATTGGGTTAAGGACTTATAGAATATCTTTTGTTTAAAACCATGTGGTCATTTTAAATGAAAACTATGTAACCACTTTAGTGATAAGTTATTATGTTATATCATTGTGAATGCTGTACTTGTGAATGTTTTGCTTTAGTTTACTACTGAATAAATAGAGACTTCACTATACTATGTGATCAGAACCTTAGAGCTATTCAAAGCAGCGGTCCTCTGGATAGCTGCTCGTGCTTGGCTTTACAATTAGGAAGAGCAAAAACAGGCCAAGAAAACTATAGACCAATTTCCCTAATGAATATGAATGTAATATTAAACTAGCAAGGAGATTATAGTCATATATCCCAAAGATTATTATGACTAGGTAGAATTTATATTAGGAATGCAGGACTAGTTCAATATTAAGAAAACTATTATCATAATTAGCCTTATCAATAAGGATATAGACACAAATATTCATATACACGTGCATATGCATATATACAGCCACGTATGTATGTATTTCAGTTATTTCTTCCATTACTCCTCTGGTGTAAATGACAAATAATTTCATTTCATAATTCAAAGCATATGATTACTATTAAAACTCAAAAGAAAAATGAATTTTATTTGGTTAAATTTATTTCTTGTTTCTATAACTACCAAACTGAAAGGTATGCTAATTATAGGCCATGAGTTTTCAGGAAATCATAAAACTTTATAATTGAAAAATATCTCGGGGAAGCTAGGTGGCACAGTGTATAGAGCACCAGCCTTGGAGTCAGAAGGACCTGAGTTCAAATCCGGCTTCAGACACTCAACACAAAAACTAGCTGTGTGACCTTGGGCAAGTCACTTAACCCCAACTGCCCTCCAAAAATAATGAAAAAACATATGTATATTTTAATAGTCCTCTGGTCCAAAGCCCTACTAATTACATGACTTACTTCTCTATCAGTGACATGTTTTCATCAAGCTTTTTCTTGAATACTTGAGAGATAGGTTCAAATATTCAGTAGTTGTTGATGCTTTAAAATGTACATATATATGCATATGCTCATATAAAGCTATAGACAGATACACTCTATCTTTGTTCTCTAAAACTATACATACACATATATGTAGTAGAATATATAATCTCCTAAAATCATAAAATCTTAGATATTTACATAAATGATAGGTGACATGGTATAGTGGATATTGAGTTGCTCATAGGGTTTAGGAAGACCTGATCTCAAAGCCTATCTCTGTCAAATAACTGTTATATGACCCTAAGAAATCACTTAACCTCCTAGTAACCCCAGGCAACTGTCCAAGACCTCTTACAAAACATTTGTAGACCCACCCTGGTATAAAATCTCCTTACTGGGATTTTCTTCCACTGATAGAATCAGGTTTGGATCATTTTAACAGATAGTTCTAGAAATGTTCTTAGAAGCAACCTACCTAAACTTCTTCATTTTACAGGCAAAACAAAACTGTGATTCAGAGAAGTTATACAATTTCCCCTGATCCCATGGTATAGATCTAATGAATGGTTATAATAAAACTCCAGTTGAAGTTAGACTTCAGTTGTAGGGCATTGTTCTTTCCACCATTAACACTCTCTTTTAACATACTATAAAAGAATTGGTATTTTGTGTCCACATATTGACCACATCTTCTTTGTAATTTTATTTCTTTTTATATATGAACTTTATGGCCTTTGGCCACAGGCAAAAGTGCATCTTTAGCAGACTATATTCAACAATAATTAATTAAATAGGACTGTGTGTTCTCTTTCATCAAAGGCCAGTTGTTGACCACTTACTTAGAGAATACTTTAAAATAATCTTTGATGAACCACTCTGACCACATTGCTATCCTTCAAGATAACTGGGTTTGCAGAGACACCGCTTATGTTTCATCATTGTTGTATCTGCTCTCTCTAATTGACTTTTCCCATTCTGAAGCTTTTTCCAGTTACAACTTAATTGTAAATGATACTACTTCTGCACCTGATAGTTATTTAAATCCAGGATTCCTCATGGGGATATAAAAGGGCCTCAGCCTTGTTTTCAAATGGCCAGTCTTCACTAACAACACCAATAGGTCATCAAGATAGTCTGGTGAGTTCTAGCCAATCGTCTAACAGATGTTCTAGTCAGACACTACTAAGCTCCAGGGCAGGAAATGGCATTTTTAAATGGAGATCCTGCTTCGAGATAGAGATCTTATAGAAGATAGTATATTTTGGATGTTTAGGAATAATACTGATCCAAGTAAAATATTTTTCCTGGGAAAAGTTCACACAAACAATTAAACAATTTTAGCTAGCAAATGCATGCTTTTTTTGTTGGGGAGGGGGAGCACTGGTGGGCAGTGGGTTCAATCTGTGTCTACATTGTTAGTTTTATCATATAAATGTGATTATACCATTTTGTTCTCAGTGATTAATTCCTATTATGTCTTCAACTATTCCCTCTATTCATAAGACTCCCAAATCTATGTAAATAAGCTTGACTTCATTGCTAGCCTCCATTCTAGCATTTTTCCATCCTTGCATCTTCCGGACAAAATTCTATCTGGTTATCATACCCATATATAGCTAAAAGAGATGTTGCCTTCTTTCCCTCCACCCACTTCAGATAACTTACTTTTAAGTTCCATTCCATGCAGATACAAGTTCATTTTGACTCCTGCCTCAGCTTTACCTCCCACGCTCAATTACAAATGTCTTCCAGTTTTGGGTTTTAGAATATCTACAACAATAACCACTAACCATACTATTTCAAGACCTTATTATTTATTACCTAGAGAGTTATATTCACAGAAACATAACATTTTAGACCTACAAGGTTCTTTATCATTTATCTAGAACCTAAAAGTGAACCTCTATTATGGTATTACAGTAAATATGGTCATCTAACCTCTCTTGAAATCTTCAGTGGAAGCAGGTAGGTGGTATAGTGGATAGAGCACCAGCCCTGGAATCAAAAGGACCTGAATTTAAATCTAGCTTCAGACACTTAACACGTACTAGTTGTATGACCCTGGGCAAGTCACTTTACCCTGGTTGTCCTGCAAAAAAACCCAAACAAACAAAAACAAAACAAAAATAAAACTTCAATGAAGTAGGATTTGTTGCTTCCTCAAGGAAGCCCATTCTACTTTTGGATAACTCTAATTATTAAGGAGTTTGTCCTTAAATTTTTCTTTTCTAAATTTTCTTCTTTGCCATCCATTTCCCTTAGTTCTGCCCTCTGCAGACAAAAAGAATGGGTAAATTCTGTCCAGCATATGTCAACTTTTCAGATAATGAAAGAAAACTATTATGTCTTTCCCAAGTCTTTTCTCCAGGCAAAAAATCCTCAGTTCCTTCAACATAGAAATCACTATTCTTAATCAAAACCTGGAGGAAGTTTCAAAAAAAGAAACTTCACTACAGCAGCTTGTAGTGATACCTTTAATCCCTGGAATCCTTAGGCAGAGAAGAGATGTGGTTTCGTCCAACTTCTTTCTGAAAGCCCAATATAATAGACCCTGACTCCTCCCCAGTATTTTAATCCATCATGAATATGAAGTAGGAATACTTTTTGTGATGGCTCTGGAATAGCATTTTCTAATAGGAAGTTAACTGATTGGTAGTCATAAAAACACAGTCCTTGGGGTAAGGCCCATTTTTTGCAAAGACATAGGAGATTTAGTCATGAAATGCTGTAAATTTAACTTTATGAATTAATCGTTTTCTTTTTGTATTTTCTTTATTTTCACTTCTTAAGTAGGGGCGATTTTTTGGAAGTCAGAGGAATCATGATTACAAAATTTTTCTCTTCCTCTCTTTATACAATTTGAGAAACAAAAGAATGTGAAAATGACCATAAGATTATGTCTTTAGAACTAAAACTGAAGTCAGGGTCCAGTGAGTCTTGGATATGAAAACCACAGAATCTACTTGATTAAAATTAATTTGTTCTGAATCCAAATGTATCCAATTACAGTTTTAAAGTAAAGGTAAACCAGAAATAATAAAAACTTGCAAAAATACAGAGTGAGTTACTTCCAACCAGTCCACATATGTCTTTACCAGTTGGAGCTCTCATTGGATTTAAGGAAGAAAAAGAATGTGGGCACAGAAGGGGTTGTGAAGCAGGCCAAATTCTCAAGCTGTATCACAAAAGAAATTGTATTTGTTCTCAGAATTCTGCTTGATTATGATTGTCAGCTTACATTCTTCAGGATATCAAGGGCTTATGCTTTCTTTTCTTTTCTTTTTTGAATACTTGTTCCCTATGCCTACAGAGATCAGAGCTACTACATGTCTTGACAGATGGTCATCAAAAGTTCCTTAGTCTAAGAAATTCATCATCCTGTGGCCAATTTGAGGATGAACTTCTCTGAATCTAACTAATTAGGCTAATTTTCATATAATACATAGTCCATTGTGGTGCATATGTTTGACACCTTTTAAACTTGGCCAAATAGAACTTTTAATGAAATTGGTTAGTCTTTAAGACCTCAGGGTTTCCTCCATTTTTCTTTATTTTTTAAAGAAAAAAAAACAACCTTTTTAAAAAATAAAATATAATACAAATGAAAGGGATAATATTCCCACTAGCAGATTTCTAGTCCAGGTATAATGAATTTAAGCTTCCAAATTTGTTTTTCATCTTATCTTTTTAATCCTATTATTTTATTCTTCATAACTTTTTAACATTTTAATTTGTTATTTATTTAGTTTTAGAATTCTTTTCTTTTTAAATTTTGATTTTAAATTTGATATTTCCATACCACCTCCTCTCATATGCACTGAGAAGACAACCAATATGATAACTGAAATCATGCCAAACATATTTCCATATTAGATATATTAGAAAAAGAAACAAGAAAAAGTGAGAAAATTATACTTCAATTTGACTCAGAGTTTATTAGTTCTCTCTCTAGAAGTGTTTGTTGTTTATTCACCATGAGTCCCTTGGAATTGCATTGGATCATTGTATTGACCTGAGTAGCCACATATTTCATATTTGGTCATCAATACATTGCTGTAACTGTGCATAATTAGTTTCTAGTTCTCACTTCATTTTGCATGAGATTTGTTTTGTTCATGCAACATTTTTTTCACACATCTAATCATTAAGTATAACACAATAGTACTCTATCACTCTTATATGCCACATTATCTTCAATTCCCAATTCTTTGCCACAACAATAAGAACTACTACAAATAATTTTGTATTCATGGGTCATTTTTCTTTTAAAAAAGAATCTTTTTGAGATACAGACCTAGCAGTAGTTTTACTAGGTCAAAGAGTAAGCAAAGTTTTATAGCTTTTTGCACACAGTTCCTAAATGTTTTCTACAATGGTTAGACCAGTTCACTACTCCACCAAGAATTTATTGGTGTACCTACAGTTTTCCCATTCCCTCCAGCATTTTTCATTTGTGATAGGCATTAGGCACTATCTCAGTGTTGTTTTAATTTGCATTTTTCCAATCAATAGTGTTTTAGAAGTTTCTTATATGACTATAGATAGCTTTAATTTCTTCTTCTGAAAGTTGCCTATTTATGACTTTTGACTATCGAATGGGGAACAACTCTTATTTTTATAAATTTGTCTCAGTTCTCTATATATTTGAGAAATGAAGTTTGTTTGTTTTTGCTTTTTGGAGGGGGAAGGCAGGGCAATTGGGGTTAAGTAACTTTCCCAAAGTCACACAGCAAGTAAGTGTTAAGTGTCTGAGGCTGGATTTGAACTCAGGTTCTCCTGACTCCTGGGCTGGTGCTCTGTTCATTGCATCAACTAGCCGCCCTGAAAAATGAAGTTTTTATCATATCCACTTATTGTAAGTTTAAAAATCGCATTATTGTCTATGATACGTTTTTAGCATAATGAATTCTTGTATTTCCTGGCCCTATCTTGGCTAACATCATAAGAATTATAGTTTGAAAGGAGAGAAAGAGACAAAGAAAGAGAGAAAGGAAAGAAAAATTTAAAAAAGGAGTACATGAGGGAAAATGGGGTATATATATATATATATGTATATATATGTATATATATATATATATACATATATATATATATATAGTGAAGGGGGATAGGCTAAATGACTGCTAAGTTTCCTTCTAGCTCTAAATCACCAATCCTATGAACCTATGAAGGAATGAGTAATTATCAATGGGCTTCATATAGATTCCACTGGTATATTTTTGATGTAAAGATAAATCTTCAAGAAGAGTGGACTCTCTATGCTAAATTTATGGAAGGGAGGAGTTAAATGCTAGGATAGGAAGGAAGTAATGGCTTACTTTCTGCCTTGTTGAAGTGAATACCTTCATCAGTTAGTTCACATATCCCATTTGATTACTTGTGTGTAATTATATATTTACTATATGCACAGTACTATAAACCTTTAACTAATTTCCCTCACAGGGGAAAGTTGCATATGATCTAGAAAGAACCATTATAAAGGACTCAGAGCAGCCAGAAATAAGTGAGAGGGCCATAACAGACACAAATTTAAATAGGAAGAGGAAACAAGGAGTTAGGTCTATGTATAGTTGGTTAGAGAACTCATTGAGTCTCTCTTGAGAGGTCTGACTGAGCATGTGCCAAACCCTGGCTTAGATAATCTATAGGTAGCGCTATGGTTCATAGTGCTTGATATCCCAAAAAGCTTGTGTTGGCCTTTATGATTGGATTAGAGGGAATCTTACAATAAGGTTTTATTGCCCTAAAACCAACAAATATTCAGGTATATTTTACCATCTTTTACTTACGTGTTATCAAAACCCTACTGAGAAGCTGTAGCAGCAAGCATCCTATCATACCCAGGGTGGCTGCCTGCACAGGTTCTTAGATATGCTTCTCCAAAGGAAAATAACTCAAAAATGGGGCAACAATCTTACTTTAATCAAACAAACATATACAGAATATAAGCAGAATACAAACAGAAGTTCCAAGCAGACAGACAGATCAGCAGATAGGGCTTCCCACTGTCTGACCATTACATCCATACCTTGTCAGTTACCAGAGAGGGAAGTACCAATATCTGGGTTTTCAAAGCCCCTGAGGAGGGGTGGGGCGGGGCTCAATGGCTGCCCAGAGTCTCATCTAGCCAAATCACACAACTCTTCCCAAAGTGAGCCCCACAACAAAACCTCACATCAGGGTATATATAGCCTTCTTCTGGATCAGAGATCATCACAACCCTCGTCACTCACTGTCCAATCACAAAGTAACAAGGTATGAGTGTTCCTGAAGAGCAAGCCTCCTACCACAGGCTCCAGGTGACCACATTCAGCCCATTGGGGGCAGAGCATATTCTCAATTCAGGGAAAGTTCTCAGAGTCACCTAAGCCTATCAAAGGGCCTAGGGGCAGGGAAGATCTTCAGATTCCCATTCCCATAACAGAAGCTCCACTTCTTTCTCCATACAAGCTTAGAGGAAACCCTGAACTACCTGAAGTACCAGGAAGTAATGATCAAATGAAATAGAAAGTATCTTCAAGATGAGAAAGAATCTGGCCTACCTCCTTCTTTCTTGGGCTTCATTTCTTAATGATAGGGATCAGTGAACATAGTGAACCTGAGAATCTTTTCAGTTTTGTTGATTGGTCTGAGATCTACAAAAGTTGGGAGCAGGAGTATACTGAAACAAAGGATGAAAGCAAGATTTGGGGTTACCCAAATAAATTCCACTCATCTTTCTTAGAAACATTACATACATTGGCTAACGAGAAAAAATAGGTGGAAATGTTTGCTAGACTAATGTCAGGAATATTTGAAAAATTCTGGAGAACAGGAGATACATAATAGGACTAGAGAAGTGAAACTATCCAAGTTTTCCAAAATTATAGAGAATGGAATCTGTAAACCAGTGCTTTCAAACTGAAATAGAAAAGGGGCCATTAAATTTTACCTAAATATCCATGCTGTTTTCATCTTGAGTTAAAACACCACATATTAATATTGTCTATGTTCTAGTCTATTTTAATTTTGTTGAATATTTCTCAATTACAATTATTCTTCTATGGCCTGTAGGGTATATGTTTGGCATATTCACTATAAACTGCAAGCCTATCATCTTTACCTTAATTTTGGCAAAATTTTAGATGATTAGTGAACACCTAGAAAAGGAAGCAGTAATATTAAAGAACCAAGATATTTTTTTTTCAAGAATAGGCCATGGAAGACTAAATTTCTTGCTTTGTTTCTTTAAAAAAAAAAGACATCTTGGGAAGTCTCATCAATGAAACTGTATCTGGTCAAAAATAGTCATTCCATTATACCCAGTTGGTTAATCTGTGGGAGATATATATACACAGAACATATCCTAGCTTTGTCCAATATGTCACACACACACACACACACACACACACACACACACACACACACACACAAGGATAGGGTTGTCTTCAAAATTAGCATATCTGGTGAATGATATACATAGAATTTATATCGAAAATATCTGGCAAATTCTTTCATTCCATTATTGGGGGAAGGAAAGAGAATCGTGGGACACATTATAATATGAATAAATAGTATCAGGAATAGTTGAATTGTCAAGTGCAAAGAAAGGGCAGTCAATAAGGGCTCATTGTCAACTTAGAAGGTCTCCTGTACTCAGGGATCTGTTTTTGATACTATACTGTTTAACATTCTTAATAAGGGTTTAGATAAAGGTTAGATAACATGCTTATGAAAATTACTTTTGCTACAAAACTGGAAAGTTACCAAACACATTGGATGAATGAGTCAATACATAGTTATAGATATATAGTGTGTGGATGTGTATGAGTATATACGTGTGTGTATGAATGTGTGCATATGTATATACACATGTATATATGTGTGTAAATACATATATAATCACTGCAGAATAGAATACTGAACTAAATCTAATTATATTAAATTTACTAGGTATAAATATAAAACTTTGCTCATAACTTTATAAAAATCACCTTTATAAGAAGAGGGAGACCTGGATATACGATAATTTTTCCTGTAAAGAAATCTGAATGTTTTATTATATTTAAAATTCATGATGACTCAACAATATGACAGAGCAATATTTAATTTCTCAAATAAAACTTCATTCATTCCTATTAAATTCTGTTGAATTCTCCCCATATTTGTTCCAGTTCAAAGTATATGTACCTATAGACTAACCTAATCCAATTTCATTTCAGATTTTGGCCAATATACTCCCTCATCTCTTTTGTTTTTCTTTCACAGACTACTTAGAATATATCTTCGTGGTGGCTGTGGATATCATTTAAGAAACCCTGTAGTGTTGGTTTGTGCAATCAACACAATGTTATCTACCATGATAAAACATTTGAACTATAAATCTATGAAATGATCAAAATTTATCTTCTATAGAGAATGCTATTTTTTTTCCCATTCTGACTTTGTCAGGACATTCTTCATGACCAAGCCAAGAATCTTTGGCAGGAATATCTCCTTGTTTTCTTCCTCATTTGATATTGATTGTCAAAGGATCATGGAAAAAGGGTTCTTTTTTATGTGCATTCAACTACCATGGACCCTTGGAATATTTTGGAATACAACTGCTGGCAGACAATTTAAGGCCATTACACTCAGTTAAAGTCTTTTTAAAGAAAAAAATTTCAGGTGTTTTGATTTTTTTAATTAAATGACTTGTTTAAAAATTGGAACAATACAACTAATTAAATTTGCTTAGAAATTACTTAAAGTTAAATTATCTTTGACACAGATATATAGCTTTAAGTTATTCTTATTAAGACCTCACTTATCCATATTATTTTCTTGCCTGTTCACTTTTATTTTTTCTTCTCCATGGCACAGTTGTGTTTATTTTCTTTTACACGACTCATACTTGGCTATACTATTCATCTTTCTTTTTCATTTTGTATTGTTTCATAATGATCTTTCTATTGTTCCTAGATTTTTCTTACTAGTTCTCAGAGTTGTTAATCTTAACCAAATTATGCTATTCTTGCACATTGTGATGACATCATTGTTGTATGCCTGTGAAATCTGGATGGTTACACTAGCACCATGCCTGGAAACTGAATTGCTTTCATTTGAATTGTCTTGGGAAGATTCTGAAGATGACCTGGCAGTATAAGATACTGAATATTGAGATCCTTTCTGGAACTAAATTGCCAAAACTCAAATTCTGCTGTAGAGAATACAACTCTGATGGGCTGAACATGTTTTTTGAATGCCAAACCTAAGCTTACCTAAAACACTATTTTATGGAGAATTCACATGATTCAAGAACTTGAATGGTGGTCAGAAGAAGCATTACGATGACACTCTCAAGGTCTCTCTGAAGAACTTTGGAATTAATTTTCCTGACATCAGAGACACTTGCACAGAACAACCTGGCATGGCATGACCTCATTGAAGAAAGTGCTATGCCCTACAAACACAGCAGAATTGAAGTAGCTCAAGAGAAACATAGGATACACAAATGTATAGGACCTACTCCTAATATTCACATGAGCTATTTGTATACAACCTGTAGTAGAGCATTCTGACCTTGTATTTGTCTGTTTAGCTTCAGTTTGACACATTATAACTTGACTCTAGCATAGTGATGTCATTGTGGTCCTCTTTGAAAATGAAGGACAACTGACTATTATTATTCTTGCATTAACACACCATAATTTATGTAATTCTATCCTATTATTGGGAATTTATAATTTTTCAGATTTTTAAAAAATTCATATGATGATGCTATGAAAAATGCATTTTCTGTCTTATTTTTGAAAATACTTGCAGGCTATATTCTCACCAATGAAATTACTATCAAAGAGTATAATTATTTTTAAAACATTGATATTAACAGAATTATTTCAAAAAGGTTTTATAAGAATACCCACAACGTTGAATTTTATTATTTATATTATATATTTATTGTAATGTATTTAGATCACATTATATATTCATTATGTTTTCAAATAGTATGATTTTAAATAATATAGCTACTTTATAAGACATCTGCATTCTTTATTGCATTTATTATTTTTTCATATGTATTTATTAACTTTACCTTTATATTGTATATATTTTCATATGTATTTGTTACTTCCCCATTAGAATGTAAAACCCTTGTTAATAGAGATTATTTAATTCTCTGTAATTATACTCTAAGAATGTCTAGCAGTGTGTCAGGTCCATAGTACATGCTTAATGATCACTTTTCAAATACTTATTGATTGTTACCAAAAAGAATTTAGCTAAGAGCCAGAAATGACTATAATATGAGGACAAATATATAAATAAAAAATAAAAATAATTTGAAAAATGTTCTAATATCTGAACATGGTGGAGAAGTATTTTTAAAATCTATTCAAGCTAATGGCAATTAATTTAAAAAGCATTTATTAGTACCAACCATATGCCAGGCAATGTGAAAAGCTATTAGTACCCAAAGAAAGGGAATCAGCATGCAAACAACCATGTACAAGCAAAACTATATATAGGATAAAAATGGGAATTAACAGAAGGAATCCACTAGCATCAATGGGCATTGAGAAAGGCCTCTTATAAAAAGTGGGATTTTAATTAGGATTAGGACACCAGAGAAGCTGGATAGTGAAGGTGAGGAGAGAGAGATTTCCAAGTCTGAGAAACAGCCAGTGAAAATTTGAGAGACAGAATATCTTGTGTGACAAAATCTCTCTTGTCCTCCCAAACTCAAACTGCTTTACATAGATTCCATGCAATGGATTATACATATCTGATATCCATGAATTATAGTTAGCTAATTTCAAGGAGGATGAATCACCAGGCTGACCATAGAGTGCTAACTTTTTTAGTTGTTGCAACTCTCACAGATTAACTACTAAATCATAGAGGTGCTTGATTAAATTTGTGTCAGTGGAGGGTGTCCCTAGACTGCTTGAAAGCATACTTCAAGTGTTGATGGGGGTGTAGTTAGTATAGTCTTCACAGTCTTTCATCTCCCCCATTTATAACATTTTCCAAAGGAGCTCACGTTCAGTGTTGGCTTTGGCTGCCATGTCTTTTCTTGGTAAGGGCATTTGGTTTGTTGGCTAAAGTGGGCCCGGGGTTCTTTCAGCCTCTTCATTATTTGATATCTGTGAAAAATTTAGGAAATTGTTCAATTCAGATTCAATGTCTTTACTTTTGTCCACTTATAATTTTTAGGAAATGATTTTTTTTCAAAAGAAGTAGAGTAGGAACTGTTAGTATTTCACATCTTTCTTCTTTCTCCTAAATCACTAGTTATTTGACCTTTGTCCTAGAGTATGAAGGATATAATTTCATAGACTGCTGATACTAAATGACTAAATAATTTATTACTTCATTCATTTATGTATTTGCCAATCATTAGTTAATTGCCCATTGTGGGCTAGGTGCTGAGAAGATACAAATATAAATAACACAGTCCCTGACTTCAAGGAGTTTACAACCAATTGCCAATTCCTACAAAACCATCCATCTAATCCTTCAATGGTTTCTCTTCTAGTTTGGAGTATTGTCATCATTAATAAATATCTGTGTCCTTGATTGTGTCTACCCTTGCCATTTTAATAATTTACACAGTTATCTGGATAAATTAAGCTGTCTTAATACTTTTCATTCTGACATGTCCAGAAAGTTCATTTAAGTATTTTAATTTTTCCATTAAAACAACATATAATTGACTGTTCTAATTGCCTTTCTTTTTCTGTATAGAAATATTATTTTTTAAACAAAAATAGACCATTTTACCCAAGAGAATTCTATCTAAAGAATATGTATATTATGTGTAAACATTTTCGTTCTTATGTGCAGAAAGAATTGCTTAGTAAGAATGGAAAGAAAGAAAGAAAGAAAGAAAGAAAGAAAGAAAGAAAGAAAGAAAGAAAGAAAGGAAGAAAGAAAGAAAGAAAGAAAGAGAAAGGAAAAAGAAAGAAATCATGGAAACACAAGATTTATCTCAAGTTTCAGTGAATTTGACATTTCTATTATAATCACATGTACTTGAAATGGAAGGTAAGCCAAATCAACATACAATTTTATACTCAGGCTCAAGAGTTATTCCTGGGGGAGGCAGAGCCAAGATGGCAGAGTAGAAACAGCATTTCCAATGTGCTCTACCCCACACAAATTTCAAATAATGTGAAAGGGGACTCCAAACAACTTCTGGAGCCACAGCACCCACAGAACGGCACAGAGAAGCTAACCTCCTGCTGAGGACAGCCCATCAGCCCTGCAGGAAGCAGCCAGCACAGTGCTCTGAGAGCAGGCAGCACAGCTTGCTGGGAACCAACAGCGCAGCGTGCAGAGCCCAGCCCAGGTCCGTGGTTTTAGCCACAGGGTGGCCAGGCCTTCAGCCAGCTGGAGGGACCCCAGAACACCAGCAATTGTGGCGATTCCAGAATTATCAGCACAGATATGCCTAGGACAAAGTGAGAGGTTAGTGCCCTATGGACTTTGGGACCAGTATTTGGGGAACACGTGGCTTCCTCCCCTGGGGGTGAAAAGCTGCTGAAGAAACAGCTGCACAGAAGTCATTTTGCAGCATCAGTAGTGGCTCTAGCTCCTGGTCTGTGAACTGTAGGAAGATCCAGCAATCAGTCTGGGGGTTAATCGCTTTTGCTTTAAACTGCCTGGATCTGGATTGTGGTCTGGGGGGGAAGTTTGGGGTGGGTATCCAACTTGCCAGAGTGGGTGGAGGCTTTACAGAGGCCACCCAACTGGCAGAAGTTGTGAAGACCCCACGTTTGGGCGGAAGCTCCCCTGTCTGGTGGCAGAGTCCTACTGTGGCAACAAGCCCAAAAAATCAAGTAATTAAGTGGCAATATGCCTAGGCAAATGAAACAAAATAAACAGAAAAGTTCAACATTGGACTCCTATTTTAGGGGCAAAGAGGCTCAAAGCATGGAGGAGGACTGTGAGGTCAGAACTCCTGCAGCAAAAGCCCCAAATGAAAATACAAGCTGGCTATAGGCCATAGAGGACCTTAAGAAGCAGATAAGAGAAGTGGGGGAAAATTTGGGAAGAGAGATGAAAAAGATGCAAGAAAAGTATGAAATGACTGTCAACAGCCTGACTGAGGAAAATAACACCTTAAAAAATACACTAACTCAAATGGCAAAAGAGGCTCAGAAAGGCAAGGAGGAGAAGAATGCCTTAAAAAGTTGAATTTGCCAGATGGAAAAAGAATCTCAAAAGCTCACTGAGGAGAATCATTCCTTCAGAGTCAGACTGGAGCAAATGGAAGCTAGTGACTTTATGAGAAATCAAGATACTATTAAACAGATCCAAACAAATGAAAGAATAGAAGGCAATGTGAAATATCTCATGGGAAAAACCACGGACCTGGAAAATAGATCCAGGAGAGATAATTTAAAAATTATTGGACTACCTGAAAGCCATGATCAAAGAAAGAACCTAGAAATCATCCTTAAAGAAATTCTCGAGGAAAATTGCCCTGATGTTTTAGACCCAGAGGGCAAAATAGAGGTTGAAAGAATCCACCGATCACCTCCTGAAAAAGATCCCAAAAAGAAAACTCCCAGGAATATTATAGCCAGGCTCCAGAATCCCCAGATCAAGGAGAAAATACTACAAGCAGCCAGGAAGAAACAATTTCAATATTGTGGAAACACAATCAGAATAGCACAGGACCTGGCAGCTTCTACACTGAGGGATTGAAGGGCATGGAATATGATATTCCAGAGGGCAAAAGAGCTGGGAATGAACCCAAGGGTCACCTACCCAGCAAAACTGAGTATTTTGTTTCAGGGGAAAATATGGTCATTCAGTGGAATAGAGGACTTTCAAACATTCTTGAGGAAAAAACCAGAGTTGAATAGAAAATTTGACATCCAGACACAAGAAGCAAGAGATGCCTGAGAAGGTAATCAGGGAAAAGAAATCAAAAGGAACTTATCAAAGTTGGACTATTTACATTCCTACATGGAAAAACAATAACTGTGTTTGATGAAACCTTTCTCTTTGTGAAAATAATTGAAGAAGGGTACATGGCATATGTTCACAGGTATACATGGATAGAGGGCACAGGTTGAATTTGATGGGAAGGGATGATTCTTTTTTTTTTGGAGGGCAATTGGGATTGGGTGACTTGCCCAGGGTCACACAGCTGGGGTTTTTGTTTGTCTGTTGGGTGTCTGGGGTCGGATGTGAGCTCGGGTCCTTCTGACTCCAGGCCCAGGGCTCTGCTCTCTGAGCCACCTAGCCACCCCAAGCAAGGGATGATTCTTAAGGGGTGAAGTCAAGAAGTGAGAGAGGAAAGTGGCAAGAGGAGATGGAGAGAGACAGGGTAGGGTAAACTTTCTCATGTAGAAGGGGCAAGGGGAAGTAGTTGCAGGGGGCGGGGAGGAACAGGAAGGCAAAAAGGCAAAAGGATATTCTCACTGAAGTTGGCTCAAGGAGAGAATCACATACATACTAAATGGAAGATCTTACCCTCACTCACTCTCCTGAGTAGGGGAAAGGGGACTGAGAAGGGGGATGATGGAGGGGAGGGCATTCTGGGGGGAGGAGAGGTTGGAAGTACCCACTATCAAAGAGGCACAGGATCAAAGTAGGGAATGGACCAGGTGGGAGGTGAGACGGGTGGGAGGGAAATATAAGCAGTCTTTTACAATATATCTACTATGGTAATGTTTTACATAGCTATACATGTACAACACATACTGAATTGCTTGTCTTCTCAGAGGGAGTGGGTGACAAGGGAGGAAGGGAATGGATCTGAAAATCAAAGTTTTAAAATTAAATGTTTCATAAGATGTCCAGGCATTGGGGCCCAGAGATTCACCTTGCCCTAATGGCAAAGTCGAAGTGGGTATCGAGAAGATATGGGAGAGAGTAGATTGGATGAGGGGATATCTAGTGGGGCTGCTATTCTGGGGTGGTGGGTAGGGAAAAATGGGGGAAAATGTAACTCATAATCTGGTGGAAATGTATGATGTAAACCAGAAGTTAATAAAGCATTTGTAAAAAAAAAGAGTTGTTCCTTCTATAATGACATGGTATAAAGGAAAATTATTTTAAAATAGATATTTGAAACTCAAGATGTAGTGCAGAGTTGGTAGAATCTACTAACATTTGGCTATGTACATGTCTAAACGGATCAGCGAAGACAATATGAGGAATGTCCCAAATGCTTCCTACTTGACTAGACTTTGCAGTCACACTATAATGGAAGGATTTTCTCATCCATCTATTTTTAAAAGATTTTATTTATTTATTTTCAGTTCTCAACATTCATTTCCACAAGATTTTGAGCTACAATTTTTTCTCCCCATCTTTCCCCTACTCCCTACCCCAAAACAGCAAGCCCACTGAATACCACTTCCCCCAATCTGTACTCTCTCATATACTCCCACATCACCCCCTCAACTTTGTAGTAGGACAAGATGCATTTCTATACCCCAGTGCCTGTATATCTTATTTCCCAGTTGCATGTAAAAAACATTTTTAAACATTTGTTTTTAAAACATTGAGTTCCAGATTTTTGCCCTCCTTCCCTCCTCACCCAACCCCACTGGGAAGAAAAGCAATTCAATATAGGTTATAAGTGTATAGTTATTCAAATCATTTCCATAGTAGTTTTTATTGTGAAAGACTAACTATATTTCCCTTCATCCTATCCTGCCTCCATCTATTCTATTTTTTCTTTTGTCCCTATCCTTTTTTTTTTTTGCTTTTTTTTTTGGAGGGCAATTGGGTTTAAGTGATTTGCCCAAGGACACATGGCTAGTTTGTGTGCACATTCGCGCGTGCGTGTGTGTGTGTGTGTGTGTGTGTGTGTGTGTGTGTGTGTGTGTTAAGTGTCTGATTTGAAGCCATATTTGAACTCAGGTCCTCCTGACTCCTGTGCCACCTAACCACCACGACCCTTTTAAAAAATATTTGCTTTTAACTACCCACTCCCCCAATCTGCCCTCCCTCCAATCATCCCACCTCTTATCCAGTACCTCCGTATTTTCCTTAGGGTAAGTTGACCACTTGAGTGTATATGTTATTCCCTCCTTAAGTCAAATTCAATAAGAATAAGGTTGTCCCATTCCTTTCCACCTTCTTGCTCTTCCCTTCCATTGTAATAGTTTTCTCTTGCCTCTTTTATATGAGATAATTTACCCTATTCTATCTCTCCCTTTCTCCTTCTCCCAATAAATTCCTCTCAGCTCTTAATTTTATGTTTTAGATATCATCCCTTCATATTCAACTCATCCTGTGTCCTCTATGTATACATGAACATACATATGCCCACACTTACATATATATTTATATACACATACAAATAAATGTATGTGTACATACATACATACATATATACATACATATTCCCTTCATCTATCCTCATACTGAAAACATTTTTATGTGTTACAATGATCATTTTTTCCATGGATTGTAAATAGTTCAACTTTAATACTTTCCTTATAATTTCTTTTTCCTGTTTACCTTCTCATCCTTCTCTTGCTTTTTGTATTTGAAAGTCACATTTTCTGTTCAGCTCTGATTTTTTTCATCAAAAATGCTTGAAAATCCTCTCTTTTATTAAATGACCATATTTTCCCCTGTATCATTATACTCAGTTTTGTGGGGTAGGTGATTCTTGGCTTTAGTTCTAGCTCCTTTGTCATCTGGAATATCATATCCCAAGCCCTTTGATCCCTTAATGTAGAAGCTGCTAGGTCTTGTGTTATCCTGATTGTGTTTCCATAATACTCAAATTGTTTCTTCCTGAATGTTTGCAGTATTTTCTCCTTGACCTGGGAACTCTGGAATTTGGCTATAATATTCTTAGGAGTTTTCTTTCTGGGATCTTTTTTCAAGAGGCAATGTGTGAATTCTTTCAATTTCTATTCTGCCCTCTCCTTCTAGATTATCAGGGCAATTTTGCTTGATAATTTCTTGAAAGATGGTGATTAAACTCTTTTTTTGATCGTGGCTTTCATGTAGTCCAATAAATTTTAACTGGTCTCTCCTGGATCTATTTTCCAGGTCAGTGGTTTTTCCCATGAGATATTTCACATTGCCTTCTATTTTTTCATGTGTTTCTCTCTGTTCTATAGTATCTTGATTTCTCATAAAATCATTAGCTTCCAATTGCTCCAATCTAATTTTGAAGTAGTTATTCTCTTCAGTGAGTTTTTGAAATTCCATTTTCATCTGGCAAATTCAGCTTTTTAAGGCATTCTTGTCCTCATGGTTTTTTGTGCCTCTTTTGCCATTTTAGTTTGTCTATTTTTTTTCTTTTTGGAGGGGGTAAGGTAGGGCAGTTGGAGTTAAGCGACTTGCCCAATGTCACATGTCTAGTTTTGTGTTAAGTGTTTGAAGCTGGATTTGAACTTAGGTCCTCCTGACTCCAAGGCCAGTGCTCTATTCATTGTGCTACCTAGCTGCCCCAATCTATTTTTAAGGTGTTATTTTCTTTAGAGTATTTTTGGGTCTCCTTTAGCAGACCATTGACTCACTTTTCATGATTTTCTTACATCATTCTCATTTCTCTTCACAATTTTTCCTCCACTTCTTTTACTTGATTTTCAAAATCCTTCTTCAGCTCCTCTGTGGCCTATAACCAATTCATATTTTTCTTGGAGGCTTTTGATGCAGGAGTTCTAACTTTGCTGTCTTCCTCCCACTCCATGACTTTATCCTTTTTATCCCCAAACAAGGATTCTATTGGTCTGTTTGTGCTTCCTCTGCTTGCTCATATTGCCAGCCAATTACTTGACTTTTGAGCTTTTTGCCACAGTAGAATACTGCTTCTACAATGGAGAGAGCTTTGTCCCAAATTGCTGGGTTTTTTTGCAGCCGCCAGAGCTATTAGGAGGGCACTCTCTCTACAATCCCCTGTAAACTCTGGCTCACTGGCTACACATGCCAGGACCATCACCCAAGACTGTGTTCCAGATCCAAGCAAGTTAAAGCAAGAGCGATTACCCTCTAAATAGTTGCTTGCTCCCCCTACAATCTGCAGGCCAGGTGCCCCTGAGGTAGTCATGTGGTGCAGTCGCTGAGCCTCTGCTGCTTCTTGCCCCAGGAGCAGGGGTTGGATAGTATTCTTCCATTCCCTCCCCCCAACCTGTTCCAACAGAATTCCATACTGACTTTGTCTTTGGTGTTTATGGGTTAAGAAGTCTGGAAACCACCACAGTTGCTGGTGATTCACTTTCTTGAAGTTTGCTCTGGCCACTGCTGGTCAGGTCTGCCCTGGGGCTGGAACCACAGCTCATGCGGAGCTGTGGTTGCCTCCCAGTCTGGTGCGAGAAACCCTTCCTGTCAGCCTACCAGGCTGCCTTCAGCAGGAGATTTGTTTTTGTCTGTCATTTTGTTGGTTCTGTAGCTCTAAAGTTTGTGTAATTTTTTTTTACATGTATTGGAAGTGATTGGAGTGGAAGCCCAAGCCAAGTTTGTGCTTCTAGTCTACCATCTTGGCTCCTCCCGCAGAAAATGCATCCCTCTATTTTTTGTATTCTTTCTTATTTTAAATACTCTATGTTGTATCCCCCAATATAATGTAAGCCTGAAATAAAGGACAAATTTTAATTCATGTTTAAGTCCCTGGCCCCTAATATAGTATCTTGAAATCAGTCAGTCATTAAATGTTTTTTTTATTTTTAAAACATTTTTAATTTAAAATTTTGAGCTACACATTCTATCCCTCTCTCCTCCCTCCCTGTCCCCTCTCCCTGAGATGGTAAACAATCAGATATAGGTTATACATATGCAATTATATAAAACATTTCCATATTAGTCATTTTTGTACAAGAAGACTCAAAAGAAAAAAAGGAAGAAAGTGAAAAATGCCATTCTTCAATCTTCATTAAAAAAATAACAGTTCTTTCTCTAGAGGAGAATAATATACTTCATCATTTGCTGAGAATAGTTAAGTCATTCACAAGTCTTCATTGAACAATATTGTTATTATTGTGTACAATGTTCTCCTGGTTCTGTTTTCTTCACTATGCATCAATTTATGTTAGTCTTTTCAGGTTTTTCTGAAATCATCCTGCTTGTCATTTCTTACAGTACAATAATATTGCATTACAATCATATACCAGAGCCTGTTTATTCCCCAATTGATAGGCATCCCTCCAATTTCCAATTCTTAGCCACCACAAAAGAGCTGCTTGTAATGCCAATGTGATACCTGTAGAAGCTTCTATGAATATAAATGTGTATTTCCAGGGCAAATTTGCAAAATATAATAAATTCTCTTTCCCAAAGGCAAAACCAAGATTTTTATTTGGAGATATTTATTTTTATTATACCAGGAGGTAAGATTTAACAGGATACTAATCACTAATCCAGGGAGCACCCAATATCTTAAACCTTCTTTTTTGTCAGGCCTCCACACAAAAACAAGTTCTCCTAGACAAATTCCTCCCTCTGCCAGCTCACAGCTCACTTTTCTCTCTCTCTGCTCTGCCTGGCTCTGCTCTGTGTTCTGCTGCTCTGCTACTCTCACTATGCTCTGTTGGGCAAACTCCTCCCACACTGAGCTCCTTGTGACTCAGGCTGTATCAGCAGGTCACATAGGCTTATCATTGGGTGGGGACAATCTTCCTATTCTGTTAACATTGCACTTTTTTTTACACTTTGATCATGTAGGAACCACTCCAGGAATGCAAGGACAGCCCAATACCAGGAAAACCATCAGATCACATCAATAACAAAACCAGCAGAAACCACATGACCATACTAACAGATGAAGAAAAGGCCCCCGACAAAGCACAACATCCACTCCCATAAAAAACACCAGAAAGCATAGGAATAAATGGAGCCCTCCCCAAAATATTAGACAGCATCCATTTCAAACCATCAGCAAGCACCACATGCAATGGGGACAAACCAGAAGCACCTCCAACAAGATCAGGAGTGAAACAAGGGTGTCCACCACCACCCCTCCCACTCAACATGGCACTAGAAATGTTAGCAGTAGCAACCAGGGTAGAAAAAGAAATGAAAGGAATCAAATTAGGCAAAGAAGAGACCAAGACATCACTCCCTGCAGATGACATGATGATACACTTAAAGAATCCCTGAGAATCAAGCAAAAAACCGCTTGAGACAATAAATAAACTTAGCAAAGTTACAGGATATAAAATAAACCCACACACATCCTCAGCATTCCCGCACATCTCCAATGAAACCCAACAGCAAGAGATAGAAAGAGAAAATACTTAGGAATCTACCTGCCAAAATAAGCCCAGGACCCACATGATCACAGCCACAAAACAATTTTCACACAAACAAAGTCAGATCCAACCAATTAGAAAAAACATCAACTGCTCGAGGCTGGGCTTAGCCAATATAATAAAAATGACAACTTTACCCAAACCAAACTACACATTCAGTGCCATACCAATCAATACACCAAAAAGCCACTTCACAGAATCAGACAACATAGTAACAAAATCCATTTGGAAGAACAAACGGTCTAGGATACCAAGGGAATCAATGAAAAGAAATGCTAGGGAAGGTGGACCAGCCATACCAGACTTGAATCTGTATTATACAGTAGCAGTCATCAAAACTGCTTGGCAATGGCTGAGGAGTAGAGCAGTGGATCAATGGAATAGACTGGGTGCACGAGATTTAGCAGTTAATGAGTATAGTAATTTACTGTTTGATAAACCCAAAGACCCCAGTTCCTGGCACAAGAATGCACCACTTGACAAAAACCACTGGGAAAACTGGACTATAGTATGGCAGAAACTGGCCACAGACCACTATCCAACACCATATACCAAAATCAAGTCTAAATGTGTGCATGATCTAGGTATAAAAGATGACACTGTAAGCAATCTGGGAAAGGAAAGAACAGTTCACCTGTCAGATCTGTGGAGAGGGGAAGACCCCAGGACCAAACAAGAACCAGAGAGCATTACAAAATGCAAAATGGATACTTCTGATTACATTAAATTGAAAAGCCTCTGTACAAAAAAAAAGCCAATGCAACCAAGATCAAGAGGGAGGTGGGAAATCTGGAAAGAACTCCCACAACCCATGTCTCTGATAAAGGACCCACCTCTAAAATATATAGAGAATTGAGTCAAATCCACAAGAACACAAGTCATTCCCCAATTGATAAATGGTCAAAGGATATGAGCAAGCAGTTTTCAGAGAAAGAAATCAAAGATATATATATAAGCATATGAAGAAATGCTCCAAATCACTATTGATTAGAGAAATGCAAATCAAAACAATTCTGAGGTACCACATCTCCCCAGTCAGACCGGCCAAGATGACAAAACAGGAAAATGACAAATGCTGGAGAGGATGTGGGCAAACTGGAACACTAATGCATTGCTGGTGGAGCCGTGAACTCATCCAACCATTCTGGAGAGCAATCTGGAATTATGCCCAAAGGGCTATAAATAATCCCATACCCTTTGACCCAGCAACACCACCTCCAGGGCCATATTCCAAAGAGATCACAGAAGTGGGAGGAAGACCCACACGTACAAAAATATCCAGAGTAGCTCTTTTCATGGTTGCAAAGAACTGGAAATTAAAGGGGTTCCCATCAATTGGGGAATGGCCAAACAAGTTGTGGTATATGCATGCAACGGAACACTACTGTGCTATAAGAAACGAGGAAGAGACGGCCTTCACATTTACCTGGAGAGGCTCATACAAACCGACTCTGGGTGAGAAGAGCAGAACTAGGAGGAATCTGTACACAATCACAGACACAGCATATGTGCGATGACCAACCATGACAGACTGGACCTTTCTCAGCAATGCAGTGATACAAGTCAATCCCAAAAGATTCATGAAGGAGAGAGATGCGACATCCAGAAAAATCACTAGGAAGAACAGAGCCCGAATCCCGATGGAAGCAAACCAACTGATCTTTTTCTTTTCGTTGCTTGGTTCCATTTCCTCTTCACCATTCTTCATCCCATCTAGCACAATTCACCCTTGTAACTTGACTAATGTCTAATATGAAAATACTTGCAGATCCTATACTAGATCACATGCTGATGTGGGGTGGGGGGGAGGGAAGGAAGGAAAACCCGAAACTCAAGGAACTATGGAATTGAATCTTGCCAACTAAAAATAAACAAATAAAAAAAAAAAACTTGAATTCAGTCAAAAGGCTGTACCCAGGGACCTAGAAGGTGACATGTGACCTCAGAGCCTCAGGTGTTCTACCCCTGACTTGGTTATTCACAGTTACTCTTTGAACAATACTCTTGGTTCTGCTCATTTCACTCTTTGTTATATCATCTAACCCCCCCATGTTTTTCTAAAATCAGCCTGCCTGTCATTTCTTTCTTTCTTTTCCCCTCTTTTGGGAGGCAGGTGGTATTGTGACTAGATCTCACACAGTTAGTAAGGGTTTGAGGCCTGATTTGAACTCAGGTCCTCCTGACTTCAGGCCTGATGCTCTATCCACAGCTCCACTGGGCTGCCCCTTTCTCATCATTTCTTACAGCACAGCAGCACTACATCACAGTCATACATCACAAATTATTAATGCATTTGTAGAACATATAATAATAATTGTATAACACATAATAAATGTTGCTCTTCTGTTTTTAATTACCTTAATACTTCCTTTTATAGATATGTAAGGTTGAACCAAATGGTTTGTCCAGCAGAGAAATATTGCAAAACCTCTGGGTGAATGCCCAAAGCAGAAAGTCTAAAATGATCTCGTTCCTCTGTATTGCATTTGTTTATGACACAAGCCTTCTGTGCCCTTCCATCAATCTTAGGTTTCAACTAATAGAATACAGTAACAAACAGCCTGACTGAAATCGCTACAGGTTAAGATAAATTCTTTGAATTAGCACAGTGCATTCTAGAATTTATTCCAGTCAGTTTTCTCATCTCTAAGTTGCAAATGGGTGTAGCAGCAAGCACCCCAGCATCCCCAGGGTGGCTGCCAACACAGGTTCTTAGATCTGCTTTTCAGAGAGGGAAGCATCAACATCTGGGTTTTCAAAGCCGGGGGGCTCTCAGCAGCTGCCCAGAGTCTCATCTGGTCAAATCACACAACACTTCTCAAAGTGAGACCCCTCACATTGCACTTCTATAAATATTTTTGTAAAAATAGGTCCTTTTTCCCTTTTTTGGACATCTTTGGGACATAGACTCCAACTTCCCTCCCCCCCAGCCTGCCCTCCTTTCCATCATCCCCCTTCACATCCCCTTCCCCCCTACTCTCCTATAGGGTAAGATACACTATTTAGTGTGTATGTCATTCCCTCCATGAGCCAAATTCAATGAGAATAAGGTTGACCCATTCCTTTTTGCCTTCCTGTTCTTCCCCTCCATTGTAATCATTTTCCCTTGCCTCTTCTATATGAGATAGTTTACCCCATTCTATCTTTCCCCATCTCCTCTCATTATATTTCTCTCACCTCTTAATTTCACCTTTTAAGTATCATCCTTTCCTATTAAGTTGGTTCTGTGCCTTCTATCTATGTATACCTATATATACACACATTCACTTATATGATCATATGCCTATATACCCACCTATATATACACATATGTATATATACATTTATATTCTATTCAACTATTTTCATACTGATAAAAGTTTCATCAGTTACAATTACTGTTTTTCCATGTAGGAATGTAAAAAGTTCAACTTTGATAAGTTCCTTATGATTTCTTTTCCCTGTTTACCTTCTCATGCTTCTCTTGCTTCTTGTATCCGAATGACAAATTTTCTATTCAACTCTGTTTTTTTTTTTTTTCATCAAGAATACTTGAAAGTCCTCTATTCCACTGAATGACCATATTTTCCCCTGAAACATGATAGTTTTGCTGGGTGGGTGATTCTTGGTTTTAATTCCAGTTCCTTTGAACTCTGGAATATTGTATTCTAGGCCCTTCTAGTCCTCAAGTAGAAGTTGCCAGAGCCTTTGTTAACCTGATTTTGTTTCCACAATATTCAAATTGTTTCTTCCTGGCTGCTTGTAATATTCTCTCCTTGATCTTGGAATTTTGGAACCTGGCTATAATATTCCTAGGAGTTTTCTTTTTGGGACCTTTATCTGGAGGTGATCAGTGAATTCTTTCAACTTCTATTTTGCCCTCTGGTTATAAAATATCAGGGCAGTTTTCCTTGATAATTTCTTGGAGGATGATTTCTAGGTTCTTTCTTTGATCATGGCTGTCAGGTAGTCCAATAATTTTTAAATTATCTCTCCTGTATCTTTTTTCCAGGTCAGAGGTTTTTCCAATGATATCTTTCACATTGCCTTCTATTCTTTCATTTATTTGGATCTGTTTAACAGTATCTTTTATCTCAAAAAGTCACTAGCTTCCATTTGCTCCAATCTAATTCTGAAGGAATGATTCTCCTCAGTGAGCTTTTTAGATTCTTTTTCTATCTGGCAAATTTGTCTTTTTAAGGCATTCTTCTCATTGCTTTTTGAGCCTCTTTTGCCATTTGAGTTAGTCCATTCTTTAAGGTGTTATTTTCCTTAGTCAGGCTGTTGACTCTCATTTCATAATTTTCTTGTATCATTCTCATTTCTCTTCCCAATTTTTCCTCCACTTCTCTTATTTGGTTCTAAAGTCCTCTATCACCTCTAATCAGGTTGTATTTTTCTTTGAAGCTTTTGGTGCAGGAGTTCTGACTTCACTGTCTTCCTCCTTTTCCATGCTTTGATCCTTTTTGTCACCAAAATAGGAGTGTAAAGTTGGGTTGCTCTGTTTATTTTGTTTCCTTTGCCTGCTCATGTTGCCACTCAATCACTTGACCCCTGTGCTTTTTGCCACAGTAGGATTCTGCCACAATACAGGAGAACTTTGTCCCAAACTCTGGGGTTTTCTCAGCTGCCAAAGATATTACTTGGATGCCCTCTGTAAAGCCTCCACATACCCTAGCAAGCTGGTTGCTCACCCCAGGACCTTCACTCTAGACGACAATTCAGATCCAAGGAGGTCAAAACAAGAGTGATGACCCCTCAGACTCTTTGCTTGGGCCCCCAGAACTCTGCAGGCCAGGAGCTAAAGCTGGCATGTGGGGGTGGCTGCAGGGCCATGGCACCTCAATGGCTTCTCACCCCCTGGGACAGAGACTGACTGTATTCCCAACTACTGGACCCCAAATCACACTGCACTGAACTCTCACTTTGTCCTTGGCATCTATTTTTTGATAATTATGGAAATTGCCACAGCTGCTGGTGATCTGAAGTCCCTCCAGGCCTGCCTTGGAGCTAAAACTTCTGGCTTGCTGCTGGGCCATGCCGGCTGCCAGAGCACTCTGCTGGCTGATTCCTGCCAGCCTTCCAGGCTGTCCTCAGTGGGAGGTTAGCTTCTCTGTGTCATTTTGTGGGTTCTATAGCTCTAAAGTTTGTTCAGAGTCCCCTTTTATATGAATTGGGGGAGGTGGAAGCCTGGGGCCCCTTGGAAGTCTTGTTTCTACTCTGCCATCTTGACCTGGCCCCAACCCTCATTTCTTTTTTTTTTTCACTCATTTTCTGCCTTTTCTGTGACTTCATGCTTTTGTGTTAGAATTGGACTCTGGTCCTTTACTGTCTCAACATTTGTTGTTGTTGTTGTTTGTTTGTTTGTTTTTTGGGCTGGGGTTCAGGGTGTTACCGTTGGCTTTAATTGGGCTTCAGGGCTTAGCTACTGACTTTTACTAAAGGATCGGCTTTCCTTCTGGATTACATCGGGGGATGGGGCCTCCCTGTTGGCCTCCCCTGGGTGTTGGGTTTAACTGCTACCCTACCCTAGGAGTGGGGCCTTGCTGCTGGGGTGCTATCTTAACAGTCTTTATGACTGGCTGGCCCACAGGGAGAAGTCTTATTGCTGGACTGCCCCATTGGTGGAGCCTTTTCTATGGAAACCGATTTTACTTTCTGGGAGGCCTCAGGGGTAGACTCTTGTTGTTAGCTAGTCCTGAGATGAAGCTTTGCTACTGACAAACAATGGGATCAAAGCCTCACTTATGGCTTGTGTTGAAGGTGAGATAGCTAGAGTGGTTACTTGGTATGTTTCATAGACTGCTCACTTCCCTAGGGGACTGCTGGTTAGTAGAGGGCAGGGCCCCATTGGTGAAATTCCTCAGACTTGAAACCTAGCAGCAGGCTCCCTGCTGTGAGGCTGTTTGCTGCTGCTGCTGCTGCTGCTCTTGGACCTCCCACCCTAGTGCAACAGACCTTTCCTGCTGTGCTGGTAAGCTGTTTCCCTGCTCCTAGATCAATTCTGAGGTGGAGAAGCTATTTATAAGATAAATAAGACACAATCAACATAGGAAAGGCAATAAAATTAAGAGAGATCAGGGAAGGCTTCCTGATTTTATTTGGGGCTTGATAGAAGTCAAGAAATTTAGGAGGTGGAGATGGGGAGGGAAAATAATTCATACATGGATGACAGGCAATGAAAATGTCTGGGAAATGTCTTATTTGAGGGATAGTAAGGAAACCATTGTCACTCAATTGAAGAGTGCTTGATGGTAGGATGTATTGTCCAACTAAGAAATCTGGAAAGCAGGCACTTAAATAAATACTTGTTGAATTTAAATGGAGCAAAGTTTTATACATTTCACTTTGGTTTGTTTCTTCCCTGAGGATTGCCCAAGTCAAAATATACCTTGGAGAAACGTGATAACTAGCCAGGATAAAATGCAAAAGCAAAACAAAAAACAAACAAAACTAAGCCTGTGTGAGGGATGGGGCATCAGAGGATCATAGAAAATTAGAGCTAGGAACTATCTAATCCAACCTCTTCATTTTCCAGATAAGGATATGGGGGCCCAGAGGTGAAATTATTTGCTAAGGATTACACAAGGAGTAAGAAACAGATTTTTTGCTTGAATATGGGTCCTCTGATTTTAAAGGATTATTTTATAGATAACAATATGTTAAAATATTCTGCTGCTTTTGCAAGGGCATAAAGGTGTGGGCTTATGAGATGGGGAGAAGAAGGGAGGGAGAAGGTTTTTTTTAATACTTTCATATTTTGACAAAAGAGCAATGTCAATAGATGATATGATTAAGTGCTAGTATTTGTGTGATAGAGTTCCTGGCACCAAAAAGTTTTCTCTTGAAAATGCATTGAGCAGTAAAAAGCAAACTCCAAATCTTTTTAGCCTATAAGAAAAATAAAACATATTTCAAATGTACAAGTTGGACCATTTTTGCCTTTCTTTAGTTCTAATCTTTTTAAAAGTCTCATATTTCCATGTTCCTTTTTTCATGTAGAATTGTTACATTTCATAAGTCATAGTGCTTCTTTATCTTCTCCAATAACTTCCAGATGAAATTTTTCTTCTGAGTTGGTGATCCATGCTATTATGAGTCTGTATGAAATTGGAATTTATTTTTACCTAGCATCATAAACTTTGGTAGGATCAGTCCTTGAGAAAGCTGTGAAGCAGAAGCCTCTCCAGAACCTTCTACACATTATTTAAATGTTTATCAGCTTTTTTTATGCTGCTTCATATGGTTAATAAATTATATTGCTGTTGAGGTTTAGGGCTTTAGGGGTGCATGAGATCCCAAAATACCAACATTCTGGGTCCTGCCAAATTAATTCAACTTGAGTCTTCTCTCAGTCAAAGTAAAGCAAAGTTTATTAAATATTCATCATAATGGGTAGACTCTTAAGGAGCCTAAGTATGTTGACAAGCAGGCCAGAATAATCTGACACAGAGTGAGTCTACCCTAGATTAATCTCAGGCCCCTCAAGGATGTAAGATGGATATTATATACAGAAAGATTGTGGGAAGGTTTAGAGGTGGTCTAGAGGAGGAGTTTGGGGAGGGTGTTGAGGAGGATCTTTGATGGAACTGAGGTCAGATTCCAGGAATGGAATTGAGGGTGGGATATAGCTGAAGGCTACCTGGATATGACTGACATGGGAGGGCTAGGTTAGTTTAAGGGTAACATATTTGGGTATAGATATTTTTGTAGGATCAAGGGTGGGAATAGCTGGACAGTGGAGGATTAGTCTAGGTTAAGAGTAACAGAGATTTGGGTGTACCTATATTGAAAAACTTATTACCTCAGACAAATGCTTATCAAATGGGAAGATTCAATCAGAGTTCAAGGGGTTTCCCAGAGCCTGCACCCCATCATTGCCTTTAATAGAAACTCTGACCAAACCTATAATCATTCATTTGAGAAGAAGTAAGAAGGTGAACTATAAGAGAAGGGATTTTTCTTGTTTACCCTTATTAGGAGATGATGCAAAGTCAGAAAATTTTTAAAGTTTTAATAATCTCTGAGATTCCAAAACATGTCCATTAGACTGTTTTGAACATGGAGACAAAATGAATACCTCTAAGAGCCAATGGTAGAGAGGGTTTGGGCACGGTATGGTTATTATTGTGTATACCTGAATGACACTGTATCACACATTCACAGTCAAACACACACACATCCCCCCCAAATCCCTCCTATATATATATATATATGTGTGTGTGTGTGTGTGTGTGTTTGTGTCACAAACACACACACACACACATATATTTCAATAGCTTCCAGGTTTTTATGACACTGTTTCCTGTTTTGCTTCTGACCACTGCTTCCCTTAATCTGCATCTCTCTTACCATCCTCCACTCTATATTTGTCTCTTTCTACTGTTTCCCTACTAGATAAGACTGATTTCCATAACCAACTGAATATGTATACATATATGTTTTTTTCTTCCCTCTTTGTACCACATTTTCAATGAAATTGAGATTCTAGCATTGTCAACCTCCCCCTCACCTACCACCTTATTTCTCCTCCATCACAAACTCTTCCTTGTGCACTTGTTTTATGTGGAAAACTTCCCATCTGGCTTTCCCCTTTACCTTTCTCCAAATGTATCTCTCTCACCCCTCTTTTTTAAAAGTAATTACTGAAGAAGTGCTAGCTCTGGGAACCCCCTTGAACTCTGATTAAATCTTCTCATTTGATGAGGCATTTGCATGAGGTCATAAGTCTTACATTGTGGCTGGGCCCAAACCTCTGTTACTAGCCAAGCCTTCAAGTATCCATCTACCCTTGAGCCTATCAAAATATCAGTCCACTGTTGAACTGGCCTAACCCACCATTATCTATAGTCTCCAGATAGCTTCCAGCAACTTCCCACCCTTAATCACTCATTTACATCATTAACTCCTCCTGAAGACCCTCCCCAAATTCCTCCTCCAAACCACCCCTAGATTCCTCCCACAACCTTCAGTATATAAGACACCATCTCACACCATGTGGTGTGAGAGTGCCATAGAATTTTCTAGCACAGTCTTACTCTGTGTCCAATAAAAGTGAACTTTTAATAAACTTTGCTTTTCTTTTGCTGAGAGAAGACTTGAGTCAAATTCATTCAGCAGGACCCAGTGTGTTGGTATTTTGGGGTCTTGAGCACCACTACCCTTAACCTCTTCAATTACCTTGACACAATTAACTCACACTCATGCCCTCTGTTTATGTAAACTTTTTCTAACTGCCCTAATAATTATAAGTTTATGAGGAGTTACATATATCATCTTCTTTTACAGGAATGTAAATAGTTTATTGAGTCTTTAATGCCGTTGTTCCTTCATCTTACCTTTTTATGCATCACATGAGTCTTCTGTTTGAATGTCAGAATATCTATTCAGCTCAGGGTTTTTCATCAGAAATGATTGGAAATTCTCTTTTTCATTAACTATCAATTTTTTTCCCTAAAAGATTATACTGAGTTTTTCTGGATAGTGATTCTTGGTTGTAATCCTAACTTCTTTGCCTTCTGTAATATCATATTTCAAGTCCTCTGCTCCTTTAATGTGGAAGCTGCTAAATTCATTATGGCTCCATTATTTGAATTGTTTCTTTCTAAGTCTTTGCAATATTTTTTCCTTTACCTCAGAGCTCTGGAATTTTGCTATAATATTCCTGAGAATTTTCATTTTGGGATCTCTTTCAGGAAGTGATAAATAGATTCTTTCAATTTTTCTTTCACCTTCTGGTTCTTAGATTTCAAGGCAGTCTTACTTTATAATTTCTTGAAATATTATGTCTAGGGTTATTTTTTTAATTGTGGCTTTAAAGTAGTCTAATGATTCTTAAATTATCTCTGTCTCTGTCTCTGTCTCTCTCTATATGTATATATATAGATATATATATAGATAGATATATGTATGTATTTCCAGGTCAGTTTTCCCAATATTTCACAATTTCTTCTTTTTTAAAAAATCCTTTTGACTTCGTTTAATTGTTTCTTTACGTTTCATAGAGTCTTTAACTTCCAGTTGCCCAATTATAATTTTTACCAAATTATGTTATTTAGTGATCTTTTGTATTTTTTTTTCCAATCTGGGCAGTTCTGCTTTTTAATGAGCTCTTTTCTTTAGTGAATTTTTATTCCTCTTTTAGTATTAGGTCAATTCTATTTTTAAGGTGCTATTTTCTTCAGTGTTTTTTTTTTTTTTGCATCTTTTACCAAGCTGATAATTCTCTTGCATCACTGTCATTCCTTTTCCCAATTTTCCTCTATCATTCTTAACTCTTTCTTTAATTCTTCTATGAATTCTTTTTGCCCGTTTTTCCAATTAGCATTCTTCTTTAAGGATTTGCATATAGCTGTTTTCACATTCCTGTCTTCTAAGTTTATGTTTTGGTTTTTGTGCCACAATAGTAGCTTTTTTGTGATCAAGTTCTTTGTTGTTGTTACTTGTTCCTTTCCCCAGTCTACTTCTTGACTTTGAATTTTATGTTAAATTTGTGTCTCTTCACCTGGAATTGGACATGTAGCATGCCAAGCTTAAAGCTTTTTTGTGATGATGTTTTTTGGAAATTAGTTCTGGGGGTCTGTAAGTTTTCTGCACTTCCAAGGTGGTGTTAGCCTGGGACAGTTGTAGTCACTACTCTCTTGTTTTGTGCTCTGATCTTTACCCAGGAAGGGCCCCTGCTCTCTTCCAGCTACAAATACTATTGCTCCTCTTTGTCCTGAAACTGTTACTAGGTCCCCTGTCCTGAATCTGTTACTAGGTCCCCTGCTCTTTTGCAGCCACAAGTGGTAGTCCTCTTGACCTTGGAATGTGACCAGGGCCCCAGATCTCTTGTGACCCATAAAAACAATTCTCTTTGCCCTGGAACTGCAACAAATAATTGCTTTTGGACAGTAGAGTTGTAAATCAGTGTCAGCTGCACTTAATGTGAGCAAAGTGTCCCCTATAATTTCTTTCTGACTAGTTTCTGATCCCTTACCAAATCTGGGGTGAGAGCTCTCAAAGCTGCTGCTCTTGCAGCTGCCTCTAAGGCCCACCCATGGTATTCTTGCTGTGCTCCAAATCTGTGCCCATACCAGCATTATAGCCGTCTTCCCTGGATATCCTAACTTATCTTTGGCAGGAAAGATTTCTCCCTCTGACCAAAATTTTGTTACTTCTGCCACCCCAAATTTGATTTGAGGTATTATTTTAAAGTTGATTGAAGGGGGATGTTGGAAGAATGCAGCTATGTTCTGGCTTATACTCTACCATCTTGGCTTCAGTCTTTTCAGTGTTTGACCTTATTGTCCATCCATCCTCCAATGGAAATTCTACTTTCTTTTTTTGTCTTGGTTCTACTCTTACTTATATGTCCATTCCTTCTCAGTCTCCCTTTCAGGATCACCATCAATCCCACCTCATATTCAATAATGTAACTTAGAGTTCTGTCCTAGGTCTTCTTCTCTTCTTTCTTTATATTTTTTCATTGATCTCCTAAATTTCCATGGATTCAACTACTCCCTCTATGTGAATTATTTTTTAATCTTTATATTATCCCCCCATCTCCTTCCACTTCTATATCACAAATTGTCTCTTAGCTATTTCTAACTAGAAGTTACATGAACATCTGTAGCCTAACAGGTCTTAAGCAGAACTCATTTGCTTTCACTTCAAACCCTCAAATATTCTTAATTTCTTTATTTCTATGGAGGGCAAAACTTTTGTTCTGGTCATCTAGATTTCCAACAATAATATGATACTTGAATCTTCATTCTTCCAAATTCCTTATATCCAATCATTTGGAGTCTTGTTTATTGATTATTCTGTCTCCTCAACCATTTTTCAAAGTTCCATTCTCTTTGCTCATGTCATTATTTAAAGACTTTCACAATGTCATCCAACATATCTTTCCAGGCTTATTACAAATGATTAATTCATTTAGTCTGCCTTTCAGCAGAGTGATCTACTTGTCATTCATTTTACATGGTCACTCAGTCTCTAGCCACCATACTGTTCTTATGCTATTATCCCTCAACTTGTATGTTCTGCCTTTTTTCTGCCTTTTAGAATCCGTTGCTCTCTTCAGGACTCCATACTCCCACTTTCCAGCAGCATTTTCTGGTTTCTCCAGTCATTAGTGAACTTCTCTATTTAAAAAAAAAAAAAAGGAAAAAATTATGTATTTGTTTTGAATGTACCCTCCATTTTCATATCCATGAACATGGCCTCTATGAACAGTACACTTTTTGTATTTTGGAACTATTTCATTTTTGAATTTGTATTCCCAGAGTACATTAATACTGGCATAGAGTACATCAATAAATTTTTGTCTGTTGATTGCCTGTTTAGCTCTATCTGAAGATAGAGAATGTGTAATTTTTCTTTTTTTTTTTAAAGCAATTGGGGTTAAGTAACTTGCTCAAGGTTACACAGCCAGTCATTTTTTATGTGTGGGTGCTCATTTTCTGAGGCTGGATCCAATCCTGGGTCATCACAACTCCAGGGCTGGCACTCTTACTCACTGTGCCACCTAGCCATCCCAGAGAATGTGTTATTTTTCATACCTTTATCCTGAGTGAAAAGCATAGTCCCTTATACATAGTAGGCATTTTAAAAATGTTTGTTGAATTACATTGAACTTAATTCAATCTAATAGTTAAATTTCTGTAGGGAATAACTTCTTTGGCTCCATGAAGTAGTACCATGATATCAGACATCTTTTCCACCTACACATAAGACTAAACCTACTTGTTAGTCTTAATAGGTCATTCTCATTAGCAAATATGTTCTGCCTTTCACTGGAATCAATCATGTAGACTTGTGCTTCCTTGGAAAAACATTTTGTTTTCCTTTTTTCCTCACAGTTTTTATTTAATATTCCCTCACTTGTTTACTATAAATAAATAAAAGACCTTGGTTTCTGCTAGATAAATATAAGCAGATAAATATATGTGATCTTTTTTATCAAAATGTTGATATATCTTTTTAAAATCACCTTTTAAATTATTTGAATGGATTCTCTTGGGTGTCCATGTCTATAAGTCAGAGGAAATATCTGGTTCTTTCTAATGTGGCATGTTAAAGAAAAACTTGCAGATAAAGGCTTTTTTAATTCATGAATTTTGTAAAGAGCTTTAAGAAGGTCACAAAAATAATCTACTTCCTAAAATCATTCCAGGTGAGGGGAGCAGGGTGGGGGGATGAGGGGGAAGGAACAGAAGCATAAAGGCAATACTTCTAACCACTGGGTGTCACTCCTGTTTCAGAATTGACAAAAGTGAACATTATTCCTGTGGCAGCAAGAATTTCTGCCAGAAGAAGCTATATAGAGACAAACAGACTGAGACAGACTGAGAGAAAGAGAGAGAGACAGAGAGAGAGAGAGAGAGAGAGAGAGAGAGAGAGAGAGAGAGAGAGAGACAGAGAGAGACAGAGACAGAGACAGAGACAGAGACAGAGAGACAGAGACAGAGACAGAGAGAGAGAGAGACGGAGAGAGAGAGAAGAGAGAAGAGAGAGAGACAGAGAGACAGAGACAGAGACAGACAGACAGAGAGACAGAGAGACAGAGACAGAGACAGAGAGAGACAGAGAGAAAGAATAAGTGTACCTTAATATAAAGTATTGTACTTAAAGTTGGAAGACCTGGGTTTTAATCCTGTATTTAGACTTTATTAATTGTGCAGCCAAAAATAATCAACAGACATTTGATAAATACTTACAACATGCCAAGTGAGGATGCATAGACAAAAATAAAACATTCTCTACCCTCAAGAAGTTTGTATTCTATCTGAAAAAATCCCTTAATCTTAGTTTGCTTTCTCGTTCACAAAATGGGAATAAAAATATATTTATAACCTACTTATAGAATGATTGTGAGGGGAAGAGCTTTGCAAACTTTAAAATACTTTTTATAATGTTAAATTGTAATATTAATTATATATTGATATCTTCTGTACTATCAGAGCACTCCCTCTGTGGGAGAGCATATTTGTAATCTCCAGATACATTTTTTCCAATAGATGGCTACATAGGTATTCAGAAGAGCAGGGCTGTATGGAGGAAAATTGTTAGGACACAAGAAAACACTCTGTCTAGTTGTCTACAGTGCCTTTCTGATTTGGGAGACATAGGCTAAAAAGAAAAAAAAAAGGCACACTGATTTAGGGTGTGGCATGATATGATTTATCTCAAAATAGCAACCTTAATGATAGCCACTGTAATTTTTTGACCCCAGTACATATTAGATCCAATGGTTTCAATGATCATTTCTATGTAGATGACTCTCAGATGATTCTCAGATCTAGTTGAACTTCCCTAGTCTATCTAGAATTTCAGTTTCACCTCTCCAGCTCCCTATTATGCATCTAAAACTCAGTGTCCTATAGACACTTCTAAAACTCAACATTTCTACATCTGAACTTATTATCTTTCCTACCAAACTCATCCTTTTCTTAACTTCCTTATTACTGTCAAGGGTACCACCATCTTCACAGTTATCCTTGACCCCTCATTTTCTTTCTTTTCTTTTTTCTTTTTGGAGGGGGGAGGGTAGGGAAGTTGAGGTTAAGTGACTTGCCCAAGGACACATGGCTAGTTTTTGTGGTAAGTGTCTGAGGCTGGATTTGAACTCAGGTACCCCTGACTCCAGGGCCAGTGCTCTATTCAGTGCCCCACCTAGCCAACTCTCCCTCACCTTCTTTCAAATCCCCACCCCCATCCACTTCCAATTAGTTGTTCAATCCTATTTTTTCTACCTTATTAACATTTCTCATACGTGCCCTTTCTCTTCTCTGATAGTTGAACTACTCTGTTACCAACTCTCATCACCTGGGTCCTGGACTTCTATAATAACTTGTCTATTAGTCTCCTTGCCTCAAATCTTTCCCTACTTCAATGCTTCCTTCACTCATTTGTTAAACTGATCTTAAATTTCAGATTCCTCTCTCCTATGCAATAAATTAAAGTTTTTCCCTTTTATGTCTAGGATCAAATATAATCTTCTCTTTGTATTTTAAAACCATTTAAAACTTGGCTTTTACTACCATTTCAGTCTTCTTACTCTCTACCCCCTCCACATATTGTGTAAATCCATGACATTGACTTTCTTGTTGTTTCTCATACAGAACATTCCATCTTCCAGGTGAAAGTTTCACAAGCTGCCCCTCAGGTCTGGCCCTCCTTGGGTCTGCCTCCTAGCTTCCTTGATTTCTCTGAAGTCACAGGTAAGTTAAATTTCCAGCTTCTGAAAGAAACCTTTCCCAAACCTCCTCTCTTAATCTTTTTTTTTCTTACAAACGTTTTATTAACTTCTGTTTTACTTCATTCATTCCCACCAGTCTTTATGTTACAAATTTCCTCCCCATTTTTTCCCTGACCCATCTCCCCACATTAGCAGTCCCCAGGATATCCCCTCCTCTTATTTCCCAATTACATTTAAAATAGTATTAATAATAGTATGTATATATATATATATACACATATATGCATATATATATATATATATATATATATATATATACACACACATATATCTTTAAACATTTGGTTTTAAAACTTTGAATTCCAAATTCATTCCTTTCCTCCCTTGTCACCCATCCTTACTGGGAAGATAAGCAATTAAATATAGGTTGTATATGTGTAGCTAATTCAATACATTACCATAGTAGATATATTGTAGAAGACTGAGTATATTCCCTTCCCTCCTATCCCAACTCCCACTTGCTTGATTCTCTACTTCGGTCCTGCCCCTTTTCAAAAGTGTGTGTTTCCTACTTTCCTCCCTATTAGATTGGTCCTGTGCCCTCTATCTATGTATACCTGTAAACATATATATACACATTCACATATGTATTTTTACCCTCTGATAAAGACTATATACATACATACATACATATATTTCTATTCATTTCAACTGTTTTCATACTGAGAAGAGTTTCATCAGTTACGGTGATCATTTTTCCATGTAGAAATATAAATAGTTCAACTTTGGTAAGTTGCTTGTGATTTCTTTTCCCTGTTTACCTTCTCATGCTTCTATTGTTTCTTGTATTTGAATGTCAAATTTTCTATTCAAGTCGGGTTTTTTCTTCAAGAATACTTGTAAGTACTCTAATCCATTGAATGACCATATTTTCCCCTGAAACATGATAGTTTTGCTCAGTAGGTGATTCTTGGCTTTAATCCAAGTTCCTTTGCCCTACAGAATATCATATTCCAAGCCTTTTGATCCCTCAGTGTAGAAGCTGCCAGATCCTGTGTTATCCTGATTTTGTTTCCACAATATTGAAATTGTTTCTTCCTGGCTGCTTGTAATATTCTCTCCTTGATCCGGGAATTTTGGAACCTAGTTATAATATTCCTAGGAGTTTTCTTTTTGGGATCTTTTTTGGGAGGTGATGGGTGGATTCTTTCAACCTATATTTTGCCCTCTGGTTCTAAAGGGCAATTTTCCTTGACAATTTCCTGAAGGATGATTTCTAGATTCTTTCTTTGATCATGGTTTTCAGGTAGTCCAATAATTTTTAGGTTATCTCTCCTGGATCCATTTTCCAGGTCAGTGGTTTTTCCCATGAGATATTTGATATTGCCTTCTAATCTTTCATTTGTTTGGATCTGCTTAACAGCATCTTGATTTCTCATAAAGTCACTAGCTTCCATTTTCTCCAGTCTAATTCTGAAGGAATGATTCTCCTTAGTGAGCTTTTGAGATTCTTTTTCCATCTGGCAAACTCGACTTTTTCAGGCATTCCTCTCCTTTGTGAGGCCTTTGTGAGCCTCTTTTGCCATTTGAGTTAGTCGATTTTTAGGGTGTTATTTTCCTCAGACAGGCTGTTGACTCTCCTTTAATAATTTTTTTTTGCATCATTTTCCTTTCTTTTCCCAATTTTTCCTCCACTTCTCTTATCTGCTTCTTAAGGTCCTCTATGGTCTATAACCAGCTTGTATTTTCATTTGAGGCTTTTGGTGCAGGAGTTCTGACTTTACTGTCTTCTTCCTATTCAATGCTTTTATCCTTTTTGCCCCCCAAATAGGAGTCTAATGTTGAATTTTTCTGTTTGTTTTGTTTCCTATGCCTGGGCATGTTGCCACTCAATTACTTGTCTTTTGGGCTTGTTGCCATAGTAGGACTCTGCCACCAGACAGGGCAGCTTTGTCCCAAATGCTCGGGTTTTCTCAGCTTCTGGATGTATTAGTTGGGTGCCCTCTCTGAAGCCTCCACACTCTCTGGCAAGCTGGTCACACACCCCAAGACCTCCACCCTAGATTGCAATCCAGGTCCAAGAAGGTTAAAGCAAGAATGATTACCCCTTAGACTGGTTGCCCGGTCCCCCTACAGTCTGTAGGCCAGGAGCTAAAGCTGCAATGTGGTGCTGGTTGTGCATAATCATCTCAGCAGCTTCTCACCCTGGAGGCAAAAGTCAATGCTCTCCCCACTATTGGTCCCAAAGTCCACACAGCACTGACCTCTCACTTTGTCCTTGGCATCAATGTATTGATAATTCTGGAAACAGCCACAGCTGCTGGTGTTCTGGAGTCCCTCCAGCTAGCTCCTCCTTTCTTAATCTTAACCCTTCAAGATGATTCCCAATCTATCTTCTGTAGAGCTTGTTTGTACATAATTATTTTCATGTTTTCTCATATTAGACTGAACTCCCTGAGAGTAGAGAGTAGAGTGAGAGTAGAGATTTCTTTTTCCTTGTCTTTATATCTTCAGCACTTAATACAGTATAGGTACATAGTAAGTACTTAATAAATGCTATTTGATTGACTATCTGTCAATTAAATAACAAATATTTATTAAGGATCTGCTATGTGCTTAGCATTGTGTTTAAAAGTGGTGATATAAGGACACAAAAAGTCTTTGCTATCAAGGAGTTTACATTGGCTGAAGGAGAGCGGAGTGGGACACATTTTCATGTTGATCTATCTATCTGTGTGTGTGTGTGTGTTTATGTATGTATGTATACAGAGAGTAAATAGAAATTTGTTTAATTATTTTGTGGGTCCACATTTCAAAGGTCTTTTTTCTCCTCTACTTTGCCTATAGGAAGTAGTCTTTTGTGGGGCAAGTATAATTGACCAATAAAAAAATGAAAACCTAAAAATTAAACCTGTAGATTTTGCAGTGTTTAGTGGCATTTATGATATTGGGCAAATCCTACAGAGGCAAACCCTATAGAATACCAGAAAGAAAGATTTTGGCTTGATGGAAGGAAATTGACAATTAGAACTCTCCAGGAGTTTTCTACCACTTTAATAGGTAATTTTTTCCTTCTCACTAAAGGTTTTCAAACAGGAGCTGAATGAGCACTTATGGATATTGTAAAGGAGATGTTTTGGGAATGACTGCTTTGACTACATGACTTCTACTATTCTAGTTTTCTGAGATTCTAATTATCTAGTGAATTCCCTCAAAATGTTACTGTATTGTTAATTCTAGAAGTTTACCAGTATATAAACATTAAAATATTGGTACTTTTAAAAATTGTTTGATTTCCTTATATAGGTCAAATAGACCTGAGCTATTGTCTGCATGAAGCAAAAGAAACCATGTGTGAATTTTTCACTTTTAAACAAATTTTCATATCTTGGTTTTACAGTTTAGAAAACCATTGATCTAGATTATCACTGCAGTAATAAAAAAAAACCTGAGTCATATGTTTTTGAGACAATTTTAAACAGTCAAATAAAACTTATGAAGATTCAAGTCAAAGAAACACTTTCCTGAGACTGTGTTTATTTGTTTTTAATTTTTTACCAAATATTCCTCTGAATATCTTTAGGAATTTGGCTATTTATTGAATCTAAATCTTAAAATTCGAGTGTTCCTTTTTTGCCTTTGTACCCCCTGAAACTAGTATAGTAGTAGAAAATTAGCAGGTATGTAATCAATCCTTGATTTGTATTAAATTGAATTGATCAGAGTTGGGAGAGTGGTCCAGAAAAGTGTCAAAGGGGAACAAGCTACAGCAGAAAGTGTAATGAATTTAGAATGAGAAGATATAGGATAAGTTCTCCTATTTATTACTTGTGTGACTTTGTATAAGTCATTTAACTTCTCTGGATTTCAGTTTTCTCATCTGTAGAATAAGGACTTTAAAGTAAATGATCTCTAAGAATGCTTTCAATTGTACTGGTCACCCTTAAACCCCCTTGCCTTTCTCCTTGGTTGGTCACACTAATTAGCATATTTCAGCAGGAAAGTAGACTGTTTTATGGAGAATTCACAAAGGGCAAGCATTCACATGCTGTTTGGAAGTAGTGATACAAGGACACTTCTAAGGACTTTCTTAAGAACTTTGAAATTGGTTGTGTAACATGGGAGACACTGGTACAAGACCACTCAGCATGGAGAACCCTCATCAGAGAAGGTAATGTGCTCTATAAGCAAAGCAGAATTGAAGGAGCTCAAAATAAATGTGAGATATGCAAATTTAGAGGCTCCATGGACTATTTGTGCCCAACCTGTGGCAGAATATTCCAAGCTCATATTGGCCTGATCAGACACAATCAGACACACTGTAACTTGACTGTAGCATAGTGCTGTCATTTGGATCCACTTTGAGAGCTAAGGGCAGCAACCAAACTTTGAAGAAAAGTGATATTGTGTACAGTGCACAAAAATTAAGGTGTAAATGATATAAAAATTAACTTTAGGAGGCAGTGCATAAAAATAATTTCAAAAAAAAATTAGAAAACTGGGTTTTTAGTTTTGACCTCCTTTGTCTAAAGAACATTAAGGGAAAACCAACAAATCAATTAAAGGAACATTAAGACATTAAAAGAAATCAAAGGAATTAAATAACTTTTAGTTAAGTAATGACGAAAGAATATCGAGAAAATAATTTACAAATATTTGAAAGATGTAGACAGCAAGGGAGGAAACAGTAATGCTTAGCACTTTCATTGAATATTTAGTGAAAACCTCTTGATGGTAATAATGATTAGATTATGAGATAATCTCCTGAAGGTAGTGGTAGACACTTTATCATTGGGAACATTTAAAAACTAGGCTATGTAAAGCATCGGGGACTGCATTGTTGGAATAACTATACTTTGAAGTGGAAATGAATGGAAAAGGATCAAATGGTACCTTTAAGGGGTGGCTAGGTGGCGCAGTGAGTAAGAGAGTCAGCCCTGGAGTCAGGATGACCCCGGGTGTGTCCTGGCCTCAGAAAATGAGCACCCACACAAAAATAATGACTGGCCCTGTAACTTTGAGTAAGTTACTTAACCCCAGTTGCTTTAAAAATAAATAGTACCTTTGGCCTCTAGCTTTATATCTTTGTCTATTTTATTATTTTTTTGTTTTATTCTACTTTCTTGATTATTTTTATTCACCTGAAGATGACAATCCACTCTCTTTTCTATTTACATTTTATCTATCTATTTTTAAACTACACATATAATTTCATTTTCATTCATTTATTTACATCAGGTCCATGTTTTCATAGACACAGGGAACTTCCCAGCAAGGAAAACTATCTTTATTTGTGGCAGATAAAGGTCACATTTGTCAGAGGTAGGACTTGAGCATCAAACTTTCAAAGGCTAACCCTTTCTACATTGTTCCACACTGGCACTTTGTGCTTTTACATCAGTGATTAGAAATGTATGGAAAAATCAACAAGGTTAATGACCTGTATTTCCCAAGATCATGCTTAATGATTTATGCTCTGATTTGATATTTCAGTATTTTCACATAATGTGACCAATCTTTTTCAATTGTGAATGATACTATAGTGATGTTATGGAACTGTAACCAAGCAATCGTGTAAATATGAAGACAGAAAACATTTGTCTAAAGAAAGAGGAAAAAGTGATCGTACATATTACAAGCAAGACATTCAATATCCCACAGACTGACCTGTCTCTTTACACTGGGGGTGGGGGTGTATTTGTGTGAGATTCTGTTTTTATAAAGGATTAATAGGTTTCTGAGAAGCTCCAAATGTACTCTTTGGAATCAGTTAATGTGCTTTCAAAATTACAGATGTGAAAAATATAACATTTTCTTAATGTCCCTTAATGTGATTTCCTTGTGAGGGAAGTTAAGCATGTATTGCTGAGTTAAAAGGCATCACATTTTCAGTGGGCATGCAAATGCGCTGGAGCTTTTATTGATGTTACTTGGCAATTTAATATACACATGACTTGCATCTGCAGTGCTCCCCAACTCATAATTTTCATTGATTGATATAACATTTAAACTAGGCACCATTTAAATCTTGTTAAATAGGCAAGCATAAGGGAGCAATCTGATTGGCTACTGGAGGGTCCAATGTAAGTATAAATGTTAATGACCATATGACAAAGGTGTATTTAGTAGCAATCTGTGATTTGTAATAAAAAATCTAAATCTTATTACAACAACAACAAAAGTCACCTGTGAATAGAAATTATGATAGATTTGTACCTTTTCTTGAGACAAGTAGATAATATGAGAATATAGTCTCCTTGAATTTATAGGTAGGGGTCTAAAGATTTTTTTTAATTAGGGAAACTATTGTTATTGATGCATATTCAGTTAAATTAAAAATTATTTAATAAAGGATGATTGTTTTTCAGGTTATGTGCAAATCAAACCTAAAGTGAAAAGGCCCTTGCTATCAAGAGCCAATGGTCTACTGCTCACTATTATGGGATCTAAAATCCCATAACTTCACTTTTTAGCCTTTGTGCCATCTCTTTTACTCCAAACACTACCCCCACTTCCCCAACTAGTAAAAAGCTACAGTCAATGAGATAAGTTCCATTTTTGCCTTCCATTCAACAAAAAGGATTCCTGTATATGATTTCTCTTTAAAGATTTCTTGACAGTGAAAAAAAATATTTTTGAATATAAGAGCATAATATAGCCTTTGTTAAGATTTGTAAGACCTTTCAAAAAGATAAGCAAAATACTATCAGAGACCTGGAAGATAAAATTAATTTTACTTGTAGATTTTCCTTTGTTTTCTGCTGTGCACTTTTTACTTTGTTCTTTTTTACCCTTTCCTCCTCCCTCTACCAAGAAGACTACAATTAAATGCAAATTATACACACTCACATACACACACACACACACATACAAACACACACACACATGCATGTAGATATACATATATATGTATATATCTGTAATATTCCACAGCGATATTCCAAGCTTATACTTTCTAGTTATTTTAAATAGTCCCAATAATATTAATATGGCTGACATATAATGTAGTTTCCCTGTTTTTCTCTTTTGATTAAATCTATTCTAGTTTTAACTTTGTCTGAGATAATGTTTACTACCCCTCTTTTTTTCCCTAATAAATTCTACTCCTGATCTTTATTTTATGTTTGTGTGTATCACCTTTTTCCTGTCCCTCCTGACTACTGTACTTCACTTTTACCCTCTATCTTGCCCTCCTATTATGTAACCTACTTCCCTATCAAGGTGTTTTGATCAGCATGTAAGTTAGTCAACATTTGTTGTAGCATGTTTCCTTCTTTTAATATTTAATTTTTTCCAATTACATGTCAAAATTTTACATTAATTTTTTAAAGTTTTGAATTCCAAATCACCTCCTCCCCTCACTTCCCTGTCAATGAGAAGGCCAACAATTTGAAATGGGTTATATGTATGCAATAATCTAGAATATATTTCCATATTAGTCCTGTTGTGAAAGAAAACTGAGAACCCCCCAAACAAACAAACAAAGAAAAACAAAGAAAGTTTAAAAAAAAACATTCCTTGATCTGCATACAGGCTCTATCAGTTGTTCCTCTGGAGGCGGATAGCATTTTTCATCATAATTCCTTCAGAGTTGTCTTAGACCATTGTATTCCTGAGAATAGCTAAGTCTTTCACAGTTGATCACATAATATTACTGTTATGTGCATTGTTCTCCTGATTCTGTTCACTTCACTTTGCATCAGTTCATGTGAATCATTCCAGACTTTCCTAAAATATCCTAGCTCTTTATTTTAACTTTCTGTTTCTCTCTCTATTTCAGGTATGTTCTTGGTAAACAACATATTGTTGGATTCTAATTTCCAATCCATTCTGCTATCCACTTCTCTTTTATGTATGAGTTCATTCCCTTCCCATTCACTGTGATGATTACTAACTCTGAATTTCCTTCCATCCTATTTTTTCTGTTTATCCTTGTTTTTTCTCTTTTTATACTGTCCCTTTTCTCAAATTTGTTTTTCTTCTGATCACTGCTTGTTTTCATCTTTTATTCCTTTTATCACCCTCCTTTCTTTTATCCCCTTCCCTCCCTACTTCCCAGTTGGGTAAGGTTGCTTTTTTATAAATAATTGAATATGTCTACATATTTTCTTTATTTGAACACATTTAGACTTGAGTTTTAGGCTTTACCTACCCCATTATTTTCCCCTCCGTTGTGTGCTTCCTTGTATGCCTCCTTTATGTAAGCCAATTTTCCCCATTCATCCTCTTTCTTCTCCCTTCTCCCAGTGCATGCAGTTTTCTTCCCAATCACTTTTATATCATACCAACATAAGAGACTTACTCCTTCACTGTCTTTCTATGTAGAATGCTTCTAAATGTTCTAATAATGATAAAGTTCTTTGAAGATACATATATCATCTTCCTATATATAAAGGTACACTATTTAACCTTATTGAGTCCCTTATGATTTCTCTTTCATGTTTATCTTTTAATGCTTCTCTTGAGTCTTTTATTTGAAAGTATTTTTTTATTCAGCTTTGGTCTTTTCATCATGAATTCTTGGAAATCCTCTATTTCATGAAATGTTCATTTTTCCACCTGAAGTATTGTACTCAGTTTTTCTGGGTAGGGTATTCTTTGTTAAAATCCCAGCTCTTTTGCCTTCTAGAATATCATATTTCAAATCCTCTGCTTTTTTTTTTAATGTAGTAGCTGCTAAATCTTGTGTGATTCTGACAGTGGCTCCATAGTATCTGAATGCTTTCTTTCTTCTGGCTTAAACTATTTTCTCTTTGATCACAGAGCTCTGGAACTGGACTATAATATTCCTGGGAGCTTTTATTTTGGAATCTCAGGTGTTGATCAGTAGATCTTTTTCAATTTCTCTTTAACTTTCTGTCTGGGATATTAAGGGAGTTTTCCTTAATATTTTCTTCAAATGTGATATGTAGTCTCTTTTTTCTGATAATGTCCTTCAGGTGTTCCAATCATTCTTAAATTATCTCTCCTGAATCTGTTTTCTAGGTTATTTGTTTTCCAGTGAGATATTTCACATTCTATTCTTTTTTTCAATTTTTAAAAATTTTGTTTCATTGATGTTTCACAGAGACATTTTCCAGTACCCAATTCAATTTTTTTTCTTTTTGAGGGGCAATTGGGGTTAAGTGACTTGCCCAAGGTCACAGGGCTACTTGTGTGTGTGTGTGTGTGTGTGTGTGTGTGTGTGTTAAGTGTCTGAGGCCAGATTTGAACTCAGGTCCTCCTGACTCCTTGGCTGTGCTGTATTCACTGTGCCCCAGCTGACCCCCAATTCTAATTTTTTTTTACTTTGATCAATTTAATTACCCCAGGCAATCCCAAAGGATTCAGGATGAAAAATACTTGAGAGAGAAAGAGAGCTAATGAATTCTGTGTGCAAATTGAAGTATAGTTTTTTTCCACTTTCTTAATATTTCTTGTTTGTTTGCTTTTGGCAACATGGCTAGTATGGAAATATGTTTTGTATGATTTTGCAACTGATATTCTATGGCTTTCCTTCTTTTTTTTTTAATTTCAAATGCTTTATTAACTTCTGGTTTACATCATTCATTTCAACCAGATTTTGAGTTATAATTTTTTCCCCAATTTTCCCCTACCCACCACCCCAGAATAGCAATCCCACAGTATATTCCCTCACCCAGTCTGCTCTCTGCCATCTCTTCTCCCATACCCTCTTTGACTTTTCCAGTAGGGCAAGGTGAGTCCCCGTGCCCCAATGCCTGCACATCTTATCTCCCAATTATATGCAAAATTGTATTAATCAGTATTTATATATATTTAAAATATTTGATTTTAAAATGTCGAATTCTAGACCCATTCCCCTGCTCCCCTGCCACCTACTGCTGCTGGGAAGATAAGCAACTCAGTATATGCTATACATTTATAGCTATGCAAAACATTGCTATAGTAGGTATATTGTAAAAAAACTGACTACATTTCCATCCCTCCTATCCCACCTCCCACCTGGTCCACTCCCCACTTTGATCCTATCCCCTTTCTTTTTTTTTTTTTAAGAGCAATTGGGGTTAAGTAACTTGCTCAAGGTTACATGGCCAGTCATTATTTGTGTGTGGGTGCTCATTTTCTGAGGCTGGATTCGATCTCGGGTCATCCCAATTCCGAGGCTGGCACTCTTACTCACTGCTCCACCTAGCCGCCCCTATCTTATCCCCTTTCAAAAGTTGGTGCTTCCAACTTCCCTCCCCCCCCAAGCCTGTCCTCCCTTCCATCCACTCCCCCATCCCCCTCCCTATCCCACTCTCCTGTAGGGTGAGATATCCCATTTAGTATGTATGACATTCTCTCCCTGAGCCAAATTCAATGAGAATAAGGTTTTGTCTTTTTGCCTTCCTGTTCTTCCCCTCCCCTACAACCACTTTCCCTTGCCTCTTCTATATGAGATAGTTTACCCCATTCTGTCTCTCCCCATCACCTCTCATTATATTCCTCTCTCACCTCTCAATTTCACCCCATAAGTATCATACACTCCCATTAAATTCAACTTGTGCCCTCTATCTATGCATACCCATAAGCATATATACAGACATTCACATAGTATTCATATGCCCATATACCCTTCTTCAGCTATTTTCATACTGAGAAAGGTTCATCAGTTACAATTATTGTTTTTCCCTGTAGGAATGTAAATAGTTCAACTTTGATAAATTCCTTATGATTTATTTTCCCTGTTTACTTTCTCAAGCATCTCTTGCTTTTTGTGTCTGAATGTCAAATTTTCTATTCAACTCTGGCTTTTTTCCTCAAGAATCCTTGAAAGTCCTCTATTCCACTGAATGACCATATTTTCCCCTGAAACAAGATACTCAGTTTTGCTGGGTATGTGATTCTTGGTTTAATCCCAGTTTCTTTGCCCTCTGGAACATCATATTCCATGCCCTTAGATCCCTCAGTGTAGAAGCTGTCAGATCCTATGCTATCCTGATTGTGTTTCCACAATATTGAAAATGTTTCTTCCTGGCTGCTTATAATATTTTCTCCTTGGTCTAGGAATTCTGGAACCTGGCTACAATATTCTTAGGAGTTTTCTTTTTGGGATCTTTTTCAGGATGTGATGGGTGAATTCTTTCAACCTATGTTTTGCCCTCTGGTTCTAAAACAGCAGGGCAATTTTCCTTGACAATTTCCTGAAGGATGATTTCTAGATTCTTTCTTTGATCATGGTTTTCAGGTAGTCCAATAATTTTTAGGTTATCTCTCCTGGATCTATTTTCCAGGTCTGTTACGTCCCCCCCCACTCTGGAGCCTCTACTTACCCATCCCGGGTCTTCGGTCTTCACCGGCCTCAGAGAGGAAATCACCAGACAGAACACCGGCTGAGGTTGCAAGCGTGTCTGTTTATTTCCGCAATGCTTCCGCATATATACCCTTCAAGCTCCCCCACCCGCCAATCATGACCCTGCATTACATATATCACCTTTTATGGCTATTAAAGCTCACTACACCTCTCTCTCGGCCTAAGCCGAGACCTTAAAGTCACAAAACACCCAACAACTCACCCCTTTTTATTTAAAAATTCAACAAAGCAACCAATTCTAGCATAGCAAACAAAAGGCCACATGGCCTACCCAAATTCAAATAAAATATGCTCGATGGAGCAGAAAATGCGCTCGATGGAGCAGGACCTTAGGGCTAAATCTGATGAAATTAAGACCAATTGTGGCATAGGGAGCGGGGGTCTCTGTCTTAGGTCATCTCCATAACCACGAACCTTACCCGTCATAGAAACCCAACACCCTTAGGCCCTGTCTTAGGCGGTCGGGCTATGGAGAAGTTGCCCGTCCTGGAGACAGCCCGTCTTACCCCGGGTGTTACAGGTGTTCATCCAAGGCCTGAAGCCACAGGTCAGGACTCTCCTGATGAGCCAAAGAATCAACAGCCCGTCGGGTTAGCAATGTATAGTCCCGATATCTCCATCTTGAGCGGCAAATCCAAATCACCAAAACCAACAACAAAACACCCAACATGGACGTGGCACCAAGGGCCCCCCAAGACTGAAACCACCCCCCAACCCATTGCCAGAAAGTCAATATAGGCTGAACTGGGGACCAATCAAAGTGAACTCTTGTCCCATTGACCCTAGAAACCATTCGGCGTAAGCTTGCCAACTTATCCTCAAATGTATGATCCCCATGTCCACTCAGGTAAACTGAGATATTCCGGGCAGCGGCCGCAGCCATGGAAGTATTATAATACTGGGTCCCAGTAACACAGACACTTGAAAGGGAATGCGCACATCCCCCCGTGCCATGCTGAAACATCAAATCCAACTGTTCCTGCATGAGATAAACCCTCCCCTCATATGTGCAAAAAGTTCCCCTGTCTGGGACAGGGCTTCCGCTGTACTTGCAGACAAATTGTTCAATGCTGCTGCAGTCACAGTCCCGCCTTGAAGGGCCACTGCTGCCAAGACAACCGATGTTACTGAGGCAGCAAGGGATGTTAGGCAAGGTCCCCAACACTGTCACTGGCAATATTCCCTGTGTATTGACAGGCGAATTTTGTCATAATTCCAAGGTTCCCGCATACCCGAGAAAGGCAAGGGCATTGATCGACATGCATTCCCCCCCCCCCGGCCACAGAGGACCCACTGTTTGAAGGGGACCCCTCTCTTTCTTCCCAATTGCATCCTGTTGTGACATTAAAGTCTTCTTCACCTTCATCCTTTTGCAGCCATAGGTCACCCGCGAGGTCATAAAAGGACCCCGCAACACCCGCCAACGGCCATGACCAGGGATTTTGGCAATGCCGCCAAGGGAGAGAAACATTGTCTCGGGCTTTCGGCAAATCTGACCAGTCACAGGGGGGAAAAGCTGAGGAGCCCAGCGAGGGTATTGGCTGGTGGCACTCACATTGAGCACAGGGTGCCAAGCTTGAAGGCCTTTGAGAACGGGTGATGACACTCTTTGTTCGCCCTTGCGGCGGTTGGTAGACGAGGCGGCCGATGGGGCGGATTGAGACTGCCATTTCGGGAACCCGAATCCCGGAGCGGAACGCTGATGATGCAGAACCACTCACAGATCATGATCCCAGGATCTCACCTCACAAGCATTTCTTGGGTGATGATCCAGAGCAAAACACAGAGCACCCAGCAAGTTCCAAGATGTGGAGACGTTAAAAGTCTCTTCCCTCGGGTCCACTGGTGCTGTAGGCAACCCCAACGAGGCATTTCGCACCACAAGAATCGGATAGATCGTAGAAGAAAAGGCCACAGGAAGCGGGCTGGGTAGGGCCTTCATAACGGCCCAAAACTGAGGCAGGGGCACTCCCCAAGCTTTAAAAAGCCCAATAAAAATATATAAAAAAAATACAAAAACTGCAAACCTACAAAAAAAGGTAAGAAAACATAATATCTCTCACTTTATGCAAGGGAACCCATACTATGGAGGAATCATCAATACCCTCCGGTGAAACAGCTAGGGCGCCCCTGATTCTCTTTCTCACTACCCCTGGCCCTTGCTACTTGCCCTGTTCATCCCGCCATAAAACTCTCGAACCCAGTTGGGCCCTATTAGGTGGCGGGAGCTGTCTTAGGGCAGGGGCTGGGAGAGCACAAATCCCAGCATAAAAACGCATGGCAGCAGTCGTGCCATCTTGCCTAAACTGCAAAAAATTCATAGTATAAAGGGCTTGAGATAATTGGGAGGGCAAAAGGGTACGGGGAACTTTGCCCAACATCTTGGCCAACACTTCTTTCAAAGTGCGATTAGCCCTCTCAACAACACTCTGACCAGTAGGATTATATGGAATACCGGTCAAATGAAAAATACAAAACTCTTCACAAAAAAGGGCAAAGGGCTTAGAGGTATAAGCAGGGCCATTATCAGTCTTAATGGCTAGGGGAACTCCCATCACGGAAAATGCAAAATACAAATGAGATCTAACTGCACGAAAACTTTCTCCGGAGTGCATGGAGGCCAAAACAAAACCTGAAAAGGTATCAACCACTACATGGACACACCTTTGACCAAAATGGGTCACATCCATCTGCCATAACTCATTGGAAAAGGTCCCCTTAGGATTGAAGGCAGATTCCCGAATCCGGGGTTGAAAAGGTGCACAGGAAACGCACGCCTTGACAATACTGCGTGCCTGTTCATGGCTGATACCATATAAACATCGAAGGGAACGCGCAGATAAATGATACCTGCGGTGCGCCAAGACGGGTGGTTCTTCAAGCTCACTCAATTGATTAAACCCCATGGCCTCCACGGAGAACAATCCAAGTGCAGCATCAGCAATTGCATTACCCTCAAAAATGGGGGCTGCTTCCACCAAATGGGAACGAACATGCAAAAAATCAACTGGGTAACAACGTAACTGCAAACAGGAAAAAACCTCACTAAAAAGGGGAAACAAAGGCACAGAATTATTCAAAAAAGAAAACTGTATCCGCTGAAGCAAATTCACGGCATACTGACTATCTGAAATAATATTTACAGGAACATCAGAAAAAAGGCGAAGAGCCTGCCAAATGACATATAGCTCATTCTGTTGGGCTGACTGAAAAGGTGTCTTAAAAGCCCAACAACACTGTTTTACAGGATCATATACCACCGCTTGGTGGCCTTTAGTAGCATCTGTAAAAGCATTGGGGCCTTTAACTGGAATTTGTGAGACCACTGAATTACATGGACTCAAAGGAAGCAAATCAAAAGCACGGATCAATCGGGGTCGAGCCCCTGGTACAACTGAGACTGAAGTTAATAATGCGGCCCAAGACCACGAAACCTGGGCCAACTCTCGACCCACAAGATCAAAATCAGGAAAGTCTAAAACAAAATCACAACCAAACACAGCTCTACATCTATTAAGGGCCTGCAATGCAAACTGGGCGACCCATTCCCGGCAATTATCCAGGGAGCGGGAAGAGGAGCGAGAATACAGCCACTCCAAACACCCATGGTGCTGATACAGCGTGCCCCATGGAGCCTGAGCATCCTTCAACACTACAAAATATACAGGCTCTTCGGGATCTCTCTGGACTAAGGTGGAATGCGCCTGAATCACTATGGCATTGAGTGCCTTCAAGGCCTCCATGGTCCACAACCGGGGTGATGTTAAGTCCGCCGGTCCTTTCAAAATCTGATATAAAGGACCCATAAGCTGAGGGGAGAGGGGTATCACTGGGCGCATCCACTGTAGAGCACCAATTAACTTTTGGAAATCATTCAATGTACGGCACTCATCAATATTCAACTTTGGAAATTCCCTTGAAACCCTCCCTCCCTCAAGAGTGGATCCCAAATAGCTCAGAGGGGCTTGCAATTGAACCTTCTCTGGATCTAAAAACAGTCCTGCAGCTGATAAGGCCTCCTGCACTTTCTGTAAGCCCCGGAGCATATCTGCACGATCTAATGCTGCAATCAAAATATCATCCATATAATGTAAAAACATTATTGAGGGTTCCCTAAATCTAACAGGGGCTATAACCTGATCTACAAAAAACTGACATAATGTTGGGCTATTAGCCATCCCCTGAGGCAGGACCACAAATTGAAAGCGAACTGATGGCTGGGCATAATTTATGGGAGGCACTGAAAAGGCAAATTTGGCTCTATCACTTTCATGCAAAGGTATGGAAAAAAAAAACAATATTTAATGTCAATGACACAAACGTGCCAATCTTTTGGTACAGCCACAGGGGTGGGCATGCCGGGCTGCAACTTGCCCATGGGTAACATTACAGCATTAATAGCCCGTAAATCCACCAACATCCTCCATTTGCCTGACTTTTTCTTTACTACAAAACCAGGGGAATTATAGGGGCTAAAAGAGGGCTCAATTTTACCTGCATTCAACAATTCCTCAACTATAGACCAAAGGGCCCTTAATTTAACTGACGTGAGGGGCCACTGGTCCACCCATACCGGAGTATCACTAAGCCAAGTAATAGGCGGCAATTGGGGGGCCTTAGGACCAGCAGCCCGCATCAGTTTAACTCCCCAGGGGCAGTAATACATGCACCCATCTGTTTTAAAATATCTCTGCCCCACAAACATTGAGGCAAGCCAGATAAACAAAGTGGTTGAAATGAGCCCTCAGCCCCGCCCCCTTTCCAAAGTAAGGGTCGGGCAGCTCGCTCGCGGGGCCATTCCTGATCCTCCCACCCCCCTAATAATTTTATTAGCCGTTGTTAAAGGCCACGAGGGATCCCAACATTGTTTAGCAATTACGGAGCAATCTGCTCCTGTGTCCAATATGCCTCGGAGGGGCCGGCCCTCTACCATCAGGGTCAGCACAGGCCTTTCTTTGGTCAATTCTTGTGTCCAATAGACACTGTCCACCTCTTTAAAAGGCAGGATAAAACCAATTAGAAACCCAGGTGACATCAAAAAGGGGACATCATGAGGATTAAAAACAAAAATCTGTTTGGAAGGGGTTAAAACTTGAGTCGGGACAACAACCAACAGCTGATTGGAATCACCCACCACCAGCCCCTCCGGTGTAGGAGACCAAACCCCAACCGCCACAGATTCTACTGGGGGGATGGTGGCTTGTGTGTCTGCATAAATGGGGTAGTGGCCCTGGTGTCGGGGCGTTCCGCGGGGCAGGACTTCCATCCCGGGAAGCCCAGGCCCGCGACCTTGGGCTTCCCGCTGTAGTTTCCCTGTGTCCGCTCAGATTTGGCACGGCAAAATTTAGCAATATGGTCAGGTTTCCCACATTTAAAACAGACTGGAATAGTAATAGCTTGGGAATTCTTTGGGCATTGGATTTTAAAATGCCCTGGCATGCCACATTTAAAACAAAGCCGGTTACTAGACTGGGTGGGGGTTGGTGAAGCAACTGTCAATTTTTCCAAGGCAGCCACCAGTAGGCGCTCTGTGTTCTCCCGCTGCTCTGCTTTTTCCTCCTCCCTCTGTAAGAGGGCCTGGGCAAGGTTAGTAACAGGGTCCTCTCTTGGGACATCCATCAATTTATCTACTATCTGTTCTATAGTCGCTGTAGGGGGAAGCAGCGACATTACTGCCAAAGCAGATGGTCGTAAGCCTTCCCTAAGCAGCTGTTTTATAACCAAGGCACCGGCTGCTTCTCCCTCCCCAAAGGTCCTATCAACATGTTGCCGAACCCTAGTGACAAATTCCAATGGAGACTCTTCTGGGTGTTGTTTTAAACCTGAAAGCTTATTAGTATTGGCATCACTCATGTTGGCCACTTTATCCCATGCCTGTAAATGGGCAGTCTTCACATCCTGCAACTCAGTGGGGCCATAAGCGGCCTGAATAGCGGGGTTTGCATAACGTCCCATCCCACATATCAGATCCTCAGCATCTGGGGTCGGCGCGAGGCCGCGGGCCGCCACCACCTTAGTGGCCTCTCTTCTACGATAGGCCACAAAGGCCGTATACATAGTTGGAGTGAGGACCGCCGAGGCCAAGTCATCAAAATCCTTTGGAGTCCACTCACTTGCTGAAACTATACTATGCAATAACCTCCGGACATAGTGAGCTCCGGGGCCATATTTAGTGACAGCCTCTTTCAATTCTTTAAGAACCTTAAACGGGATAGGTGTATACTCCCTCTGACCACTAATCGGGTCAGTAAAGACCGGAAAGACACCACCCCATTCTTGCCAATCTACTTCTTCTCCTTTTTCTACTGCTGCTCGTAAAGAGCGAGGGAGAACACCCAGAGGTGTGTAAGGGGCTTCATGTACATCTCTCAGGGGCTCATAATGATGTTCAACAGGAGGGGGATAACACCCAGGCGGGGGGGGGGGAGGGGCCCTCTGCGGCCATTCCGCTCTATACCCAGGAGGGTTTGGCTTCCTGTTTTTCCTCCCAGTGCAGGTGTCGCTGGGCGGTCCCGGTTCCGCACTCTGAACAACGGGTCTCATCCGGGGGGTTTCATCCCCTGTTGCATAAGCGGTAGGCCCCCGCCCACACCCCCCTCCATTTCCTCTCGGCCGATCCCGAGGTACGTCTGCCGTGAAGGCAGCAGTTTCTGAGCTTTGGTTTCTCCCTTCTGCTTCTGTAGTTTTCAGCTCGCCCCAAGGATAAATCGGGGGAAACGTTTATCCCCCTTCCTCGGGCCCTATTTCTATTGCTACCGAGGGGGAATTTGAGTCTGTTTGAGTGGCGGCCGGGAGGGAAAGGGGAATTGAGGAGGGTACCACCACTGCCTCCAAGACTTTAAATAAAGAAAAATCTCCTGGCGTAAGCAAACCAGGGTTGGTATGATTATAAGTAGACATCTGATGTCTCATAGTGCTCACTCGGTCAGGGCTAATCCCCGCATGTTGGACCCACGGGCAGACTGTTAAAAGTCTATCAATAAAACTGTTTGCCCGGTCTTTGGACACTGTTACACCCTGTGAGGCACAAATTTGTCTAAATTGAGACACAAGGACATCTTCCTCGGCCGGCAACAAAATAGGGAAACTTCTCCCCGCCCCCATACTGGGCTTCTTCACCTTATCTAGGCGAAGGCTGTCTGGACAACTCCTAGGCTACAGCCCAGAGTTAGCTCCACACTCTACGTGGGGGTGGTCCCTGTCTAGGTCCCTGTTCGGGCGCCAATATGTTACGTTTCCCCCCCCACTCTGGAGCCTCTACTTACCCATCCCGGGTCTTCGGTCGTCACTGGCCTCAGAGAGGAAATCACCAGACAGAACACCGGCTGAGGTTGCAAGCGTGTGTGTTTATTTCCGCAATGCTTCCGCATATATACCCTTCAAGCTCCCCCACCCGCCAATCATGACCCTGCATTACATATATCACCTTTTATGGCTATTAAAGCTCACTACGCCTCTCTCTCGGCCTAAACCGGGACCTTAAAGTCACAAAACACCCAACACAGGTCAGTGGATTTTCCCATGAGATATTTCACATTTCCTTCTATTCTTTCATTTGTTTGGATCTGCTTAACAGCATCTTGATTTCTCATAAAGTCACTAGCTTCCATTTGCTCCAGTCTAATTCTGAAAGAATGATTCTCCTCAGTGAGCTTTTTAGATTCTTTTTCCATCTGGCAAATTCAGCTTTTTAAGGCATTCTTCTCTTCATTGGCTTTTTGAGCCTCTTTTGCCATTTGAGTTAGTCTGTTTTTAAGGTGTTATTTTCCTCAGTCAGGCTGTTGATTGTCATTTCATACTTTTCTTGCATCTTTCTCATTTCTCTTCCCAATTTTCCTCCACTTCTCTTATCTGCTTCTTAAGGTCCTCTATGGCCTGTTTCCAGCTCATATTTTTATTTGGGGCTTTTGGTGCAGGATTTCTGGCCTTACAGACCTTGCTTTGATCCTCTTTGCCCCCAAAATAGCAGTCTAATGTTGAATTTTTCTGTTTATTTTGTTTCCTTTGCCTAGGCATGTTGCCACTCAATTACTTGGCTTTTGGGCTTGTTGCCACACTAGGACTCTGCCACCAGCCAGGGGAGCTTCTGTCCCAAATTCTGGGGTTTTCTCAACTGCTAGAGTAATTAGTTGGGTGCCCTCTCTGTAGCCTCCACAGGCTCTGGCAAGCTGGTCACACACCCCAAGACCTACACCCTAGACCATAATCCAGATCCAGGGAGGTTAAAACAAGAGAAATTACCCTGCCCCCAGACTGATTGCCAGATCCCCTTACAGTTTGCAGGCCAGGAGCTGAAGCTGCAAAGTGGCAAGTTGGCACAAGCTGTGCCACGGCTACTCAACATCTTCTCGCCCCCAGTGAAATAGGCAGACATGCTGTCCCCATTAATGAGTCCCAAAGTCCATCCTGCACTAACCTCTCACTTTGTCCATGGCATCTATGTGTTGGTAATTCTGGAAATGCTACAGCTACTGGTGTTCTGAGGTCCCTCCAGCAGCTTGCTGGTCTGGCTGCCCTGAGGCTAAAACCTCTGACTCGGGGGCCTGGTGTCAACTCCCAGAGTGTTGTGCTGGCCGCTCCCTGCTGGACTGCTGGGCTGTCCTCATTTGGAGGTTAGCTTCTCTGTGTCATTTTGTGGGTTCTGGAGCTTGAGTTCTTTCAGAGTCCCCATTTATATATATTTGAAGTGGTGTGGTCAGGAGCACCATGGAAGTGCTTTTTCTACTCTGACATCTTGGCTCCACCCCCACTCCCCATTCTAATTTTTAAGGAAATATTTTTTCAGAGAACTTTTGTACTTATTTTTCTATTTGGCCAATTTTTATTTTAAGGAGTTATTTTCATTAATGGAGTTTTAAACTTATTTTTTCATTTATGTTTTTTTAAGGTTTTATTTTCTTCAACATTTTTGGTGCTTCTTTTATGTGGTGGTGTTTTTTCATAATGTTCTTCCTTTTCTTTCATTTTTTCCCTAAGTTTTCCCCTGTCATACTTATTTGATTTTTGAAAAGCATTTTTAGCCCTTCCAGGGATTCTTTTTGGGCTTGTGTCTAATTCCCTATCAACATCCAACTCTCTTGGGGCTTTGCTTGTAGCTGTTATCTTCTTGTTATCATCTGAGTTTGTGTTTTGCTCTTCCCTATCACCACAATAAATGTTTATGGTTGGGTTCTTTTTTATTGTTGTTTGTTTATTTTTCCATCTTATTTCTTGATTTAGAACTTCAAGTAAACTCATTAAAGTTGTGCTCCATTCCTGGTGGGAGGTCCTTTATCTTAAGCTTCAGATTTTTTCACTGCTGTTTTCTAAACTGGTTCTGGGATTTTGGAAGCTTTCAGTGGTTCCAAGGTGGTATGATCTGGTAAGAGGTGTGATCACTACTCTGTTGGTATGCACTCTGGTCTTTACCTAATATGGACCACTTATCTGTTGGGACTGCAATTGGATACTGTTCCTTAAGGCCACTGATTCCTTGGAAACAATAACTGATACTGTTTTTCAGGGTTTCTTGGGACAGGAAATGATACTACCTCTTAGGACTTCCACTCTCTCAAGCAGAAGTGCTTCTCTCTACCTTGTACAATGACCCAGAAGTCAATATAGGCAATGAAATTGCCAAATAGTGCCTTGACCGGTGTTCACTGATAGAAAACTGGTACCCTGTAATCTTTCTTACCAGGTGGCAAGTCCCCTTATCATTTCTGGCCTGAGAGCTCCCAAAGATACTGCTGCTTCTATCATAACCATCTATTCCTACCAGTGTCATCCATAGGAGCTCAGGACTAGCCTTCTCCCCTGTTTCACATATCTATCCTTAATGACTTTTTATGTTGTCTTGGGCTGCAAGCATGTCTCACACTTATGTTTTGTTGACTCTGAAACTTCAGAATTTGATTTGAAGCATTATTTTAAAGTTGTTTAGAAGAGAATATTGGAAGGGTTCAATTGAGTGCTTCTCTACTTATCTGTCTTCCCATTTATATGCTTCTAAACTTTTGATCTGTGTTCTTGCTAATGAGGAATACAGACCTAGCCTTAAGCTCAGTAGTGCCACTGCTTTGTAATTGCAGCAGTCTTCTGAGATTTTCCTGATTTATTTCCTTTTGCACAAAACAGATGAGATTAACAGTGTTCATCCTTTTTTAGACTTTCTTTTCTTAACAATGGTAAAAGCACACACACAAAATGGTAGCTGACTATATGTGAAAATTGAGATGGTGAATCACTTCCACTTATTCATAAATTGTGTATATCCAGATTTACAAATGTCATAACATAAAAAATACAAATGCTTTTAAAACTAATTAAGAATATGTACCTACAGGGCAGCTAGGTGGCACAGTGAATAGAGCACTGGCCCTGGAGTCAGGAGGACCTGGGTTAGGATCTGACCTCAGACACTTAACACACACACACACACACACACAAACTTACCACACACACAAAAAAGTCACTTAACCCCAATTGCCCTCCAAAAAGCAAAAAAAAAAAAAAAAAAGTATATGTACCTCCTCAAACTCTCTTGATTGGAGTTTTCTTGCAAGTTTCTTCATTTCTATTCCAAGTTTTGCTTCATACTGTACTTTTCTTATTTTCTAACCCCTGTTATGCCCCAAAGCTCACCAGAATATAATTTCATGTGTGGTATGGGTAGCTATAAATGCCTGGTGTAGTCTCATTTATTACTCTATCTTTTATAAACAGAATTAAGCTTTGCAAAGAAAAGGGAAAGTATACAAGTAGGGAAAATGGAATGTACATTTCTGGGGATTCAAGTCTTAGTCTCAGCTTCCCCATTGACTTTGTGATAAAGGTTATGTTAGAATGGTGCCAAGCAGTCAATTGCATGCATGTTTTGCAAATTTGATGGTGCACAGTGTGAGAAATTTATTTCATATGCTCTAATCCAATTTAAGTCATTTTCATCTACATTTATTAAGTGCTTTCTGCATTCAAAGAGGTATGCAAAACTGAGATGCAAAGATCAAATCAGATATAATCCTTTCTCTGAGGATGCTTATAATCTAACATGGGCAGATAAGCTATAAACAAATAATTATAGTCAAAATTAAATATGATGTCCAAAAGAAACATCCATACAAAAAGCTTTGGAAATGACTAGATATGGTAGCACATAGATACTCTCCCTTTAACTTTCTATTTCCCTTATGTCCTTCATTTGAAGGAGATAATTAAAAGGGTGTCAGAATAGACCTCTCTTGACTCTTCTTTCCACCAATCCCTTTCCCAAGGTAGATGTTCATTCTTACCAAGAGGGTTGCAAGAAGTTGGGACCAGAGGCCATCAATCTCCCCTTTTATAACTATCTGCTCCTTTAAGCAATATTACTCTAAGGGCTATGATCCAGTTCAATCTGCTTTCTGATTGCTTATCACTTTTGGGAGAAAGGAGACCTCAGGCTCTTTATCCAAGGTTTGACTCCTTTTCTTATCAGACACCAATTCCACAATGAATATAAATAATGAATAGCAGAGAAACCCACTGTGATTGTAATGAGAATTTGAAGATCTTTTCTGCCCCTTACTAGGCTGAATGTAATCACGTAGAGCCTATGGTGGGAGGAGTTTGCTGAACAGGTGGAGCAGGAAGAGATGGAGCAGGGAATGAGTAAGAGCAATTAGTATGGGGGTAGAGAGAGGACATAGGTAAGCAGACAGTTAGGATTGTGAATGTTTGCTTGTGGGAAGGCCCAAGCAGGGGAAAGTTTTGAGATGGTGTTGCTTCCTGTATTGATAAAGTGTATTAACTTCTTTGTTGTTATGATGGATTCGGTTTTCTGGTGTTGGGATTTGGCTTTCTGGTATCTGGATAAATGTTTTCCCTCTGTCTTCTATATGGAGAGTCTTTTTTGTTTTGCAAAGAAAAGGAAAAAGTATATGAAGAATCTTTTATATGGAAAGTCTTTTTGAGATTCAGAACTATACCAGCATTTTCAGAGTTGCTGTTGGTGTTATGAATATTGCCTTGGGGATAATACCCATTTATCCAAATCAGAGAAAAGCATAAATCAGAGGAAGTGTTTATAGGAAATTGTATACCAGATAATACAGAATGAATAAGATCTCCCATTGGGAGAAAGATAACACAGCTCAATCAAGAGAGATTATTCTTGATCTCACGCAAGGAAAAACTACCTGGTCTCTGCTGTAAATACCTAGGGGATAAGCATATAAAGGAAACTTCCAGGTCCTCTCATGTGTTTCCATATTCTTTGCTGCAGCAAAATGAAGTGGAATTGTACCCTTTCATATTTCTTTTGAAGCTAGAAGTCATATATGACTCAAAGCTTGAAGGGTCCCAATGGAGACTGCAAGAGAACTGCTGCTCTTGCCTCTCATCGACTCAGCCCAACTCTTAAGAAAGTCAGGGCATTCATCTCCACCAAACAGATCCCCATGTTCCATACCAATGAGTTTTAGGACAGGCATCATGTGTGTATACATGTAGCGGCAAGCACCCCAATATCTCCAGGGTAACTGCCAACACAGGTTCTTAGATCTGCTTTTCAAAAGGAAAGCAACTCAAAATGGGTTAACAAGCTTACTTTAATCAAACAAACACACATTACCTAGTTCAGGGGAAAAAGATCAGCACCCCAAACTTCAGAGTTACAGAACTTACAGATCAAACAGACAGGCTTCCAAACTGTCCAACCATTATATCAATACTAAACACAGTTACCAGAGAGGGAAGCATCAACATCTGGGTTTTCAAAGCCAGGGTGCTCTCAACAACGGCTTCCCAGAGTCTCATCTGGTCAAATCACACAACACTTCTCAAAGTGAGCCCCAAAGCAAAGCCTCTCCTCAGGGCTTATATAGCCTTCTCCTGGCTCAGAGAATGTAACAACCTCCTTGACCCACTGCCCAATCACAAAGTATCAAGGTGTGAGCTTTCCTGAAAAACAAGCCTCCCACCACAGGCTCCAGGTGCACTTAAGCTAAAGGCAGGGAAGATATTTAAATCTGCATTTCCATTACATTCGGCCCCAAGATCTTTCATGCCCATAGCATACACAATTTACATTTGAATTAGCACTAAAACATCTCTTAGGTCACATTTTCCAGGTACATAACAAAATCACAATATAATCTCAAAATACAATAGTCCAAGTCTTCCACTCATGGGGCAAATGTTAACTCAGTCACTTATCAGTAAAATCAAAAAATAGTCACTCTTAAATTAACTCAATCAGTTACATCAGTTTTCAAAGTACAAGTCTTCCACTCAAATAGGACCCACCAAAACAAAGGCAAAGTCTTGATTAACTCAATTAGTCTCTTATCTGTAACAATATCTCAAAGTACAATTAGTCACTTATTCAGTAAAGTCTTACTAAGTATGCCCACAGCATAGACAATTCACATTTCAATTAGCACCAACCATCTCCTAAGTCATATTTTCAAGGTACATCTAAAGTTACCAAAGTGGCCACTGGGCCTTAAACACAAAATACAAAGCATTATCACATCAATTCACAAAATACAAAGCATTATCACATAAAGTTCTCTTGGGAGGAGGGGGGTGTCCTTCCCATAACACTGCTCCAGCCCCTGCTTCCAAGTCCAGAGAGGGGGCTGGGCAACAAAACCAAAGTGGGGTCCTTGGGGTCCATGGCACTTCACCCCACCCATCAGTCACAAGTCCATCCCCCCTGGGTCCCAAACTGTGGGATGCAGCAAGGAAACACATTCAGTGCCCCAGCTTTGCCACACAGTCCTTATCTTGTCCTTTGGCTGAACACCAAACTCCTGGGTTCCTTCTCCTCCAGCAGAAGGCAGCAGCTCCAGGCTTCTCCACAGATCTCCATGCAGGCAGCTCACCATTCCTGCTCTCAGCTCAGTGAAGTCAGCATGCAGGCCGTTCTTCTCTCCTGCTCCATGGCTCCACAGAATCACAGCTACCACAACTGGGAAACAAACAATTATCCCAGCCCCCATACTTTCCTTTTACTCAGCAGATCCCATCCTCGTCGCCATTTTGTAGCAGCAAGCACCCCAATATCCCCAGGGTAACTGCCAACACAGGTTCTTAGATCTGCTTTTCAAAAGGAAAGCAACTCAAAATGGGCTAACAAGCCTACCCCAATCAACAAACATATTACCTAGTTCAGGGGAAAAAGGTCAGCACCCCAAACTTCAGAGTTACAGAACTTACAGATCAAACAGACAGGCTTCCAAACTGTCCTACCATTATATCAATACCAAATCACAGTTACCAGAGAGGGAAGCATCAACATCTGGGTTTTCAAAGCCGGGGCGCTCTCAACAACGGCTTCCCAGAGTCTCATCTGGTCAAATCACACAACACTTCTCAAAGTGAGCCCTAAAGCAAAGCCTCTCCTCAGGGCTTATATAGCCTTCTCTTGGCTCAGAGAATGTAACAACCTTCTGGACCCACTGCCCAATCACAAAGTATCAAGGTGTGGGCTTTCCTGAAAAACAAACCTCCCACCACAGGCTCCAGGTGCACTTAAGCTAGGGGCAGGGAAGATCTTTAAATTTGCATTTCCATTACAATACACATATAACCCATTATATATGTGTATATAACATTACATGACATCACACAATATGACACGACAACACAACTCAACACAACATAATGTAACATAACATAACAATGTAATATATATGCATATGTGTGTATATACACAAATTTATACATACACATATATGTACACTATACAGCATGACTTCTAACTAGATGGATATCCCACAATGAACTTTTTAAAGAATGTGGAAAAGAGCCAAACAGGATGGTCAGGTACAAATGGATTACATTATTGGAGGCAATTCTAAATCAATAAGATTATACACCCATCAAAACATTTTAGAAGGTATGTTTCACTCTCATATACACACAGTGATGACAAAATATATAGGTTATCCATGTATGTACATAACATTGTCTGGATACTACACATTCTTCTTCCCCTTTTCTGTTCCCATGTGAACAGATGGTTTTCTTATACTCAAAAAGCCACATTATTCAGAAGGCATGTAATATTTTATTAAATAATGCTCTCAGTGTTTTGTTCTTTTTAAGTGAGGATCTCTTTGTATTATTGCTTAATATTTAATTTGTTCCAAGGACCACCAATGAATTAAATATTAGACTCCATGTTCTCTTTGAGGCCATTGGCAGAACCTTTATTTCTGGGATACTTCCCTGTGCTCTTCCCCCCTGCCCCAAGTATGAAAACCAATGAATAAAAAGTCATTTTAGTAAACATATATGATTGATTTAAATGATGTCTGTATTAATGATTCTTCTGTAATATCTTTATTACACAATACCAATAAATGTTATATTTGGTACATTGGACCTGGAAACAGGAAGACCTGATTTCAAATCTGGCTTTGGACACTAACTACATGACCTTGGGTAAGTCCCTTATATTCTACAGGGCTCATTTTCCTCAACAAAACTGCTTACAATTATCTTTTCCCTCTAAAATGGGAATAATAAAACACTAACCTTCTGAGGTAGTTGTGAGAATCAAGTAAGAAAACATTTGTAAAATGCTTAACATGGTGCATGGCACATAGGAGACTCTTAAAAAAGATTTTTATCCATTTCTTCCTTCCTTCCATCATCATATAGGGTTTGAAAGAGCATGGCCATGTCATTATTAGGCTACATAAAGTGGCATCAGTGAAGATATTATATAAAATTATGTGGAACTCCCGGGGATTACTGGCTTGAATATCCAGTGATAGGTACCAAGACAAAAAAAAGATATAAGAAAAACATTATGACTGGGAGGAATGAAAAAAAAAAACCATGAAATGAATAATAGAGTGACAGAGTGCTGTTACTGATGATACTAACAGTTTTGAGATTCCTTATATCCTGGCCAGGGTGAAAAAAAGAAAATTAATGGTTTATAATGTCATTGTCTTCATATATATTACCTATCATATAAAATGCAAATAAAAGATTATGAATGGATCTGCGAGGTTGGCCTCACAGCAGACTTTCCAATAACTTCAATTTTGAATTTCTGAATTTAAATATTTTAGAAGAAAAGTCTAAAACACATATTGCTTGTATGCACACCAAGATCATGGATAGAAAGATATCCAAAGCTATGTTACTTACAGAAGTAGGAAAACTAATATTGGTTTAAAAAAAAAGCTGTTTCTGCTTCAGGCAGAATAGCAGATGTCCATCATTCTACAACCACTCAGCATACCAGCTGTTTCAATGCTAAAGTGTGAGCATTGCTGTTTCCATGTATATTTTCAGTTTTTGAGAAAAGCAAAAGTACAGGGCCTGAAGAAAAGTGCAACAATATGTACTGTAATATAATTGTGGAAATCCAGTATGTTTCTCCATCCCATTTATATTTTACTGATTTCTTTATTGACGTGAGGCATTTTTGAACAATAGACTGCTGAGCTTGGGGACAGGAACAACTGGGTTTAAATTCTTTTTCTTACACTCATTAGTTGTATCACTGAACAAGTCACTTAATCTCTATGTTTCACAGGTAGCTTACTATCTACAAGTCATGGATGGAGTTAATATCCTAGGTGAAGGAAGTTCCCATAAAGGGAGTTTCTTGATAGGACAAATTCCCAGCCCCTTTGGGCACTGTTTCTGACTGGCCACATATTATTAGTTTCTTTAAAATGCAAATTTAAAGGAAAAGCTTGAAATGAACCCCAAATATTTTTTCCTACAAGAAATATAAAGAAAAAATTTCCTACCCACCCACCTCTTTTTTTCCTATTTTCATTTTATTGGGTTAGGAAATCTCCCTTTCACTCCTAACTTTAATAACAAGCTGGTTTTTCAATTTAAAAAAATCCTTTTTTGACTAAGGGCTATATCTTAATTAACATTCTTAAGTGACTGGGAGACCTGATTTTATATGAATTTGCTTATGTGCACATTTGTGGTCTACTTTAATAGTATAAAAAAATCAAACTAATAGTGCCCCTGGAGCTCATGGAACAAAGTAGCAATGCAATGTTGATTATAGCCCTTAACAGAATATAAGTATTTTCATTATAAGCTAAAATTGATTCAAATTTTCAATTCACAGTTTAGTTTCCCTCATACACTTATTTAACATGCAGGAATAAAAAAAAGTTAGTAGGTTTTATTTATTAACACAATATACCATGTTAATAAAATCATTATAGTTTTCTTACTCCTTTGCTGTTGGCTCCATCCTCAGGCTTTAACCAAGCACTCCAATTTCTGTCCAGGGATCTACTTTTTTTTTTAATTAAGTGAGAGCACTATTTCTAGAAGCTCCAGATTCATTATGCTCTACTCCAGCCATCTTCTAGATGGGGCATCTAAACAGGGCTGCTAGATGGAGTAGATCAACAGGCCTGGAGTAGGAAAGACCTGAATTCAAATCCAGTCTCTGACATTTACTGTGTGAATCTAGGCAAGTCACTTGATACTATTTGCCTCAGTTTCCTCATCTGTAAAATGAGCTGGGGAAGGAAATGGCAAACCACTCCAGTATCTTTGCAAAGAAAACTCCAAATGGCATTCATAAACAGTTGCATATGACTGAATTGACTGAAAAACAACAATAGCCAACCATCTTTCTATCATTACTGTCACCTAAGTACCTTCCTCCCCAACCACCCTCCAAACATTGTGTTACCAGGGAGCTTAAAATAAATTCATATCTATTCATATCTGTATTCTTTATGGGAGGAAAAACCAATTACAGAGTAATGTCATGTGATCACTTTTGTCCTTTCCTTTTTTTCCCCCTTTCCTCTTAACTCCTCTATTTCAAACTCAGAATACAATAAAAGATAATTCATCTTTATCTGGAGACAAAACTAATTATAAAAGTACAGAAAGCAAATAGTTTCAAAGAACAAGAAACTTTAAAGGTTAAATGATGCCATTTTGCCAGACAGCGATGATTCAAGGGGAAAGAAGAGGCTATGGAGAATGGATATCACCAAGACCTGGTGCTCAGCAAAGCAGACATGTTCAAACAGCAAATTCTGTATAGGCAGATTACCCCTTAAGCAGCTTAATGAACCAGACAAAACCCCAATTGCTTGTGATTGTATTCAACTGCAAGTAGCAGTGTCCTTGAATTGAATTGCCTTCCCCCAATGTCAGATATTTGCTACTTTCCTTCTCCTGCCATTCCTCTTCAAGATTCTCAAGAATGATTCTGTGGTCCTTAACCTAGTTTATTGGAAGGATGATAGAACCCTTGATAGAAATAGGGATGGTAGGAAGAAGGGAGGTTTTTTTTTCAGAAGAAAATTCAGGTTTTTTGGACATAATTGAGTTTGACATATCAATATATATATATATATATACACATATATATATATATATATATATATATATATATATATATATATATATATATATATATATATAGTGAGATATTCAATGAGAAGTTCCTGATACAGATCTGGAACTCATAAAATAGACTTTGACCAGTAGGTACATAGGGACATCTGGGGATCATCTAAACAGAAAAAAAAATCATTGAATTTCTGAGCACTTACAGCATCAGAAGATTTTACAGAGATAAGGGAAGAATGCACATGGCACAGCAATTGGAAATACTACCCATTAGAGGATATATACACATGATTATCAAGCAAAGAAGACAGAAAAGAAGGTACTTAGTATGTGAAACACATCATGCTAGACATTCAAGGACAATAGAATTCTACAGATACATTCCATCTTTCTGTATTCTCTTTGGTATTTTTTTCTGTATAGTCTTTACTAGCATCTTATTTAACATTTTAACCTTTTAACCTCTACATTCATTTATAATATTGTTCTATAGTTCTTTTTCTCTGTATCATTCTTCCATGATTTCTTGATGAGGCCCATATTTCTCTCAAATAATTAATTGGAACATCCTATTTCTCTCTCTTTAGACATGTTTTATATATTTTAGTTTTTAATTTACTCTGAAAATGTTTGATAAAAATTAATGAGGAATTATTTTGTTCTCTAGTGTTTTAAATATGATTGCTCATTAATGGAATGCTCGTTTCTTTTTCATGTTATAGGTTTGCCAAGGGTTTTTTTAATTTTGTCAATTTTAATAGTTTATATTTTTTAAGGATTCAGCCATTTATTTTAAATTTAAAGTTTTGTTGGCAGAATTCATGGTATGCATATTCTGTTCTAGTATTCTTTTTTCTTTATTTGATATTATTGCTTCCTTTTCTTTCTTTCTTTTTTGAATGTTTTCCCTCCCCAATCTTCAAATAATTCAGCTCACCTCAACTTTAGAAACATATTATCTTTGATTGTTGACTTTAATGGTTCATTTTTTGTTATCCATTTAAAAAGTTTCTGTTTATAAATACTTTTTACCTTCATTTCTATACATTTATTCCTTAATTTTTATGACTGCTTATCTTGTGTTGGTTTTTAATGTGTTAAACTGCTCAAATTTAAGATACACATTATGACTTTGCAAATAGGCTTGGCCTTAGTGTCAGAAAGATGAGTTCAGAATTTTTTTCCCCTTACATATGCAGACTTTTCAACTATGGACAATTTATTTAAACTTCCAGTATCCCAGAAACCCCCCCCCCCAAAATAAGTTTAAGATGCATTGTATATCTATTAGCATCAGATGTTGTATTCATATAGAGAAAGCCTTGCACCAATAAAATTCTAGAGCTTCACCTTTGGAAAAAGTAAAGAAAAAATATCAAATACATATATATTTTTTAATTTTAGACTCAAAATGTTAATTTGTTCTTTTTCTTTATTGTTCAGGTTTTTAAATTTGCCTCTGATAATTGTTAGCTGTCTCTAATAAATTTGATATAGTCTGTTAAAATTCCCATGTTTAATGTAATTTCTATATTTTTAAATTTGGTCTTTGACCTACTCATTATTTCAGAATTTATTTTTTGTGGCTATTGATCATTTTCCTTTTTAGTTATTTTCTTCACTCATTATGTTCTGTGAAAAACTAGTATTTAAATTTACTGCCTTTTTGAATTTGTCCTTAAGCTTTTTTCTCTAGAAGAATTTTGATTTTTGCAAAATTAACAATTTAATTTTTTTTTGCTTTCCATTCATTTGTCCAATTCTACTTTGTCACAACATTATTTTTTTATGACAAAAGTTCTTTTTGGTGAATTTTTTTTGTGTTTTACTTGTCCTATCTGTTTTAGTAGAGAATTAAAAATGTATTGCCTCTTTTTTTGCTTAAATTTTTTTGCAATTTAGTTTACATTTTCTTTTTTAAAATTCAATTGATATTAAGAGATTTTTATTTAATGCTCAAGTTTCATTGTGAATTATATTTTTAAAATGGTACCACTCTCTCTTAATACTTTCAAATCTGAATTCTTTTCCCCCCAATATCACTGAAAATCCTTTTTTTTCTGTATTCAGTAGAAATATAAGATTTTTATTCTACTTCCTTATTCTAAATGTGCATGACTCCTTTTAAAAGGTGTATTTTTTATCATCATCATGTTGTTGGTTTATATTTTTATCCTTTTTTACTTTTTATTTTTATGAAGGAATTAATGTATGTTTAGTTTTATGGTGGTTAAAGATTTTTCTTTCTCCTCTCCCCTACAGTACTTTGTTATATTATCAGTTTTATTAGCAAGGAGTACAATCTACCTTTTTTCACTGAACTTAACATTTCTTTATATGATTGTATTGATATGATTACTTTAATTATGTAATTATTCCAATAGATATTATATTTGTCTCCTCCCACATACATTCAAGAATCTCCCATCCTATCCCTCAATTGGTTTACTAAAGTTGATTGTCAGTCTTGTTTTTTCTTTTTTTTGCTAACCTAGTAAAATAATTACTTGGAACCATCAGTTCAAATAGGCAAAATAGAATTCCTCAGAAATCATAAGCGGGGGCCCATTGAGTCAATGGAAGAGTGAAGGCTGTAGGGCTATGCCTAAAGGCCACAGTATTAGAATCACCATCTGTTTATGAAGAGAACACTGGAAGACCCCAAGCAAGTGATTGTTTATATACCATTTCCATTTAGCAGTGGAAGCCTCCTATCATCTACTTGTCTTATTAGAGAGACTGACTGGCATCGTCCAACAAACAACAGAAAATGGTGGACAAAGCACAATTGTAAGACTTTGTAAGTAACTAATAAAACCCACTAAGAGTCAAGCAATATTTTTTCAGAAGTAGTATAAGGAGTGCATGTTCTGGGAAAATCTCTACTCTAGAAGTCTAATAGTCACTTATTGTAATAACTTATTTGTGCCTGTGAAATACTCTACCCAGCCTAGTCTTTATGGAAAGAGAATAGATTTTCCAGAGTTATAAGGGCCTAAGGGGAGCGACTGATGTACACCATACTCTATGTCTTCTAGGTTGATATAGCCTGTTTTGTATGTCACTTGAAAAGAGGCAGACTTGCTGTGCCTTGGTAAACATGAGCTATCATTGTAACCAGATGAAGAATGTTAATTCTCCCAGAACTGAAGAGACTAATAAGCCGCTGGGAATCTTTGTTAGATGCCTTGAATCTCTGGGCTTTCCTATCTACTATATTCCCCCAAATTTGATTGAGTCATTTGGACCCTGATAATATTAGGGACTTTATTCTTTACATGGGACACCATATATTCTATAGTCTTTGTCATCATGGCCTCATCACCTGTCTTCACTCCTTTGAATTTTTCCATTATACTCCTATGAACCTCATCATTGTTCAAGATTGCATTAGCCTTGGTAACCACACCTCATTAGTTATCTCTGCCCCTCGAGTGGAGGATAGAACAGAGAGCTTTTATGAAAACCACCATTAGAAAAGATTTCCACTCAGCTGCATTCCTTTGGATTTCTTTATCATGAATGTATGTCATGTACCCTATTCTTTTCCATTTTAATCTTTATTTTTCTATTTTATTAGAACATTAATCTATAAGTATCTTGAGGGGAGAGATTATCTTTCGGTTCATATTTGTATCCCCAGGGCTTAGTATAATGTCTGGCACATAGTAGGTGCTTAATAAATGTTTATTAGCTGACTCATATTTTCCAGACAGCATTATGTCAGAAATATAGTGGTATACTTCCATATCACAGGAAAAAGGCCTCTTTTTGGCCTCTATCTACCATAATAGTGGCAGTATGAAGGAGAATTTACACAGCACTTGAGGATAGCAAAGGTATATTGGACGCCTTCACAGGAGAAGCTATTGGAATAGAAGGGGGGCGGAAATTGTCGTGTTTGCCAGCTGTATATCACTCACCCTATATCTAGCCTATCTGGTTTACAGAATTGTGAGATCAGGAACATTTGTAGAGGTAGGTATAACAACTTCATTCAGTTCACTGTAGTCTACTATAAGCTGTCAGGTGTTATCTGCCTTTCTCAAAGGCAACATAGGTTTGTTCTAAGAGTATTTGTTATATTGAAGTACTCCAACTCCCTTCATCTCTCTCATTTGAGAAGAAATATCTTTCATCCTTCTGGGGGCCCAGTATTGTATGATGTTAACTACATGTTCAGATAGCTTTAAAGGTTTCCATATGGCTCCTAAAACAGTAACATGCCCAGATGGTGCGGGTAGGGCCTATTACAAATATTGATTCCATAATGCTCCTCACATGATGGTCTGTTCTCTGTAGCCTCTCCTCAATCATTCAAGTGGGGCACAGGCTTTAGAGCACACCCCATGTTTGGGTGAGGTTAAAGAGAGTACCTTGGTGTACTTCTGTACCTTGGTGCAGATTTCCCTGTCTAGTTTTATTAGTACTCCACAGGCAAACCATCAATTGCTTTCTTATCAGACTTATTTTTCAGAAGCAACACCAAAAGCTTCCTCCTGGGGTGGTGTCATACTACACTGTGTTGTTCCTCTCATTTCCTGAGTGCCTGTTGATATTGACTGCAGCTCAAATACCTAAAACCTTTTGCTAAAATTTCACCAAATGGTTTGCCTACACCTACATTGTGGTATGGCAGAAGAGAACAATAGGTAAAGTTCATTCTTCATATGTGATGAAAAGATGTGAGGTTACTCCCTGAAGAAGTCATGATCTTTTAAAGACAATCTGACATTTGTGCTTCATGTTGGGCCCTGGCGATACTGCAGAAGATTAAGTAACAATTCCCATATACATATAATAAAATTTGCTTAGTACTCATGCAGAAACTTACTTATTTGAACATTTATGTACCTATCTGTGAATGATCACTTGGACTTTCCTTAAGAAGTACCTTGGTTCTGGGTGAGTACTGATTTGTCTAGTATAGAACTCTAATTCATTCAGAACTATTAGGATCCAGAAGAGCCATTTCCCGAATGGCTATATGGAGCAGTTCAGGTTTTTCACAAAAATAATCAATATGTTCTTCTAAAAGAACTTGTTAAAAATCTACTATTTGCTAAATAGTATGTTTTGCCCTCAATGTGGTTAGAGGTTATGCAGAAGACTAAATAAGTCATATCATTGTGGTAGTTTGAGGCTTGGTGTAGCCAGACACACAAGGTGGGAGGGCGGGGGGCGGGAAGAGACAGAGACACAGAGAGACAAAGAAAATGATGAATTCTAAATAAGAATTTGGCACAGTGGATAGAAAGGTAGACCTGGAGGCAGAAGCAACTGAGTTCAGATTTAATCTTAGAAACTTACTAGTTTCTAATGACGCTGGCCAAGTCATTTAACCCTGTTGCCTCAGATTCTTATTATATAAAATGAACTGCAGAAGGAAAGTAAAAACCACTCCAGTATCTTTGCCAAGAAAACCCAGGGTCACTAAGACTCCAACATAACTAAAATGACCCAACAAAAACAAAATTTAAGAATTTCTTCTACTTTATTATATGCATATATTAATTTATAATTAAGATAGAAATAAGTACTTACTATGTTCCTGGAATGTCATTAAGCACTGGGAATATAAATAGAGGCAAAGAAGACAGTACTTATCCTCAAGAAGCTAATATTCTAATGTGAGAAGACAATACATAAAGAGGATCTGGAAAAGAAGAAGGGTGGGCATAGTAAGAAATGTCTATGATGTGATATGGATCAGAACCAAGGGAACCAAGAGCAGAACCCAAGATCGTGATAGTATAATGGTAGTGGTAGTGTGAAGGGTGGTAGAAGATGAGTATAATGGCTAGAGTGTAGGCAGCATGATGATGGTTGGGAAATGTAGTAGAAATAACTTTGGACTTAGAATCAGGAAGTCATGCATTCCCTCTTCTGACACTGGCCATATAACATTGGACAAGTCAGTTAATCTCTTAACCTTAGTTTCTTCTGCTCTGAAACTGTGTAACAGTATTGCCTATGTGACAGTTGTTGTGGACACCAACCAAAATAACATAAAAGTGCTTAACCAAACTTAAAACCCTATATTGATATTAGCTATTATTATTATTCGCTATGGAATTAAAATTAACATTAGAGGCAAGGTGGTGTCATTAAAAATAATTGTATTTAGAGTCAAATGACTTGAGTTCAAATCCTTATTCTACTTAGTACCTGTGTAAATTCACTTAATTATTAAGAACCTTACTTTCTTCAAGCTTAAATAATATTGGGGGGAGGGGGAAGAGTGAAACTGGGGCAGTGGTTAGAACAGATGACCTCTAAGGTTTCCTTCCGAATCTAGGACCCTGTCCCTTTTATGTTGGTTAGATAAATAACCCCATTCAAGAGACATAAAGGAATCTTTTAATCATATAATAATAATAACCGTTCAGGGTTGGGATTTTCTGAAATCTTATCAGCTCCATCAACATAACAAAGAGATAGATATGAAATTGATAACAAAATATATATTATAAAAAACAATGCCAATCCCTTCCTGTCTTATAAAAACAGAGATGCTTCCCCTCAACCCATCAGTGGAAATTTTGTTTTGTTCAGGCTAAAAAGTAGAAATTCAGCAGGACCCAAGTACCTTAGATTATAATGTAAAGTCTTTGAGGGCAAGAACTGACTGTTTGGAATCCCCAGGATTTAGCACAGTGCCTAGAATTTAGTGAGTACTTGATAAATGTATTTGTTTGTTTTAATACTTGATTAATTGAAATGGAAGGAGTCTCTTGGTCTAACTGGGAATAAATAAGTAGCACCTTCCTTCCAGGGTTATTCTAAGGATCAAATGCGATAACATATATGAAATCATTTATAAACATCAGTCTAGCTATCATTAATATTATTCTTTTCAGGCTTTTTTCTCATTAATATTATTCTTAATATTAATATTGTTATAACAATAACAATGAAATTAGCTTGCACATATAGCATCTACTATGTGTCAGGTTGATCCTCTGGGAGGTAGGTGCCATTATTATTCTCATTTTACAATTGAGGAAACTGATGCAAACAGATTAAGTGACTTGCCTGAGTTCACATATCTAATAAGTATGTGAGGATAGATTTTAAATTCAGGTCTTTCTGACTCCAGGCCCAATGCTCTGTCCACTGATTAACCTAGTTTTCTACCCTTATCATTATAATAATAATTATTATTGAGATAATAATCATCATCATGACTATCATTATTACACTTTTTGAAACTTTTTAGATTGCCATTCTAGGAGTTTTAAATATCAAGCCTCTGGCCTGTGTGTGTGTGTGTGTGTGTGTGTGTGTGTGTGAGAGAGAGAGAGAGAGAGACTTCTAGCTCTCATGTCATTGTTTTCACTCAGTTTTGTCAGTTTGAAGGAGGAATATAAAACCCAGTAAATAATTCTATAAAATCACATTATAACAGAGTTGGAAAATGCCCTATGTCTTCATTGAAAATATTTTCCTAATGGGGGGTAGGAGGGGAAGCTCGAGGAAAAGTAAATCATTCTTAAAGGAATTAAGCTTTTTGACAATGCTGACAGTTGAATGATAAGACCTGGTTTTGTTTGATTGGAGAAAGTTTGTATCTTAAATGATTGGTAGTAAAATTAGTAAAAAAGAGTGGAGTCTAAAAAATCATTTACAACTCATCAGCTCACCATGAGCAGGTTAAGGGAGGGAGAGGAGAAAGAGGAATGAGGGGCTGGCTGTTTCTCATATTACAAACCTGTATTTCCTACTGATGTAAAAATGAAGACTTGGGGAAATAAGAATCTACATTCTGTCTTAAAGAATAGGCAAAAATTCCAGTTGTGGAATAAGTTGTCTATGATTTGTTTTTTGGAGGAATTATTATTATTAAGTGCTGATTGAATACTGGTGACTTACTGAATGCTACACTGAATTCAGAGGCAGATGTGGTCTCCACCCAGTGGATCTGTGATCTAAATAAAACTAGCAACAAGGCAGACATAAAAACACCAGAAGATGGATGACTTGCACTGAGGTGATGTGGCTGACATATGGTTTCATTTTTCTGGTTTCTTCTTTGGAGCCTCTCCCATTACCATTAAAAAAAAAGCATTTAAAGGACCCTATGTGTGGGGCCAAAGAATAGTTTTATCCTGTCTTTTGTATCAAAAAGAGAGGGATATAAGATAATCAGAAATCATAAGTAATAGAAAAATATATGAGCTTTGACTTTTTTAAGAAAATGGAACTATTGTCAATATATTTTCCATATACAGATATTGCCAGAAATCTGCTTTGTAGGTTTATAAAGGAAACCTGCTTCTAAGGAATCACATTCATTCATTCATTTGAGAAAGATGTATTAATAAATATTGTTGAATAAATGAAGTACATTACCATGTATGCAAAGGCTTAAAAAACTATTCAATTCCCCCTCCTCAAAAAAGAGGAGGAATTAATTGGATTGTTGGAAAACTCATAAGGAAGGCAGGAAGAGAAAAGGAGGGTATAGTAGGTCACATAGTTTAATGTTGTCAATGAGCCACAAAAGACTAGAAACTCAAAATCTTACCCACATTGCTAAAGCTTTCTATTATTTTCTTTATATCTCTTCTTAACATTTTACAGACTGCTATAAATGTCACTCAGGAGATCATAGATTTAGTGCTAGAAGGAATCATTGTGGCCATCAAGTCTAACCCCCTTGTGGATGAGAAAACTGAGGCCCAGAAAGGTTAAATTACTAACCCAGTATGATACAGGTAGTGAGTAAAAAAAAAAGAAAAAAGATTCAAACCAGAGGAAGGTAAGAATTCAAGTTCTCTGACTCCAGAATCAGTTCTCTTTTCATGATGCCAGCCTGTCTCATTTTCTGTTCATGTCTCCATTCATTTACTTAGCTTGTTTCTCCACTCTCCTCCTTTTAAATTCTTTCTCCAGTCACTAAATCAAGTCTTCCATTCTTTTTCCTTATATCATCAGCAGTTGTTCAATAAATGCCCTCTCTCCTGTCACATCTTTCTGTTATCTTCAAGCATATAATGAGTTGTCAAAAACTTGTTAAGATTTTGATATGCAATGTCCATGCCATTTCCCTAATTTACTAGTTCAATAATCTTGTGAAGAAAAGATATGAAATTCATCTGTCATGACTGGTTCTTAATAAATCCATCCAGGATTTTAACAATCACCTCCTTTTTAGAATAGCAGTATTTTTCTTTAATAATTAATTATAGAATTCTATCAAGAACTAATATCTGGCCTATAGTTTGGCACATCCCCCTTTCTTCTTCCTTTTGAAAATTAAGACACATTGATGTTTTTAGCACTGTAACTATTCAGAATGATTTCTTAAAGATTATGTGGATAGGCAGTCACATTTGCATTTAAATAATTTGCCAAGTAGTTTATCCATTTGTGACAACTATTTTATTAGTGAATTTATGTGCTCACTTACCTCCTTCTTACTTATCTTGAGTTCTAATTTTTGTTTTATTCTTCCTAGTGTGGACTTCTTTCTGTTAGAAATAAAATATGAATTAATTGTTCCACTGTTTCCCTATTGTCAAAATTCATCATCTCATGCACACAAATTAGATTTATTATATCTTTTCTGTTCTTCCTCATGCCTTCAGCCTAAAAATTTTTTTTATGTTTTAAAAATGTAAGTTCATTCTAGATTGTAATTTTCTTAGTAGTATTTTTGCAGGTCTGAAATCTAGTGGTGAATTTCAAGAAATTATGTTGAAAGGGAAAGGTGACTCTATGATTGAAAAATACAAATTTCCCAAATGCACACACACACACACACACACACACACACACACACACATACACACACACACATATATATATATATATATATGTCAAAATATAGGTATTGATGAGGCTGACTTTGAGATATTACAAATTCTAAAATAAATTTTAGAAAGAATGGTTTGAAAATTTAGTATTTTTCAATAACCTGTTCCTATTTCTAAATCTTTTCCATGTATTTTAAAATTTTCAATTGACTAATGAGCTAAGGTCTGTATATTTACCTTTCAGATATTATATTCATGCCAAATTTATAGTTTCAACGCTATTAAATTCTTCTGAGGTAATTTCAAATCTTGAGTAAGTCACCTATATTTTCTTCTCATCATGCCTTTGTTTCATTTAAGATTTGATAAACATGACTTCTGTGACTCTACTGGAGTTATTGATAAACTTTTTGAAGGGGGGAGTCCTGTGGACAGAGTTCTCATGACTCTGAAGATCGCTTTTTTTTCTGACACACTTGGGGTTAAGTGACTGGCCTAGGGCCTCACAGTTAGTATGTGTCAAGTGTCTGAGGTCAAATTTGAACTAAAGTCCTCCTGACTCCAGGGCCAGTGCTCTATCCACTGTGCCACCTAGCTGCCACCATACTCCTTTCTGACACTACTTTAACACTGTCCAAGTTGCATGACCAAGTCATTTAACCATCCATCTAATTGTTATTTTTCAGTTGTTTTAAGTTGTGTCTGACTCTTCATGATGCCATTTGGGGTTTTCTTGACAAAGATACTGGAGTGGTTTGTCATTTCCTTTTCAGCTCATTTTTCAGATGAGGAAACTGGGGCAAATAGGGTTAAGTAATTTTCCCGGGACCACATAGGAAGTGTCTAAAGACAAATTTGAACTCATAAAGACAACTCTTCCTGACTCTAGTCCCTTCACTCTTTCTACTGTGATACCTAAATGTCCTAATTGTGCTTGAATCCAGACCTATCTTATTCATAAGCATATCTTGACATGAGAAAAAAGCCTTGATCATATCAAGATATGCAATATCTACAAAATTTCTCTTAAATTCTAGTCCAGGAACTCTTTTAAATGAATAAATTTTGTCATCAGTTTTTCTAACTGAACCTATTGTGTCCCTTAATTTATGTATATTCTCTCCTTTTTCTTAAATTACTTGTAATGTCTTTCACCTTGACCTGGTGACTTTATTTCATGTAAATTCAGTGACATTTTTTGTTTCTACACCTAACTTGGGTTATAATTCCTTCTTAAGCCATTTCTTCCCTATTCTTTTCAGATAGAACACATTTTGCCATGGAAGAAGGAAATAAAATTATAGTTGAGAAGCTGGTTTTTCTCTTTAATTCAGAGCTATTGCCATAGATATTGGACAAAGAGCTGACTTCATAGTCAAAATATCACAGGTCCAGATCTTCTCTCTCTGAGCAACACTGGTTACATGAGTGGGGCAAATCACTTATATACTCAGTGCTCCCAGTATATCTGTCAAACTATAAGTTGCACAACTTTTGTTAATTTTCAGTGGTAGAGGGAACTTCCTCAGTGGAGTTCCACTATGCTGATAAAATCAGAGATGTGATTTTTTAAGAAATCAGAGGTGTGATCATTGCAGGTAACTATTTTAGCACCTGAGGGAAGTTTGAAAGATTGTGCTTGGGAAAGAGTACAGAAATATGCCATATAATCCAATTTAAAGACAAATTCATCTAGAATAGAAGAGGCATGAGGGAACAAGCCCTGGTTACAAGAGAAACCCAATTTAAGCTTTAAATAAACTGGCTCCAGATCAATATTTCTGGTACACATCATTTGAGCAAGGAATAACTTTCAAATTTGGAGTTAAACAGGGTGTTATTCAGATGATGAAAATAGAAAAAAAAAGTTCAATGAAGCCTCCAAGATTCAAAATAAGTGTTTTTTCCTCTCCTTGTTAAGGAGGCAGAGATCCTGGGCACTGATCACAAAGTAAGAGAATTAAGGACATCTTGAGTTTCATAATAATAAGGCCACAATTTGAGAATGGGGAGCAAGGTCATTCTTTTTTTAAATATATTTTTAGTTTTCATCATTAATTTCTATGACATTTTGAATTCCAAACTTTCTCCCCCTCCTTTCCCTATCCCTACCCCAAGATGTCATGCAGTCTGATATAGGCTTTACATATATATATCCATATTAAAGATATTTTCACATTAGTCATGTTGTAGAGAAGAATTAGGTTTATCTGAAGTCTGCCTCCTCATCATTTCTTAGGGGACAAAAGTTTTCCATTATATTCAAATATCATAACTTGTTCAGCCATTCACCATTTGATGGGCTTCCCCTCATCTTCCAATTCTTGGTCAAACACAAAAAACTGCTATAAATATTTTTGTACATGTGGCTCCTTTTCCCATTTGTATGATTGCTTTGTGATACACAAATAAAAGTGGTATTGCTCGGGTCAGAGGGTATTATAACCCTTTGGGCATAGTTTCAAATTGTTCTCCAGGATGATTGGATTAGTTCATAACTCCACCAGCAATGCATATGTGTTCACATTTTCCCACATAATCGACAAGATTTATCATTTTCCTGTTTTGTCATGTTTTATTTTGTTATTTTTTTCCTTTTCATGTTTTTTCCCACTTCTTACAATTTTTCCATACAACATGACTCATTAGAATTTGTGTATAATAAAAATGTATGTGATTCATTTGTGCCAGACTTTGAGTTACAATTTTTTCCCCATTTTTCCCCTACCTGCCACCCCACAATAGCAGTCCCACAAGATATCCCCTCATCCAATCTGCTCTCTCCCATATCTTCTCCCATAGCCCCTTAGACTTTACCATTAGGGCAAGGAGAATCTCTGTGCTCCAATGACTGTATATCTTATCTCCCAATTACATGCAAAATAGTATTAACAATAGTATTTATGTATATTTGAAACATTTAATTTTAAAATTTTGAATTTCAGATGCATTTGCTTACTCCATTGTCACCCCCCAAAAAAATGTATGTGCATATGTGCAGAGCCCATATCAGTTGCTATCCATCTTGGGGGAGGGTTTTTATCACATTAGGTTTCTCCAGTGTGGATTCACTCATATGCTGGAAGACTGGAGCTTTGTGTAAAAGCCTTTTCCACATGTATTACATTCATAATGTGTATTCTCTGAAGTACAGCAAGTTGAGAGTTCCTTCTAAAAGCCTTTCCACATTGATTACATTCATCAGGTTTCTTATCACTTTGGATTCTCTGATGCGAAGCAAGTTTGCAGTTCAAGATGAAATGTCCTTAAAAAAGCCTTTCCACAATGATTACATTTATAAGCTTTCACTCAATATGAATTCTCTGATGTACAGGAAGTTTGGAGTTCTCACTAAAAGTCTTTCCACATTGATTCCATTCTTATGATTTCTCTCCAGTGTGAATTTTCTGATGGGTAGCAAGATCAGAGTTCATTCTAAAAGCCTTTCCACATTGATGACTTTCATAAGTTTTCTCTCCAGTGTGGACTCTCTGATGGACATTAAGTTGGGAAGTTGGTCTGAAAGCCTTTCCACATTGATATGGATATGGTTTCTCTCCAGTGTGGATTCTATGATGTTCAGTGAGATAAGAGTTCTTTGTAAAAGCTTTCCACATTGATGACATTTATAAGGTTTCTCTCCAGTGTGGAATCTCTGATGTACAGTGAGATAAGAGTTACTACTAAAGGCCTCTCCACATTGATGACATTCATAAAGTTTCTCTCCAGTGTGGATTCTCTGATGGACATTAAGTTGGGAGGTTAGTGTGAAAGCCTTCCCACACTGATGACATGCATAAGGTTTCTTGTCACTGTGAATACTGTGATGAATAATGAAGGATAAGTCTTTACCACATTCCTGACACTCATGTGGTTTCTCTCCAGTATGAATTTTTTGATGGGAAATCAGAGATGACTGTTGACTCAAGTCTTTCCCAAAATAATGACAAGCAAAAAGTTTCTGTTCTGTGTGTACTCTGTGAAATACAGTGCAGATTGGTTGTCCAGTGAAGTCACAAGGACCATGACTCAGGAAGCTTTCCTGGTTTCTTTCACAGAAATGCTTAACTTTCCAGTAGTCTCTTTCCTTTGAGTTTTAATCTCTCCTTTGTGTCACCCTGGGCAAGTCACTTAGACCTCCTGCTCTTGGTTTCCTCATCTGTGAAATGAGCCTGGACAGCAGCTCCTCAGGTCTTCTTGTTCCAGCATCCATGGGGCTTCCCTTTCCTCAAAATAAGAAATCAAATATTCTCTTGGAACTGGAAGCTCTGAGCTGGGACCTGCACCCACAGAGCTGTTATCCACAAGGCAGAGATCTCAGGTCCAAGTGAAAGCAGTCTGACCTCAGCTCTGAGGAAAGAAGGCAGAGAGAGCTCAGCTGCAAGGGAACAGGGCCCCTGTTTTGTCATGTTAACCAATCTGATAGGTATGATATGGTTTCTCAGAGTTGTTTTGATTTGCATTTCTCTAATCAATAGTGATTTAGAGCATTTTTCATATGACTATAGATAGCTTTAATTTCTTCCTCTGAAAACTGCCTGTTCATATCTTTTGACCATTTATCAATTGGGGGATGATTGTATTAGAAATTAGACTGAGTTCTCTATATATTTTAGAAATGAGCCTTTTATCAGAGACACTGGTTATAAAAATTCTTGCCCAGCTTTCTGCTTCTCTTATAATCTTGGTTACATTAATTTTGTTTCTGGAAAAAAAAAAACTTTTACAATTTAATGTAATCAAAAGTATCCATTATGCATTTCATAATGTTGTCTATACATTGTTTGGTCATAAATTCTTCCCTTCATAGATCTGACAGATAAACTATTCCTTTCTCTTCCATTTGCTTATAGTATCAGCCTTTATATCTAAATTGCATAACGTTTTGACTTTATATTGTTATAGGGTGTAAGATGTTGATCAATGCCTAGTTTCTGTCATACTATTTTCTAGTTTTCCCATCAGTTTTGTCACATAGTGAGTTCTTATTCCAGAAGTTGGAGTTTTGGGGCTTATCAAACAGTAGATTAATATAATAATTGACTAATACATCTTGTGTACCTAATCTGTTCAACTGATTCACTATTCTATTTCTTAGTCAATACCAAGTAGTTTTGATAGTTGTTGCTTTGTAATACAATTTTAGATCTGGTATGACTTGGACACCTTACCTTGCAATTCTTTTTATTAATTCCCTTTATGTACTGGGCCTTTTGTTCTTCCAGATGAATTTTCTTATTTTTTATAACTATAAAATAATTTTGGTAGTTTGGTTGATATGGCACTGAATAAATAAATTAATTTAAGTATAATTGACATTTTTATTATATTAGATCAGCCTATCCATGAGCAACAAAAAATTTCCCCAGTTACTTAGATCTCACTTTATTTGTGTGAAAACTGTTTTGTAATTGTGTTCATATAGTTCCTGGGTTTTCTTGGCAGGTAGACTCCCAACTATTGTGTAATGTCTACAGTAAATTTAAATAGAATTTCTCTTTCTATCTCTAACTATTGAATTTTGTTAGTAACATATAGAAATGCCTATGGTTTGTGTCAGTTTATTTTATATCCTGCAATTTTGCTAAAGTTTTTTTTTAAATGCTTTATTAACTTCTAATTTACATCATTCATTTCCGTCAGATTTTGAGTTACAATTTTTCCCCTTTTTCCCCTACCCACTGTAATGGAAATGCAGATTTAAAGATCTTCCCTGCCCCTAGCTTAAGTGCACCTGGAGCCTGTGGTGGGAGGCTTGTTTTTCAGGAAAGCCCATACCTTGATACTTTGTGATTGGGCAGTGGGTCCAGAAGGTTGTTACATTCTCTGAGCCAGGAGAAGGCTATATAAACCCTGAGGAGGCTTTGCTTTGGGGCTTACTTTGAGAAGTGTTGTGTGATTTGACCAGATGCGACTCTGGGAAGCTGTTGTTGAGAGCCCCCCCGGCTTTGAAAACCCAGATGTTGATGCTTCCCTCTCTGGTAACTGTGATTTGGTATTGATATAATGGTAGGACAGTTTGGAAGCCTGTCTGTTTGATCTGTAAGTTCTGTAACTCTGAAGTTCGGGGTGCTGACCTTTTTTCCCTGAACTAGGTAATGTATGTTTGTTTGATTAAAGTAAGCTTGTTAACCCATTCTGAATTGCTTTCCTTTTGAAAAGCAGATCTAAGAACCTGTGTTGGCAGTCACCCTGGGGATATTGGGGTGCTTGCTGCTACACCCACCACCCCAGGATAACAGTCATACAGGATTAAAGTTTTTTTTTAATTATTATTTCAAGCAGTTTTTTACTTAACTCTAGGATTCTCTAAGTATACCATCATATCATCTGTAAAGAGTTATAGTTTGTTTCTTCTCTGCCTATTCTAATTCCTTCATTTTTTCTTCTTTTACTGCTAAAGCTAATGTTTGTTAGTGTCATATTGAATAACAGTGGTGATAATGGATACCTTTGTTTCACCCCTGATCTTATTGGAAATGTTGCTTGCGAAAAAAAACAAAACTGACTCAGGTGGAGCCAAGATGGCAGAGTAGAAACAGTACGTCCAAGGTGCTCTCCCCCCCAGATCACCTCCAAACCATGTAAAAGGGTACTCTGAACACCTTCTGGAGCCCCAACACCCACAGAATGACACAGAGAAGCTAACCTCCCACTGAGGACAGCCCAGCAGCCCTGCAGGGAGTGGCCAGTGCAGCACTCTGGGAACCGACAGCACAGCACTCTAGGAGCCGAGCCCAGGCCCCTGTGAGCCATGGTTTAAGCCCCAGGATGGCCAGGCCAGCAGCAGGCTGGAGGGACCCCAGAACACCAGCAGCTGGGGCGATTCCAGAATTATCAACACAGACATGCCTAGGACAAAGTGAGAGGTTAGTGCCCTATGGACTTTGGGACCAGTATTTGGGGAACAAGTCGCTTCCTCCTCTGGGGGCTAGAAGCCACTCAGGAGACACGCCATTTTGCAGTTTCAGTGGCAGTTCCAGCCCCTGGCCTGTGAATTGTAGGGAGATCTAGCTATCAGTCTTGGAGGTTAATCACTCTTGCTTTAACCTGCTTAGATCTGGATTGGGATCTGGGGGAGAGGTCTGGGATGGGCATCCAACTTCCCAGAACCGGAAGTTGTGAAGACCCCAACATTCAGGACGGAAGCTCCCCTGTCTGGAGGCAGAGTCCTACTATGGCAAAAAGCCCAAATGTCAAGTAATTAAGTGGCAACATGCCTAAGCAAAGGAAACAAAATAAACAGAAAAATGCAACATTAGACTGCTAATTTGGGGGCAAAGAGGATGGAAGCATGGAAAAGGAGGAGGACAGAAATCTTGCTCCAAAAGCTCCAAAGGAAAATATGAGCAGATTATACGCCATAGGGGACATTAAGAAGGACTTTAAAAATCAAATAAGAGAAGTGGAGGAAAAATTGGGAAGAGAAATGAGAAAGATGCAGGAAAAGTATGAAATGAGGGTCAACAGCCTGACTGAGGAAAATAACACCTTAAAAAATAGACTGGCAAAGGAGGCCCAAAAGGGCAATGAGGAGAAGAATGCCTTAAAAAGCCAAATTTGCCAGATTGAAAAAGAATCTCAAAAGCTCACTGAGGATATTCATTCCTTCAGAGTTAGACTGGAGCAAATGGAATCTAATGACTTTATAAGAAATCAAGATGCTGTTAAGCAGATCCAAACAAATGAAAGAATAGAAGGCAATGTGAAATATCTCATGGGAAAAACCACTGACCTGGAAAATAGATCCAGGAGAGAAAATTTAGAAATTATTGGACTACCTGAAAGTCATGATCAAAGAAAGAACCAAGAAATCACCCTTCAAGAAATTCTCAAGGAAAATTGCCTGTTTTAGACCCAGAGGGCAAAACAGAGGTTGAAAGAATCCACAGATCACCTCCTGAAAAAGATCCCAAAAAGAAAACTCCCAGGAATATTATAGGAGAAAATACTACAAGCAGCCAGGAAGAAACAATTTCAATATTGTGGAAACACAATCAGAATAGCACAGGACCTGGCAGCTTCTACACTGAGCGATCGAAGGGCATGGAATATGATATTTCAGAGGGCAAAAGAGCTGGAATTGAAGCCAAGGGTCACCTACCCAGCAAAATTGAGTATTTTGTTTTAGGGGAAATTATGGTCATTCAGTGGAATAGAGGACTTTCAAGCACTCTTGAGGAAAAAAACCAGAGTTGAATAGAAAATTTGACATCCAGACACAAGAAGCAAGAGATGCCTGAGAAGGTAATCAGGGAAAAGAAATCAAAAGGAATTTGTCAAAGTTGAGCTATTTACATTCCTACATGGAAAAACAATAACTGGGACTGATGAAACCTTTCTCAGTATGAAAATAATGGAAGAAGGGTATATGGGCATATGAATACATATGTGAATGTGTGTATATATGTTTACAGTTATACATGGATATAGGGCATAGGTTGAATTTGTTGGGAAGGGATGATATTTAAGGGGTGAAATTATGAGGTGAGAGAGGAAAGTGGCAAGAGGAGATGGGGAGAGGCAGGGTAGGGTAAACTATCTCATGTAGAAGAAGCATGGGAATGTGGCTGCAGGGGAGGGGTAGAACAGGAAGGCAAAAAGGCAAAACCATATTCTCATTGAATTTTACTCAGGGAGAGAATGACATACATACTAAATGGGATATCTCATCTTGCAGCAGAGTAGGGGGAAGGGGGATGGAGGGGAGGGCATTCTGGGGGGAGGGGAGGTTGAAAGTACCCACTATCAAAGAGGGACAGAATCAAAGTAGGGAATGGACCAGGTGGGGGATGGGATGAGTGGGAGGGAATTTTAAGCAGCCTTTTACAATATATCTACTATGGTAATGTTTTGCATAGCTATACATGTACAACACATACTGAATTACTTATCTTCCCAGAGGAAATGGGTGACAAGGGAGGAAGGGAATGGATCGGAAATTCGAGGTTTTAAAATTAAATGTTTCAAATATATACAAATACTATTATTAATACTATTTTGCATGTAATTGGGAGAGAAGATGTGCAGGTATTCGGGAACAGAGACTCACCTTGCTCTAATGGAAAAGTCCAAGGGGGTATGGGAGAAGATATGGGAGAGAGCAGATTGGATGAAGAGATATCTTGTAGGACTGCTGTTCTAGGGTGGTGGGTAGGGAAAAAATGGGGAAAAATTGTAAAAAAAAAAAATCTGGCAAAAATGAATGATGTAAACCAGAAGTTAATAAAGCATTTGTTTAAAAAATAAATTAAAAAAGGAAATGTTGTTTGTTTATCACCATTACATATAATGCTTGCTGATGGTTTTAGATAGATGCTACTTGTCATTTTAAGGAAGACTCCATTTATTCCTATGCTCTCTAGTGTTTTAATGGGAGTGGCTGTTTTGGGCAATTTATATTTTTATAAACATTTATCCATTTCACTAAGAATTTAAAATGTACTGGCATACCATTGGGCAAAATAGGTTCTAATTATTGTTTTTGTTTCCTCTTCATTGGTGGTGAATTTACCCTTTTCATTTTTGACACTGGTCATTTGATTTACCTCTCTTTTTTAAATCAAATTAATCAAAGTTTTATCTATTTTATTGTTGAGTTTTTTTTTTCACAAAACCAGCCCTTAGTTTAATTTATTAATTAGTTCGGTAGTTTTTTTCATTTTAATTTTGTTAATCTCTCAATTGGTTTTCAGAATTTCTAATTTAGTTTTTAATTGAGAGTTTTTAACTTGTTCTTTTTCTAGCTTTTTTAGTTGCATGCCCAATTGATTGATATCCACTTTCTCTAACTTACTCATGTAAGCAGTATCCCATAAGTTTTGGTATGCTGTCTCAATATTGTCATTCTTTTGGATGAAGTTACAGATTGTTATTATAATTTATTGTTTGATACACTCATTTTTTTTTTTTTGCATTTTGGTGGGCAATTGGGGTTAAGTAACTTGCCCAAGGCCACACGGCTAGGTTTTTTGTTTGTTTGTTTGTTTGTGTCTGTTAAGTGTCTGAGGCCATTTCCAAACTCAGGTCCTTCTGACTCCAGGGCCAGTGCTCTACTCACTGCACCACCTAGCTGCCCTGGTACACTCATTCTTTAGGATTAGATTATTTAGTTTTCAACTAATTTTGAGTCTGTCTTTCTATGTCCCCCTATTATATATAATTTTGTTGCATCATGATCTGAAAAGGATGCATTTAATATTTCTGCCTTTCTGCATTGGATTGTGAGGATTTTATGTCCTAGTACATGATCAGCTTTTGTATAGGTGCCATGTACCACTGAGAAAAAAAAAGTATGTATTTCTGTCCCCATTCAATTTTCTCCAGAAGTCTACCGTATCTAACTTTTCTAAAATTCCTTTCACCTCTTTAAGTTCTATCTTGTTTGTTTTGTGGTTAGTTACCTAATTCTGAGAGGGAGAAGTTGAGGTCTCCCTCTAGTATATTTTTTCTTCCTGTAACTCCTTGTGTATTTCTGTCTGTTTCTTCTTGTAACTCCCTTAACTTCTCTAAAAAATTGGATGCTATACCACGTGGTGCATATACATTTAGTAATGATACTACTTCATTGTCTATGGTTCCTTTTAGCAGGATGTAGTTTCCTTCCTTATCTCTTTTAATTAGATCTTTTTTTGCCTTGGACTTGTCTGAGATCAGGATTCCTACCCCTGTTTTTTTGTTTTGTTTTGTTTTGTTTTTACTTCAGCTAAAGCATAATATATTCTGCTTCATCCTTTTACCTTTACTCTGTGTGTATCCCTCTGTTCCAAATGTGTTTCTTATAAACAGCATGTTGTAGGATTATGATTTTTAATCCATTCTGCCACGTGCTTCCATTTTATGGGAGAGTTCATCCCATTCACATTCACAGTTTTGATTACTATCTGCATCTTTCTCTACATTCCATTTCTCCCCCTCTTTATTCTTTTCTCTCTCCTTTCTCTTTTTCTCTCCTCACTAGAGTTTTGCTTCTGACCACCACCTCCCTCAATCTGCCCTTCCATCTATTAGCCCCCTCCCTTCTCTTTCCTTTTTCACTTACTACTTCTTCCCTCCCTTCTATTCACTCTTTCCCCTCCCTCTCCTTTTTGCTCCCATTTCCTACAGGCTAAGTTAGATTTCTATAACTATGTTATTTACTCCTTGAGCTGAATTTTTTGAGAGTAAGTTTCAAACAATGCTCATCTCCCTCCTTTTATTCCTTCTACTGTAATAGGTCTTTGTACCTCTTCATGTTGTATAATTTACTCCTTTCTGCCTTCTCTTTTCCTTTTCTCCCATTACAATTTCTTTTCACCACTTAATTAGATTTTTTTTATCATCACATGAAAGTGAACTTAGACCCATGTTCTCTATGTATATCCCTTCTAAATGTTTTAATAATGATGCAGCTCTCAAGAGTTACATGTAGCCTCTTCCTATGCAGGGATATAAACCATTAACCCTTATTGAATAACATGTTTGTTTGTTTGTTTTCTTTCCTGTTTACCTTTTTATGCCTCTCATGATTCCTATATTTGAAGATCAAATTTTCCACTGAGCTCTGGTCTTTTCATCAGGAAGGTTTAAAAGTCCCCTGTTTCATTGAATACCTCCTTACCTGAAAAATTATGTCTGATTTTGCTGAGTATTGATTGCAATTCAACTCACCTGCCTTATGGAATATTGTATTCCAATACCCCTGATTTTTTAATATAGAAGCTGCAAGGTCCTATGCAATCCTGACTGTGGTTCCACGATATTTGAATTGTTTCTTTCTGGCAACTTGCACTATTTTCTCCTTGACTTGATAACTCTGTAACTAGGCTATAATATTCCTTGGTACTTGCAATTTGACATTTCTTTCATAGGGTGATCAGTGGATTCTTTGGATGACTTATTTACTCTCTGGTTCTAGGACTCAGGGCAGTTTTCCCTGATGATTTTTTGAAAAATGGTTTCTGTGCTCTTTTCTTGAACATAGCTTTCAAGTAGACCGATAATTCTTAAATTATCTATCCTGGATCTATTTTTTAGGTCAGTTGTTTTTCCAGTGAGTTATTTTACATTTTCTTCCATTTTTTATTCTTTTTATTTTGTTTGACTAATTCTTGATGTCTCATAGAGTCATTAGCTTCCACTTGCCCAATTCTAATTTTTAACAAATTGTTTTCTTCAGTTAGCTTTTGTACTTCCTTTTCCATTTTTCCATTTGTATTTTTAAAGGAATTGTTTTCAAATTTCAATTCAATTCAAAAATTTCAAAGTCATTTTTTGTCCTTCCTTTTTGCATACTTCTAATTTCTTTTCACAATTTTCTTCTACCTCTATTATTTGTCCTTTAAAATCCTTCTTGAGCTCTTTCAAGAAGGCTTTTGGGGCTTGGGACTAGTTCAAATTCCCTTTGAAGTTTCAGATGTGGGTATATTGACGATGTTTTCCTCTTCTGAATTTTTGTTTTCATCTTCCCTGTCATCATAATAATTCTCTATGGTAAGTGTTTTTATTTGTTACTTTTTGCTCATGGTGTTTGCATTTTTTACCTGTCTTTTAAAATTAATCTCTGCTTATGGGACACATGGAGCACTGTCCCAAGTTTCTTGTGCTAGGGGCCTGGTCACTGGCCTCAGGTGCTGGCATCTGGAGACTGTAGGGGTCTGGTAGCTTACCTGGTGCTGAGCTAGAGCTGGTGGTGGTGGCTGGTGTATGCAGAGGCCAGGTGAGGTTTGGAGGCTGCATTGAAGCTTGTTGGGTATGTGTATGGTGGGTTGTCCTGGCCTCCAGAGGACATTTCCTCAATGGGGCTATGATAGAGAATGAGTATGTTCGGCTGCTGGTGTATATGACTGTCCACCAGAGTAAGTAGTGGTTCTCCGAGCTGGAGTTTGATGGTTCTTCTGACTGTGCCAAGGCACCCATGTAATAGGAGTAGGGTAGGGGGTCCTGGTCTTAAAATTTGTCTGCTCCACCACTCTAGGGCTCATGATATCTTGCTGGTTTGCTGAGGTGGCACTTACCACTGGCTTGCTGGGATACCTCTCATCCTGTACTGCTCCACTTCCACTACAGAGAGAGGGTCCTTTCCTATTAATCCCCCAAACCTCCAAGGCTAAAAGACTGCGGCACCCCATCTTTCTGCTGGCTCTGCTGCTCCAGGATTTTTCCTGGGGTGATATTTTCTGTTTTTTGAGGTTAATAAGGAAGGTTGAGAGTGATCCACTGCTTACTCTACTATCTTGGTTCCCAGAAGGGCAATAAGGTTATTCTGACCTAAGAAGGAATTAATCTGCTATGCAGTAGGATAATGGTAGGGTAATGAATGTGGAAAGTGGAAGAAGAATTGCTGACTCTTTGTTTCTCATTTGAAATCATTGTATTGAACTCCATGATTTGCTCAGTTTCTGTTTAAGCTGCTCAAGATCTGTCAGAGCCCTATAAATACTGGTGTTCTGGGTCATGGCTCTGACCACTGTGCCCTAGTTACAATTCTGTTTTCATCTATTAACATTATACCATCTGTCCCTACTAGTTTGTTTTTGCCTTTATTGTTCTTCTGACTCCAAATATAATGTAAAACTCTCTTTGGTTGTCCTTAGTATTTTTCTTAAGTCTCAGATTATCGTGGTTTTAGCTTTGTTAACATTATTTTTTAAAAGATTCATTTTGTACTTTTTATTCATCATTGATATCTGATCCTCCTTCTATTGCACATATTACTTTTAAACCTGAGCTTATGACATAGCTTCCTGTAGATTGTACTTATTTTCTTAGATACCTCTAAAGCTTTGTTCTTCCTTAATGGGATTATTCAGTATTGTGATATTTGAATTTTATTGTCCCTGGTTGAGGGCTGATGATTGTCTACCTAATATAAACTCCTCAAGAGCAAAGACTGTTTATTTTATTCCTTTGTATCCTCAGTGTCTAGCACTGTGCATAGAACATAATAATAAATGTTTAATCGATGCTTTTTGGTGCACTGTTTGTTAATATCGTCTGTACTAAAGGTTAGGGCAAATGTTTCTCTTCATTCTTTTCCCTTTCTGTTATAAACTCAATACATTGATACTCAGAGCTGACACACAAGAGAACAGTGAAGGTTTGGTCCATAGGAAGATGCAGTGTCAGGTTAAGGCCTTTTTATTTGGACTGAAAAACATAGCCTAAGATAGCAGACGAAAATATGTCACTTAGGCAACTCTTTGTGATATTACAATGGGATTGATTACGCAGAACATGTTGGTCTTCACAGACTCAAAGGCTTCAAGTTATCTAGTCAAAACTATTATGGTATTAATGACAAAGCCAAAGTATTAAGAGTATAAAAAATTGCCCCACGTAATAAAACTAATTAATGATTAAGATGGGTGTAGAATCAAAATCTCCTAACTCTTACTGTAGTGATATTTCCACAACCTCTTAAGCTTTTAGTTTCCTCATCTATAATTGAAGAAGTTGGCTTATGTAACCTGTAAACCTTTGATGCTATGATCCATTGTCTCACCATCTATTCTCAACCCTCTCCCTCTGATACTATGGTTTTCCCCTTTCAGATTAACTTATATAAGTGTGCTCATTTATTTACATGTGATCTCCCCAATTATAATAGGAGCTCCCCCAGAACAAAGACTGTGATTTTTTTTTTTTTGCTTTTCCTTGTATCTCAAGAGTACAATGTGGTTCTTCCCCTACAAATGAACAAAGATACGGAAATTTGTCCAAAATAAATAAGGTTCCTTCCATGAAAAGATAATAATAATCTGTGGAAGAGGCAACGAAAACTATTTTAACTTGCAGCCCAAATTAATATCTGAATGAAAGCCTTGTTAAAGACATAACACTCAAGTCATTACCTCACTTTCCAACTTAACTTTATTAAGATTTTTTTATCTTTATTAGAGTCTGTTTCTGAGTTTCTATAAAGCAGGTTTCATTCAGAGGGAGAAGATTTTCAATTTTTCTAAAAACTAAAGTCAAAATTCAATAGTAGAAGAACTGAATTAAACCAGGGTAATAGCATTAATACATAGTATTTTATCTTTTTTTCACCTCAATTCAAAAACTCTAGAAATAATTGCTTGTCTTTCATTTTTCTGTTGGTAATTGTGAAATAATACCGTAGTAATATTACCACCATGCGATATATAATGCTACAGACTGCTTCAATAACAACATTAATGAGACCCTCTCAAATCGAGGTCAGATCTTGGAATTCTGGCTTTACCAGATGGCAGATGTATGTGATTGTGTAATGCACTAATTCAATTACCCCATTCAAATAATAATACTAATGAAATAGATGTTTACTTTGTGCTTGTCCACCAGAGTCTACCATGATCGGTTTTCTAGGGGAAAGAAAGATCTCATTAAGTATGTATATTTTTTAAAGTATACATATTAATTTGCAAGCTGAGCAAATTGCAGAAGTGTTTCAGGATCAATGTCTGAAAAAAGAGAGAATGAAGTACGTTGTCTTTGGCAAAGTAGAGTTGAGAATAATTAATCATTTTAAAGTAAATGTTTCTCTGTGTGGAAGTCTGCCAAGAGACAGGACAGAATGCAGACTCCCAGAAGATTCAAACCTGCTGCTGGCTACAATGTTTTCTATACAGTATGTAATATTATTTATGTAATAATATTATAAAAGGACCTTTTGTGGGGCCTCTTGAGTTCCTACCCTTTGAGATCCCATATTCTTGCTTCTAGGATGGTATATACATTACAGTTTTAATATATTACAGTTGCTATATTCAATTTAGTTAAATTCAATTTAACATATATTTTGTTAAGTGCATACTATATGAACAGCACTATTAGGTGCCTGGACATTTGAAATCAAAATCAAAATGTTTCCTGTCCTTAAGGAGCTTACATTCTACAAGAGGAGGCAATATGCACAAGACTCAAGTCTGAACATTTTCAGATTATCCTCATTAGTAGAGAGAAAGATTATTTGAAGCTCTGTGCTGGCAGGAAAGGTAAATTTGGCAACTGCTTAGGAGAGGAGGACATTTTGTTTTGTTGTTGTTGTTCTTGTTTTTTTTTACTTTGGACTTTGAGAGTAGAGACACAGGGTTCCAAACTCTAAATTAAAAACACATGATGAAGAATACAAAATAATTTTAAGAGTAAGCAACTGCCATTTTTAATACTTATATACAAATATATATATACATATATATACATATATATGTGTATATATATATATATATATATATATATATATATATATAGGCAGTATTTAAATTCATGGAAATCTCATCCAGACTCAGATTGGAAGTTTTTTTTTTTTCAGTAAGTCATATTTCCCATCATAAAATGTCATCCTTTCCAAAATTTCTGGGATTTTTCTGCTTCAGCTTGACCTATAGGAAAAGTCATGAGAATCGGTGACAGCACAGACAATTAATTTACACCTCCACCCTTTGCTTTTTTAATCAGCAGAATGAATTCCACTGTTCACTTCCTGCTAATATTGCTTCATTCATAATTTGGCTGTCAGAGAGCATTAGCTAGCCACATTTTATCAGCAAGACATTTTCTCCCTTCTCTCATCCATTAGCAGGGGGAAAAGCCACTTCACCTACACATCTCCTGGCTGCCTTACAGAATACTACCTACTTTGATTAAGAAAGTGTCTGCCAGACACTCTGCCAACAATGAGGAATTTCATGAAAAGATATTTCAGGAATTCATGTCTTTAGACTGAAACTTTTAGTGAATATTTCTAAAATGAAGGGTACACTACTTGGATAAAATAACACAAAAGTAAGAATTCAGACATAGAACAAAAGGGCTCAAGAAAGAAGCTTTCTTAAGAAAAGATAACATTTCCTCAGGAGATTCTTGCCATTCCTCTACACTGTATTTCTATGCTGGGCCTAAGGAGGGAAATCAGCACAGAGATATTTGATGGTTGACTTTATCTGAGCATTTAGATAAACAATTGATTTCTTTCTGCATGAAATTCTGAATAAATTTCTTCATATTCCTGACCATTTTCACATAGTATGAGATTGCTGGATCATTTGTCTTGGTGGTTATTAAGAAGTCAGATATTATGTAACTGTATCTACTTATAATGACAGTTGAAACGAAGAAAACCCCTTTCTTTGAGAAATGTAGAAAGTGATGCTGAAATACATGAAGGTGACAAGAAAACTTCTGCAGATCAATTATAATTTGTGGAGAGATGGAAATAATCAAGTATCTGGATCAGAGATTTGTAAACCAAAGCAAGGTTTATTGAATTCACCAGCTAAGGTGACTTTCCCTCTTGGGTAGTAGCACATAGTTCAGAGAGGGAGCAGTGCTTTTCATGGGGCCAAATAAGAGTGAAGATGAGGTAAAAGTTTATTGGTATTTTGTTGGGGCTTAAGGATGTTCTGATGCAATAACCCAGTTTTAGATTTAGGGTTTCCACACAACAAGATGTGTGTGTGTGTGGTGGGTGGTGGAGGTTGCGTCGGGGGTAGGCTGTTTGTCAGAACAGGTTGTATAACAGGATACTATAGCACATCCTAATTTGGGCTATTTGAATTGCAAACATTAATAGTAGAGTATAGACATATATGTATGAACAGAATGTAGTAATTCTCAAAATGGAGTAGCTCCGGATAAGCAATTTTTTATCAGTTATAACATGAATATATATGTAGTAATAGAATGCATTATTATATATTGCCATAGTAATAACAGAAAAGCTAGAGAAGGTATACTCTTATTTCCTTATATTAGTCTGCCTCCTGAGAGATTCATATTTAGACTTTTCTCACCTCATGAGAAGTTGCATGGTTTCAGTAGAATTAACTATATGCATATATATATATATATATATACACATATATATCATTCATATGTATGTATGTATGCATGCTCATATTAAAAAAAAAACAACAGTTTTCTCCTGATCTGGAATAACTTAGCTTGGGAAAGAAAATAAAACATTTAGAAATGTTGGCATTCTAAGTTCAAGGAAATACTATAATATAAATGATGTTTGGGGTGTTAATCTCAATCCAAATGATTGAATGTTTGAGGGGCCAAATCAAATGCATTTTAAAAACATCCTTATTATTTAACATAAAATATATTAATATTTATGGAATAGGCACTGGATAGAATAGAATAAAAAAAGAGAAAATTCTCTCCATAGATTCAGTTTGACATATTCTCGGCAATTTAGAATCTTAGAGAGTTGCTTTAGGCCAGAGTCAAATAAAGGGCACTTAACACTCCAGAGTACCAGTGTGGCATGTATCAGAATAAAATATACTTGGGATAGATTTAACAAAATAAAAATTCAAGAAAACATAGATAATGTTAATATGTGATTTTCTAAGTCAATGTGTGTCCTCAGGGATACTTGTGTGTGATTTAATGGCCACCATTTCTATTTGAGTTTGACATCACTGGCCTAGAGAACTTAATTGTTAGGTGACTCACTGAAGTCACAGTCAGTACTGGTAAGAAGCAAGACTTGAGATCAGATATTCCTTAGTTTGAGGCCTGTTCTTTTTCTATTTCATCATGCTATCTTTATATTCTTATTTACTGAATATTGACTAATATGGTTTTCTTATCAGATGACAAAGATTTCACTATTATCTATGAATGAATAATGGGATAGTATTTATTAAAGAATAAATAGAATAATGAATACATATATTATGTAATGTTCTGTATTAAGGTTGTGTTTGTGTCTTATTGCCAGAAATGTGTTAATGAATATTTAACAACTGGCTCTATGAAAATAAATAAATAAAAATTCCACAACACACTTCTAAGTTTAACCTGCTTTATTCTTATCTTTCCCATCACTTTCTTAAGTATAGGAAATCAACAAAACAATAATTCTTCAACTGATTTGTAACATCTGCAGATTTCTGAAGTGAAAATGTTTACATGGATGTAAACCAGAAGTTAATAAAGCATTTGTTAAAAAAAAATGTTCACATGAAAATTTAGCAATTGGCTCTTGTCACAATTTGGGCTGGTTTCAAAAATCCCTTCATTAGATTCCTAGATGGCTAAAAGGACCATGGAGCTAAGGCCTATATCTTATCTGAACATTATATCTCCTTTATCTCTCAGTATGGTAGTATATGTTTTGTAGGTTCTTAATAAATATTTTTGAACTATATATTTTACTATTGTCCCATTAAAATGCCCCATTTAAACATTTACTTTGAATTTCAAAAAGAATGTTTTATTGACCCATGCATTACACCCCACTTAACAGAAAAGAAAATGGAGGACCACTAACATAGTGTAAATTATTTTATTGTTATATGGAAAAGGGGAGCCAAGAACAATTACTTAAATTTTATGAAGGATGCTATCCATTTCTAATTATGAATTCAATATACCTTACTAATAAAGCAAAAATCCTATTTCCTATTTTTAATTCTACTCATGTTTTAGGGTTTATAAAAGGATATTTTTGATAATACCCAGGAACACAGCTTAGGAAATACTACTTGATCACTCTATTAAGCCTTCTCAGCCTCCCCTCCCTGTTCCTCTATCAAAGATATTCCATCTCCAAGATAATTTTGGAGCCTCAATATGATATTGATCCAGGGAAGCTATCAGCAGCAGTGAACTTGGACTCACCAATCCATCAATTTTGAACACTGTCAGAAAGCCTAGTAAGCATTAGCTCCTAATCACTAAGAACAACTTCTGCATGTCCAGCAAAATGAAAACATCATCGATGCATTAATGAGTGAAATAGTGACATCTCATTGATTATTCAATTGTTCTCTATCAGGAAGGGAAGGGCATTTGGCTACTGCTTCTACACAGTGGGCTAAATATAGGGTCATTATCTGTCATGTCACAAAATCAAACTAGGTCTAAGAATTCCTTGACTTTTTCCTGAGAATGTAAAATGCATATTCATACACATCCGCATATATATGTAGTCACATATTCTCATCTATCTTTCTGTAAGCACACACACACACACATTTGCTTATATGGTAGCCAGCATTTTATATCATTCTTTGATGTTTGCAATGCATTTTATTCTCACAACAACCCTGGGAAGTGCATGTTATTATCTTTATTGTATAGAGAAGGCAAATAAAGCAAACAGAGCTTAAATGATATAGCCCATGTTATTCAACTACTAACATTTGAGAGTAGATCTGAATTCAGATCTTTTTGACTTCAGGACCTATTTTGAAGATCATCTGAGGCACCTAGCTGTTTCTGTGGAGTGTGTGTGTGTGTGTGTGTGTGTGTGTGTGTGTGTGTAGTTAAGAAATGAAGTGTCACTTGCCAGTGTAATCTCTCTTTCATATGCTAATTATTCAGAAAATTTAAGACAACTTTTGTATTTTCCATTAGTTTTTTAATTTTTTTCTTTTTCCTGGGTAAATATTCCAAAGTTTTTTTCCCCAGCAAATCCTCATGTAATGTAATTTCAAAACTTGATTGAACTCTTGTAGAAATGTTCTACTCTGTCAGTTTCCCTACTACCCTCCCAGCTTTATTTTTGACTTTCTAGACTTAACCAATGTGCTTAATGATGTGCCTCAGTGCCTGTCTTCTCCTCATTCTGTAACATTCATAGGTCCTTGCCACCTCCTCACTTGGGAATATCCCTACACCTATTGGTAAATTCCCCTCGGGGACTTTGTTTTAAGGAAACACCCAGGCCAGGGATTTTTCATTCCCCTCTCAGCTTTGCTTCTGAATTTCTAAATTTGAATGTCATGCTCTCACTAGTCTTTCCCTTTCCTTTCATATATTATCTTCACCTTCAACCCTTAGTCCCAGAGAAATTCTTTCTCAACTAATATTTAACTTATATGAAGTTCTCCCCAAAAGGGATTACAAAGAGACAATGCTGATCAGGCATAGGACAACTATTTATTTCCACAAAACAAAAATAATACTTAATACACAAAAGACTTATTAGTGAACATTAATTTAGAACAGGCATATCTCTCTCAACAGTCCAGGAGATATGGTATCTGATATGTAGTTCATCAAATATTTGGACCTTTGTGTGCCCTTCATTTGCTTCCAAATAATGACCAGTATATTCTGGGAAACAGTAGATTCTTAATAAATGCTTATTGGAGCATTTGACTGGTATAAACTCATTAGATCAATTAGGGGATTTTCAAACTGATAAATCTTGATCTGCTGTCTTGTTCTAATAGCTCAGTATGGGGAGGTTCAGAGTCACTGTCTTTGTTCTAAGTAAATATTTGGGAGGTTCAGATTTTTCTACACAGCATGGGAAAAACATCCCTTTGAACATTGTGAAATGAAAACTCAATGCCCTTCCCAACTTTTCCTTTATGTACTCATTTCCCATACTTCTAAGCACCTAGTTCCTATATTGCACTCTAGAGAACTATGGCTTTACATTGCAATGATGGACCCAGATCTGCTCTTTTCAGGAAGCCTTGGGCTACAGATTTAGCCTATGATCTTTGTCTTGAAATGTGCTTCCCTTATAACTTTTAGGATCAGAAGGCCTTATATCCGTCAAATGGGACCTAACTAATCTGATTCCCTGATAATTTTCTATTTGAAGATCTTCTCTGCCCCTTAATAGGCCTGGGGAATTTGAAGGTCTTCCCTGCCCCTTAATGGGTCTCACTTGGAGCCAAACAAGAGAAGCTTGCTTAGAGGAGGTTTATTTTTCAGGAAAGCCCACATATTTTGTTACTTTGTAATCAGGTAGTGGGTCATGAAGGTTGTTCTCTGATCTTGGAGAAGGCTATATATCTATCTATATCTATATATCTATATATCTATATCTATCTATCTATCTATCTATATCTATATCTATATATATCTATATATATATATATACACACACACTTTAGGGTGAGGTTTTGCTTTGGGTTTCACTTATGGAAAAAGTTGGGTGATTTGGTCAGATGAGTCTTTGGATAGCTGTTGTGTCCCCCAGCTTTGAAAACCCAGATGTTGGTGCTTCTCTGCCTGGTAACTAACTATGTATGTATATAATGGTCAGACAGCTAGAATCTCTGTCTGTTGGTCTGTTGAATTGTGTTATTTTCTCTGTCTGTATTTTTGTCTGCTTATGATTTGTTTGCATTTTCTGAAGATTAAGATGCTTATTTTTTCCCCTGAACTAAGTAAATTTTATATATATGTTTGATTAAAGTAAGATTGGTAACCCCTTTTGAGTTGCTTTCCATTTAAAAAAGCAGATCAAAGAACCTGTGCTAACAGCCATCATGGTACACCACAGTAGCAAGTTGATCACTAATTAGATGTTCCTTTTTCCAGAAAACCCTGACATTCATAGTATAGGCAGACAAGTCAACTATTTCCGGGAATTTTCTTATAAAAATTGTGGATATGTAGTTGATATGGCTACTCAGAATTTCCTCTTGAAGGAATATCTGAGACTGGTACTATAGTTAAAAGGCTTGCTGTCAAAGAAGGGGAAATGAGGTAAGTGAATGAAAATTGGGAGGAGAAAGCCTGACAAGCAGTAACATGAGTGATGGCCCCAAGCTGAGTCAACACACAAATGTAATTCAATTTCACCAATATTATCAGGTACTTATACCTACCATTTACCACACAAGAGGAATACAAAGACAAAGATGGAACAACCACTTCTTATTAATAAATTTGCCTTCAGCAAATAAAAGTTTTTACACATACACAGATAAATACAAATCTGTACAAGATAAATATGAAAAAAATACACATGGTAGGGTAATAAAAAGAAAAAAAAACTAGAGGCATCAGGAATAGTCTCATAAGATATAGTACTTGAGTTAAGCCTTGAAGAGAGCTCAGGGTTCCAAGAAACGGAAGTCAGAAGGAAAAATATTTAGGTACAACCTGAGTTTCTCTCAAGCCTAGGTCATTGTGCATGACACTCTCCTAACTGGTGGAGAGAATGCTAATATAACATGACATGATAGTATGGGGACTTTGTGAGGGAGATGAGATGGAGGGAGTTAGTGCAAGAATTTTGGACAAGAGAGGAATTCTTGAAGCAATCTTTGTGAGGACATTCATCATTCCAGATTCTCAGGAACCAATGCCAGACGTGGAAAAGGAAAGACAGCATTTGGAAATGACAGATATAAAGGGGAGTCTAATTCCTCAGTATTCCCCTAATATTCAACTTTCTTCCCTAGAGATTTTGGTGAGTTCCACCTTGAGTGAATTTCATCTTCAGCCTCTTGGACTGAGTTGAGTTATCTTGCTCCCAGTGGAAGAGGTCATTCGCTGTGTGTATTCTCTGGTGTTTTAATCTCTATAACTTCTCAAATTTCTGTTTGTTCTTTGCTTGGATAAATAGGTTTCCTTGCTATCCAGTATTTGTGATGGTCTCATGTGTAATTAGAATTTGGTATGAAGGCATTTTGAAGAGACAGCATCCAGGAAAGCTGATTTGTTCTGAACTTATGTACCCCTAGATCATTAGGACCTCTAGCACTATTTAGGTATACAGATAAATATCATTCTATTCTGGGGTCTCTCCCTCTCAAAAAACAGGGCAGTCAGACTCACAGCCCATTTTGCTACCCTCAAGGTAAAGATAAGTGTTTAGCTTAGAAGGGATGGACAAAATTTCAAATATATCTAAGAGGATATACCAATTTGTGCCTTCTCTCTAGCTTCTTGTCTATATATTCCAACAGATGGATAATACTTTTTACATGGCACATACATATATCTTAACTAGAGATTGGGAAAATTATGTACAAAGCTATAGAGATTGATGATAGAATGACCAGTAGGGCAATAGCACATAGTAGTCTCGCTTGGATGAAGCATAGAATGTATGTGTATTTTGGGTGGGGAGAAATGGAGGGAAAAGAGATGCATGCATGTTTTCTCTCTTACCTCTGTTATTAAAGTTCAGACTATAGCATATATCTATAGTCTTCCCAGAGAGGTAATCTGGAATCAGAATATGATAGCTTTAAATGCCTCTTTACATATCTTTTACTCTATTCTTAAGATCAAGACATAACAGAGCTACTCCCAGATAGTTTTTAATCAGACTCTTTCTCTGACCTTTAATAATAGGGGTTAAAGAGAAAATATGTATCATCTCTCTGAAATCTATGCAGTTTATCCTTCTTTAGTTTCATTGTTATTCATTAGTTTTTTGTTTTGGTTGTTCTTGTTTTTGTGTTTTTGTTTTGTTTTGCTTTTTGGAGGGTGGAAGACAGTGCAACTGGAGTTAAGTGACTTGCCCAAGGTCACACTGTTAGTAATTGTTAAATGTCTGAGGCCAGATTTGAACTCAGGTCCTCCTGACTACAGGGCCAGTGCTTTATTCACTGAGCCACCTAGCTGGCCCTTTTGTTTTTCTTTTACCGTTTTATGCTTCTTTTAACTGTGTTTGAACTTCAAAGTTTCTATGCAACTCTGGTGTAATGGTAAGGTAATTTGAATTTGAAGATCCCTTTGTGTTGGTAAAGGTAGCAGGTACTTAGCACTTAGTAATTGATCTAGTCTCTATTGGGGAAACAGAAGGTATGAACTCCCGTCTCTGGGTACTGATGCAATAGGAAGGGGTTGGCTGAAACAGGAAGCTAATGCTGTGTGTATATAAGAAAATCCCCAGAGAGGCACAGTCAGAATTTCTTGGGACTAGCATCTGGTGGCAGAGCATCTACAGAAGAGAGAATGGAGAAGTGGGCCAGAAATTCCTGAGAACTAGTCATGGTGGAACTTCTGAATAGGAGCCAGGAGGCTGGAGTCCAGGTGACTGAGGAAGCATGACTTGGATGCTGAGACTTTGTTTGTTTGTGGCTTGGTTGAGCCTTTAATGGTGAAGGATCTGACGTGGACCCGACTCTGTGAACTTCAGTGTGGAGCAGGACCTATCTGCAGAGCTGATCAAGGAACCGGCAGCTGTCTGCCATTGAACCCAGGTAACAGTCTGGTAGGTAGAATCTGGGAACATGGAAGGGGATTCAGGGAATCTGAGAACAGGTCCTAAGTCAAGATGAAAAGACCTCTCCCTGAGTACTTAGTAAAGATGAAATTGTAGTTTACTAGTGACTAGGGGTGGAGGGGTTTGTGTATGATACTTAGTAATTGATTGCTGAATAACTGACTGAGTTAATCAAGACTTTTCCCCAAGAGTGGAAGACTTTGCTGAACTGAGTTAACTTTGCTGACTGAGTTAACTTAAGACTTTGCCTCATGAGTGGAAGACTTTGACTATTGTACTTTGAGATGATTATTCTTTGTTCTAAATATTGTGATCACTTTGGTGAAAACTATGTGGTCATTTTACTGATAAGCTGCTGTGAATATAAGTTGTAATATGGTGAATACTGTACCTTGATTTTCCGTGAATGTTTTACTTTGATTTGTTATGGAATAGAGTATTCACTGTACTGTGTAATCAGAACCTTAAAAGCTGTTCACAGTAGCATTCTTCTAGAAAGCTTCTGTGCATTACATTACATCTGGTCTTATAATCAAGTCCTCTATTTCATTAAAGATTTGTTTTTGATTAATGAGCCAATATAGTGGAGTAGAAAGAGGACTCCCACAGGGCTCCCGCTTAGACCTCCACCAATAAATGTACAAAATGACTCTAAACAAACTTTAGAGCTATAGAACCCACAAAGTGACAGAGAAACTTATCTCCCACTGAAGACAGCCCCTCAAGCCAGCAGGAACGGGCAATTGTAGCAATCTGGGAGCGAAGCCCAGCCCTGCATGAGTCCATGGTTTTAGCCTCAGGACAGCCTAACCAGCCATCTGGAGGGACATGGGGAGAGTGGATCACCAGCAGTTTTGGTGGTTTCTAGAATTATCAACCCATATATTCTAAGGACAAAGTGAGAGGTCACTGTGAACTTTGGGAACAGGGTGTCCAGTAATGTGGTCCAGCCTCTGCCCTGGAGGGAGAAGTGGCTAAGGTGTGGTAGCTGCTGCTGCGTAGCTGCTTCAGAGCTCCTGCCCTGCAGATTGTAGGGGGACCAAGCTACCAGTCTGAGCAGTAATCACTCTTACTTTAACCTTTTTTGATCTGGATTGTTCTCTAGGGTGGAAGTAGTGAGGTGCATGACCAGTGAGCCAGAGTGTTTGGAGGCTTCAGAGAGGGCAGCCAACTAATAGCTCTGGCAGCTGAGAAAACCCCAGTGATTTGGGACAAAACTCTTTTCTTTGGAAGCAGAGTTCTACTGTGGCAAAAAGCTCAAAAGTCAAGTAATTGAGTGGCAACATGAGCAAGCATAGGAAGCAAAGCAAGTTCAGAAATCTGACTTTAGACTCCTATTTTGGGGAAAAAAAGGATCAAAGCACAGAAAAGGAAGAAGACAATGTAGTCAGAACTCCTGCACTAAAACCTTCCAAGAAAAACATTAACTGTGGGCAGAGCCAGGATGGCGGAGTAGAAACAGCACTTCCAAGGTGCTCTGCCCAACACCACTTCCAAACAATGTAAAAGGTGGACTCCGAACAACCTCTGGAGTTCCAGCACCCACAGAACAACACAGAGAAGTTAACCTCCCACTGAGGACAGCCCAGCAGCCCTGCAGGGAGAGTCCAGTGTAGCACAGTGCAACACTCTGGGATCTGAGCCCAGGCCCACATGAACTGCGGTTTTAGCCCCAGGGTGGCCAGGCCAGCAGCCAGCTGGAGGGACCCCAGAACACCAGTAGCTTTGGCGATTCCAGAATTATCAAAACAGATATGCCTAGGACAAAATGAGAGGTTAGTACCCTTTGGATTTTGGGACCAGTATTTGGGGAATGCATCGGGTTCTTCCCCTGGTGGCAAGAAGTGGCTGAGGAGACACTGCACAGATGTGATTTTGCAGTTTCAGTGGCAGCTTTAGCTCCTGGTCTGCGAACTGTAGGGAGATTGAGCAATCAGTCTGGGGGTTAAGCGCTCCTGCTTTAACCTGCCTGGATCTGGATTGTGGTCTGGGGGGTAGGTCTGGGGTGTGTATTCAGCTTGCCAGAGCATATGGAGGCTTTACAGAGGCCACCCAACTAATACCTGCAGAAGTTGTGAAGACCCCAATATTTGGGGCTGAATCTCCCCTGTCTGGTGGCAGAGTCCTACTGTGAAAACAAGCCCAAAAGTCAAGTAATTGAGTGGCAACATGCCTAGGCAAAGGAAACAAAATAAACAGAAAAATGCAACATTAGACTCCTAATTTGGGGGCAAAGAGGATCGAAGTATGGAACTGGAGGAGGTCTGTGTGGTCAGAACTCCTGGACCAAAAGCCCCAAATGAAAATATGAGCGGGTTACAAGCCATAGAGGACCTTAAGAAGGATTTTAAAAATCAAATAAGAGAAGTGGAGGAAAAATTGGGAAGAGAAATGAGAAGGATGCAGGAAAAGTATGAAATGAAGGTCAACAGCCTGACTCAGGAAAATAACACCTTAAAAAATAGACTAACTCAAATGGCAAAGGAGGCTCAAAAGGGCAATGAGGAGAAGAATGCCTTAAAAAGCCAAGTTTGCCAGATGGAAAAAGAATCTCAAAAGCTCACTGAGGAGATTCATTCCTTCAGAGTTAGACTGGAGCAAAGGGAAGCTAGTGACTTTACGAGAAATCAAGATGCTGTTAAACAGATTAAAACAAATGAAAGAATAGAAGGCAATGTGAATATCTCATGGGGAAAACCACTGAGCTGGAAAATAGATCCAGGATAGATAATTTAAAAAATTATCGGACTACCTGAAAGCCATGATCAAAGAAATAACCTAGAAATTATCCTTCAAGAAATTCTCAAGGAAAATTGCCCTGATGTTTTAGACCCAGAGGGCAAAAGAGAGGTTGAAAGAATCCACTGATCACCTCCTGAAAAACATCCCAAAAAGAAAACCCGTAGGAATATTATAGCCAGGTTCCAGAATTCCCAGATCAAGGAGAAAATTCTACAAGCAGCTAGGAAGAAACAATTTCTATATTGTGGAAACACAATCAGAATAGCCCAGGACCTGGCAGCTTCTACACTGAGGGATTGAATGGCATGGAATATGATATTCCAGAGGTCAAAAGAGCTGGGATTAAAACCAAGAATCACCTACCTAGCAAAACTGAGTATCTTGTTGTAATGGAAATGCAAATTTAAAGATCTTCCCTGCCCCTAGCTTAAGTGTACCTTGAGCCTGTGGTGGGAGGCTTGTTTTTCAGGAAAGCCCACACCTTGATACTTTGTGATTGGACAGTTGGTCAAGGAGGTTGTTACAATCTCTGAGCCAGGAGCAGGCTATATAAACCCTGATGAGAGGCTTTGCTTTGGGGATCCCTTTGAGAAGTGTTGTGTGATTTGACCAGATGAGAGTCTGGGCAGCCATTGTTGAGAGCCCCCCGGCTTTGAAAACCAATATGTTGATGCTTCCCTCTCTGGTACCTGTGATTTTGGTATTGATAATGGTTGGACAGTTTGGAAGCCTGTCTGTTTGATCTGTCTGTATACTCTGAAATTTGGGGTGCTGACCTTTTCCCCCTGAACTAGGTAATATATGTTTGATTGATTAAAGTGAGCTTGTTAACTGATTTTGAGTTGCTTTCCTTTTGAAAAGCAGATCTAAGAACCTGTGTTGGCAGCCACCCTGGGGATGTTGGGGTGCTTGCTGCTACACTTGTTTCAGGGGATAATATGGTCATTCAGTGGAATAGAGGACTTTCAAGCATTCTTGAGAAAAAAAAAACAGAGTTGAATAGAAAATTTGATATTCAGACACAAGATGTAAGAGATGCTTGAGAAGGTAATAAGGGAAAAGGAATCAAAAGGAACTTATCAAAGTTGAACTACTTACATTCCTACATGGAAAAACAATAACTGTGACTGATGAAACCCTCCTTATTATGAAAATAATTGAAGAAGGGTATATGGGCATATGAATACATATGTGAATGTGTGTATATATGTTTACTGTTATACATGGATAGAGAGCACAAGTTGAATTTGGTGGGAAGGGATGATATTTAAGGGGTGAAGTTGTGAGGTGAGTGAGGAAAGTGGCAAGAGGAGATGGGGAGAGATAGGGTAGGGTAAACTATGTCATGTAGAAGAGGCAAGGGGAAGTAGTTGCAGGGGAGGGGAAGAACAGGAAGGCAAAAAGGCAAAACCATATTCTCATTGAATTTGGCTCAGGGAGAGAATGACATACATACTAAATGGGATATCTCACCCTGCAGGAGAGTAGGAGGAAGGGGGATGAGAGGGGAGATGATGGAGGGGAGGGCATTCTGGAGGGAGGGGAGGTTGGAAGTACCCACTTTTGAAGATGGACAGGATCAAAGTAGGGAATGGACCGGGTTGGGGGGTGGGATGGGTGGGAGGGAAATATAAGCTGTTTTTTGCAATATATCTACTATGGTAATGTTTTGCATAGCTATACATGTACAACACATACTGAATTGCTTATCTTCCTAGAGGGAGTGGGTGACAAGGGAGGAAGGGAATGGACCTGAAATTCAAAGTTTTAAAATTAAATGTTTCAAATGTGTATAAATACTATTATTAATACTATTTTGCATGTAATTGGGAAATAAGATGTTCAGGCATTGGGGCACAGAGACTCACCTTGCCCTAATGGTAAAGTCAAAGATGGCATGGGAGAAGATATGGGAGAGAGCAGATTGGATGAGGGGATATCTTGTGGGACTGCTATTCTGAGGTGATGGGTAGGCGAAAAGCGGGGGAAAAATTGTAACTCAAAATCTGGCTGAAATGAATGATGTAAACCAGATGTTAATAAAGCATTTGTTAAAAAAAGAAAGAAAGAAAGAAACATTAACTGGTTATAGGCCATAAAGAGCTTAAGAAGGATTTTGAAAACCAAATAAAAGAAGTGGAGGAAAATTTTGGAAGAAAAATTAGAATGATGCAAGAAAATCATTAAAAGAGAGTCAAACAACCTGACTGAAGAATATAACACCTTAAAAAACAGACTAACTCAAATGGCAAAAGAGGCTCAAAAAGCCAATGAGGAGAAGAATGCCTTAAAAAGCTAAATTTGCCAGATGGAAAAAGAATCTCAAAAGCTCACTGAAGAGACTCATTCCTTCAGAATTAGATTGGAGCAAATGGAAGCTAGTGACTTTTTGAGAAAAAAGATACTATTAAACAGATCCAAACAAATGAAAAATAGAAGGCAATGTGAAATATCTCATGGGAAAAACCACTGATCTGGAAAATAGATCCATGAGAGATAATTTAAAAATTATTGGACTACCTGAAAGCCATGATCATAAAAAGAACCTAAAAATCATCCTTCAAGAAATTCTCAAGGAAAATTGTCCTGATATTTTAGAACCAGAGGACAAAATAGAGGTTGAAAGAATCCACTAATCACCTCCTAGAAAAGATCCCCAAAAGAAAACTCCTAGGATTATTATAGCCAGGTTCCAGAGTTCCCAGATTAAGGAGAAAATATTACAAGCAGCAAGGAAGAAACAATTTAATATTGTGGAAACACAATCAGGATATCACAGGATCTGGCAGCCTCTACACTGAGGGATCAAAGGGCTTGGAATATGATATTCCAGAGGTCAAAGGAGCTGGGATTATAACCAAGAATCACCTACCCAGCAAAACTGAGTATCATGTTTCAGGGAAAATATGGTCATTCAATGAAATGGAGGACTTTCAAGTATTCTTGATAATAAAACCAGAGCTGAATAGAAAATTTGATATTCAGATACAAGAAGCAGGAGAAGCATAAGAAGGTAAATTGGCAAAAGAAATCATAAGGAACTTATTAAATTTCAACTTTTTACATTCTTACATGGAAAAATAATAATTGTAACTTATGAAACTTTTATCAGTATGAGAATATTTGAAGGGAATATAAATATAAATATGTGTATATATATATGTGTGTATATATATATATAAACACGCATACCTATATATGTCTGTATAGGATGGTATGTGGGTGCATGAATACATATATGAGTGTGTGTATATACATGTATAGTTATACCTAGACCAAGGGCACAGGACCAATTGAATTGGAAGGGATGATACTTAAAAGGTGAAATTGAGAAGTGAGAGAGGAATATAATGAGAGGGGATGGGAAGAGACAGAATAGGGCAAATTATCTCATATAAAAGAGGCAAGGGAAAACTGTTAAAATGGAGGGGAAGAACAGGAAGGCAAAAGGGAATGAGTCAACCTTACTCTCCTTGAATTTGGCTTTGAGAGGAAATGATATACCAAATAGGGTATCTCATCTTACAGGAGAGTATGGGGGAAGGGAATGAGAGGGGGGATCATGGAGGGGAGAGCAGGTTACAGGGGAGGGTAGTTGTAAGCACGCACTTTTTAAAGGGACAGGGTCAAAGTAAAGAATAGAACAAGTGGGGGGCAGGATAGGATGTAGGGAAATATATTCAGTCTTTCACAATATATACACTATGGAAACGTTTTGCATAGCTGCACATGTACAACCTATATTGAATTGCTTATCTTCCCATTAAGGGTGGGTGACAAGGGAGGAAGGGAAAGAATCTGGAATTCAAAATTTTAAAATCAAATATATATATATATATATGTGTGTGTGTGTGTGTGTGTGTGTGTGTGTGTGTGTGTGTGTGTGTGTGTTGTCATTATTTTTTTTTCCTGCAAATGGGAAATAACATATATAGGCACTGAGGCATAGAGATTCATCTTGCCCTACTGGAAAGAAAGAGGGGGAATGGGGGAGAATATAGGAGAGAGCAAATTGGGGCAGGGGGTATTTAGTGGGATCACTGTTTTGGGGTGGTATGTAAGGGAAAAATGGGGAGAAAATTTGTAACTTAAAATCTTGTGGAAATGAAAGATGTAAACTAAAAATAAACATAAAATTTAATTAAAAAACAAAAACAAAAGCAAAATTTAAAAAAGAAAAAATAAATTTAAAAAAAGAAAATTTACACACACACACACACACACTCACACACATATTTTTTTTTTTTTTGCTCTCCCTAGTAGCACTATAGTCAGTTTTTCTTGGTAACCAACATTTGGCCCTAAGTCTATATTCTTTACCTTTTGGAGTATCACATTTAATCCAAGTTCTTCACTGCTTTGTGGTGATGGCTGCTAAATAATGTTTGATTCTGACTGTGCTTCTTAGCTTTTGAATTCTTTTTGGCTGCTTATAGTACTTTTTATTTGATTTGTAAACTCTGGATTTTAGCCATAACTTTCCCAAATATTTTCATCTAAGGCTATCTTTTAGTTGGTGACTAGTTGATACCTTAATTTCCACTTTGCTCTTTAGTTTTAAGAGATCTGGGCAGATATTTTTATGATTCCTTTAAATATGATATCTAGGTTCATATCTCAATATCTTTTATTTGTTCTTTTTTTTTTCCACACTTTTTTTCTTTGAAGGCAATCTAGGTTAAGTGACTTGTTCAGGGTTACATAACTAGTAAGTGTCTGAGGCCACATTTAAACTCAAGTCCTCCTGACTCCAGGACAGGTGCTCTATCCATTGATCTGCTAACAACCACATTGTCTATTGATTCTCAATTTTTCCCCCTTTATTTTCCAGATCAATTGCATTTTATATGAGATTCCTTACTTTTTGTTTTTAGTGTTTTGATTTTGTTTTAAAATTTACTAGTGAAAGAGATGTTTTTCAAGGCATACTTTGGACATTGTGCCTTGAAGGGATAGATGGAGATCCCATCATTAGAGGCGTATAAATGCTTCTGCTGCAGGGATATCTTTACTACATATTCCAGGTTTGCAGAGCTCATTTTAACCATATATAATAATATATTATGACAGTAAAACCAATTTCAGAATGATGAACCTCGAAGGAACCTTAGAAGCCATCTAATTCAAGCCATACGTGAAGGTTTTCCTATGTAACATAACTGAGAAATGACCATCCAGCTTTTGCTTAAAGACTTCTAATGAGAGGTCAGTCACTATCCCAAAAGGCAGCCTACTCTACTTTTGTAGAAACAGAGAGACAGAGACAGAGATGTTTACTATGTGCTAGGTTGTGTGCTAAGGGCTGAGGAAATAATTGCAAACAAGTAAAGTGGTTATGTGGCACAGTGGAAAGAGTGCTGGGACTGGAGTCAGAAAGACTCATCTTCCTGAGTTCAAATCTGATCACAGTTGCTTGCTAGCTGTGTGACCCTGGGCAAATTCCTTAAACCTGTTTACTCCTGAATCCTCATCTGTAAATTGAGATGGAGTACCTTTGCCAAGAATACCTCAAATGGGTTCTTGAAGAGTTGGACACAACTGAGCAATAACAAAAAGGGAGTTTCTACTCTTAAGGAATTTACATTGAAATGGGTGAAGAAGACACATAAAGGGGAGGGAAGAAGGGGGAGCAGGGAGTAGAGATGTAGGTCTGGTTCACTCTGGTCAAGATAAATCAAAAGTCTACTTATCACAGCCCAGAGTAGTTATAGGAGCAAGGACGACATGAAGGTGCAAATAAAGCGCCAATAGGAGAGATAATGTGGGATACACAATCCTTTTAGCTGCCTGAAATCATATAATATGGGCAGCTACTGACTCTGCCCAAGTTGGTATACTTATCTGTGATCTCATCAGTGTGGGCATGTTTATTTATAAAATCTATGTGTGTTTATGTGAGACAAGGATATAATCAAAATATATGGCAAATAGACTTTCCTGGAGGAGGAAGTGTCAGACAAGAGTAGGAGATAAGGAAAAGCATAGCAGAAGTGGGAGGAAAATCTATTGGAACAATAGCATGAAAACCAATTTTTGCTGGTAGGATGTAGCTTCAGGGGAGTAAAGCAAGAGTTAAGATTTTCATAAAGAACTTCTATTGTGTTTGCCCTCTCTCTTGTCCTTTCTGCTGGGAGGTGTGGGGCCCATGGTAATCCAGTTCAAATCCGCCTAATCTGCGAATTCTCTAAGTGATTTTACACACCCTCCAGGGAATTGTTGGTATGGGAAGGAGACCTATGCAGTCTGGTTTCCCTAAATCCTGTTTATTAGAATGGCATTTTGAATATGCGCCAGTAGATGGAGATAGCGAGTAGGAAGCTGATTCCTTCACACTGGGCTAGGGGGAAAAACGGCCAGCAGTGTTTTCATCAACCCCAGTGTAGTGCTTTCTAGCACAGTAATTAGCAGAGGAGGAGAGCAGACAGTTTTACAGCCTCTGTCACTCTTCTTGGCAGAGCCAGAAGACCCTCTGCTGTCTTGGACTTGAGGATCTCTTCCCTTCACTAACGTCTCATGGCAGCCAACAGATTGTAGACTCCAATCCCCTTGAAACAGGCTCTTTTGAGTCTCTCAGATGGGCCTGGTGAGTTAGAGGACTTTTCTTGAAGCTCTGGCTCACCAGAGGAAGCCAGAGGAAAATATGTAAAATTCTTTGGCCTTTGCCAGAGAAGTCAACATTTTCAAAAGATGATTTTTTTAACAGTTAGAACTCCAAAAGGATAGCAAACAGAAAAAATAACATGTACACTGGAGGAATTTTGTGAGAACTAAATGTGCTTTGAATAGACAATTATTTAAAAAAAAAAACTAGGTTTATTAACTCCTTAGAGAAATGGACAGTCTTATGGAGGAGTATATGAGAGAATATTCAGGAAAACGTGGCAGAAGGCAGTTCATAACATTAGGAATTATCATCTTTTTAAGTTGGGCATCTGATTAATGTTTGGGGTGGGCCAGAAACAGATCACAGGATTATAAAGAACAGGAAAGGAACTCAGAAACCATCAAGTCTGACCCTCTGATTTTGCAGCTGTGGAAATGCAGGCCCAGAAAAGTGAAGTAACTTACATAAGGTCATTTAGTCATGGAGTGTCAGAGAAAGCATTTGAATATAGGTTTTCTGGGGAGACTGCTAAAAGAACTTAAAAGATGGAGCAATTTTATACAATAGTTCTGAGATTTGGGGACAACTTTTCCTAAGGGAATCTTGAATCATTGTGTTTGGCTATACTTTGTTATACTGTTTATTAGTTTTCACATCTTTTGTCAGGATCTTAGTCTCTACAAATAGTAGGAAATATAGCCTGTTATTAAAGACTACGAAAGACCATGATGACACTATTATACAGAGTAACTCATTCAAATGTTTCATCTATTTTACACTTCTGTTTTATAAGTAAGTTTTTTTTTTTAATATATGTAGGATAGATTCAAAGTTGCAAGATTTTGCACATAAAATATGAAAGGCCAGGAATTCAGTTACTCAGAGGAGAAACAATTACCTTGCTGCCTGGGCTATGTTTCATTCAAGTGCCTTTTCCACCCCCTGTAGCGGCAAGCACCCCAATATCCCCAGGGTGACTGCCAACACAGGTTCTTAGATCTGCTTTTCAAAAGAAAAGCAACTCAAAATGGGTTAACAAGCTTACTTTAATCAAATAAACACACATTACCTAGTTCAGGGGAAAAAGGTCAGCACCCCAAACTTCAGAGTTACAGAACTTACAGATCAAACAGACAGGCTTCCAAACTGTCCAACCCTTATATCAATACCAAATCACAGTTACCAGAGAGGGAAGCATCAACATCTGGGTTTTCAAAGCCGGGGGGCTCTCAACAACAGCTTCCCAGAGACTCATCTGGTCAAATCACACAACATTTCTCAAAGTGAGCCCCAAAGCTAAGCCTCTCATCAGGGTTTATATAGTCTTCTCCTAGCTCAGAGATTGTAACAACCTCCTTGACCCACTGCCCAATCACAAAGTATCAAGGTGTGGTCTTCCCTGAAAAAACAAGCCTCTTCCCACCACAGGCTCCAGGTGCACTTAAGCTAGGGGCAGGGAAGATCTTTAAATTTGCATTTCCATTACACCCCCACATATTTGCAAGAAAGAACAAAATAATTTTTAAGTTAAGAAATGCAGAGGCCTGGAGGAAAAGCCTAAATGGATGCTGAATAGGTGTAACTTGGCCATCAGAAATTAAACCAGGAGCCAGAGGGAATTCCTAAATCAAGTTAAGAATGAATCCTCTAGGAAAGATTCTATCCTTGGTAGCCAGGAAACTATAGTTAGCTATGGAATCTCTGGCTCTTTGTCCTAAAGAGTTGGACCTGGGGTAAGGTTTTTCCTTTCGGAGAGGAAATGGAGTAATGGATAATGTACTAGATTTGGAATAAAGCAGTCCTGAGTTCATATGTCCCCCTTTCCCACAGATGCTAACTAGCTGTGTGACTATGGTCAAGGCATTTCACATTTCCCAGACTCAAAAAAGTTTTAGAATATGTAAAATGACAGTGTTGGATTTAGTGGCCTCCAAGGTCCCTTACAACAATACGATCATATCTTCCTATGAAATGCCCATCTTATCCTACACTTTGAATAGCAACAACAAAAAAAAAGACAGCCCCTCCCATTGTGGAAGGAGGCATGCGTAAAAAGTGATAGAAAATGAGAAAGGGAAAGGCAGGGGATTTTATTCAATTGGCTGATTACTGGATATGTTAGCACATTTGCTTTTTTTCTTTTATTGTTGTTGTTATTGTTACTTTTATTAATTTTCCATGTACCTCCCTCCCACTCCCTCTCCAACTGAATATTATATATATATATATATATATTATATTAATAAAACATTTATAACAACTAGGCAAAAAGACACAAAACAAATTTCCATATTAACCATGTCCCAAAATGTATGTCTCATTCTGAATTTTCAATGCAGTCACCTTTCTGGTAGGAGGTGGGATAATGTGCTTCATCTTCTGTCTTCTGTAATTGTAATTGGGCATTACCATCTGAAGTCTTTCAAAGTTATGTTTTCTTTTCCTTAATGTTGTCATTTTATAATTTGTTCTCTTGGTTCTTACTTCAATCTTCATTAATTCAAAGAGAACTTTGCAATTTTCTTTGAAACAGTATATTGCATCATTTCTTATGGCATAATATTCTATTACCTTCACAGACCATGATTTCTCTCCCCTGTACATAGGTACCACCTTAATTTCTGGGATTTTTTTTCTTTTTCCAAGTATGAAAAGAACTGCTCTAAATATTTTTGTATATATCAGTTCTTTCTTTGATCTCTTTGGGGCATATACCTGATATTGGTATCCCTGGTCTACTTAAGAACTCAAGTAAATAACAAAGATTCTGGGAGCAGAGAGAAGCTATACAAACTTCTGCCCCATGGAATGGCACCTAACAATGATTAGAAGGAACTAACCATGAGATCCGTCTGGACCCCAGGTCAAGAGAACAACAACCAGCATTAGATAGTACAGCTAAAAGCAATGATAGTAATAATAAAAACAACAATAATAACAATAGCATTTGTCATCTGGAGCTTTTTCAAAATTATTTATATTATCTCCTTCACTTCTAAGTTGGAAAGCAGATTATTATCCTCATCTTGCAGATAAAGAAACAGTTTCACAGCTAAAAAGTATTTGAGGTAGGATTTAAACTCATGTCACTTTTAGCCTTATTTTCTATTATTAAGTGATATAGTGGATAAAATACTAGACTTGGAGTTCAAAAGACCTGAATTCAAATCCTCCTATAAGCATTTAATTGGCATGAGTCTCTGGGCAAATTTCTTCACTTATGTCAGTCTCATTTTATTTTATCTGGAAAATGAAAGGGTTGGCCTTGATGGTATATAAGGTCCCTTCCAGATCTAAATTAATGAGTTTTCTACCTCACAGGGTTATTGTAAGGATCAAATGCTTGTTCTCTCTCTCCCGTTGCTATGAAAATCAAAGAATTTCAGGATTTAAGGATCTTAGAGTCCATACATAAAGCATTCCTGGGCAAAAAAAAAAAATAATAATCCCCTTTACTATATCCCTGGAAGGTGGTCTTTTAGTCTCTGCTTAAAGAAAGATCTTTAAATAAAGTGGAATTCACTGTATCTTAAAGCAGGCCATTTGACTTTTGGATAGGTCTAATGATTAGGGATACATCAAGACAAAATATGTCTTGTCACAAATCCTCCTTTTCCATATTTCTACCTTTCACATATCCAGCTTCCATTTTTCACACTTCAGCTATGCCAGTCATATAGCTATTCTGATCTTGAAAAGCTGATTCCTTCAGTCACTTTTAGGCCTTTCACCATGACTAACCTACTCTCTCTTTTCATCTCTACCTTTCAAAATCTTCTTCTTTTATGGTTAGTCTCAGCTCTCAGATTTCTAAAACATTTAAAAAGTTCATTTGCTAGGGAAAAAGACAAGTAGGGTATGCAATTACAATTCACAATTTTAGGGCAAAAATAAGAAATATTTTCTAGTCCTAAGATAATAGAGCTAGAAAAGAATTTGGAGTCATTAGTATAATCCTGTGATTTTACAGGTGGGGAAACTGAGACCCAGAAAGTTCTAGTGACTTGTTCAAGGTCACACAGGTAGTAAATGTCAGGATAGGGTTTGGAACCAAAGTTCTCTGACCTCCCAAAGAGCAAAAATGGTTCAAGTGGACCCTTTTCTATAAAAATATCATGACTTTTTGCCCTCTTTATCTATCTCTATTAAGGTAGTCATAAACAATCATATTTAGATGAGAAGATCAAGAATTAATGTTAGAGAATGGTGATTTTGATGCAGGTTAAAGAGAATAGGGACCATAGGAATCATTGAGGGCCATCCTCCTAGCTCTTCCTCAACCTTCTGAGTCAAGCTTAGTCATCTGAGGATTTTTGTCTAAAGTCACAAAAGAGATAATTTCTGATAAGAAGCTTCTCTCTGAAATCTCATGAGCATGGACTTACTGCAGAAAGAGCCAGTCTGCCCTCCACTGTCATTCCCTCTGTATGAGGTTTCATTCTAGTGGAAGCTGCTTTTTGTATCTTCTGTTGGCTTCCTGCCTACTTTCCTAGCAAGTTTGCCCAGCAGCATTTCTCTCCAAGGGAAACAGGAAGGGCTTAAACACAGCACTGTGAGCTAGGATCAAAGGATACAGCACATCTAAATGGTTTCTGAGAAGTGCAGAATGTGTGGGAAATTGTCTTAAAATGGAATATTGGAGAATTCATTTGGAAATAGAATTAAAGTTAGGGATCTTACCAAATGCAATGGATTTCAACAGTGGAGAGAAAAACTCCATAGTTTGAGATAATATCATTGTGATAGGGAAGTGATTAGGGCTTCAGAAAAAAAAAAAAATATATATATATATATATAAATAGCAAATTAAGGTTTTCAAAGCACTGTATCTGTATATAGTTATATATCTACATAAATAGATAGAATTGTAGTTGATCCTCACAGTAACCCTATGAAATTGTTGACATTATTTTCTTCATTTTCTAGGTGAGGAAATTGAGACTCACAAGTTGTATGACTTGTTCAGTGTCATATAGCCAGTAAGTGTCTGAGACAGAATTAGAACTTATAACTCATGAGCAGCTAGGTGGCACAGCAGATAGATCACTGGGTTTGGAGTCAGGAAGACCTGAGTTCAAATCTAACCTCAGACCTTTACTAGATGTTTGAGTCTGGTCTAAGTACTTAAGCCCTATCTAACTCAGATTACTCTACTCCAAAATGGAGATGATAAACATGAAGTTTCTCTCTAAGGAAAAATACATTTTTTAGTATTTAGCCCAGTGCTTGGCACATAATAGGCACTTAATAAATGTTCATTCTCTTTTCAAACACTTTCAGGTTTTGATATCCAGTACTTTCTCCTCTATGACACCTAGGTGCTTATAGGTATTGTAATGGTAATGAATTTTAAAGATCCGTTTGTATTGGAAAGTTCAGAGGTACTTAGCACCTCTGTTAAGGAAACACAAGGTATGAACTCATGTAGCAGGAAGGGGTTGAACAGAGAATCCCTATTGCTGACATAACAGGAAGGGTCTGAATAGAGAGGAGCAATACTGTATATAAGGAAAGACCCTGGCTGGGAAAGTCAGAGCTCCTTGGGATAAGCTTCTGGAGGTAGAAGCAGCTGCTGCCTGGAGGCTGAAGAGCTTGCTTTTGGGAACTTGGGTGAAGTGATTTTGATTCTGGTAACCAGCCTGAGCTGTTGCTGGGGAGCTACCACTTTCTCCTGGGAGCTGCCCAATACTGAGGAAGCATGATTGTGATTCTGGTACTTTGCATGAACCTGTTTATGGCTCCTTGACTTCCCCAGGAACAGAGACTGTGAAGGATTTAAGGTGGACTGGATGCTGTGAGCTTCAGGGTGGAACAGGAAGTTCGAGGAGAGCTGGACAAGAACCTGGGAACTGTCTGACTTTGAACCCAGGTGACAGTTTGGTGAATCCAGGTAGGATCTGGGACCATGGAAGAGAATCCATGGAACCTGAGAGACTACCCCAAGTCAAGCTTGATTACTAACTTCATTTCCTTCCATCCCATTTCCCTCTGTTTATCCTTCTCTTCCTCTCTTTTCCCTGTCCCTCCTCAAAATTCTATCTTGCTTCTAACCACTGTCTCTCCCAATCTACCCTCCTTACCTTCTACCCTCTTCCCCCCTCCCCATATGCCTTATCTCCTTACCCTCCTATCTCCCTATTGGATAAGATAGATTTCTATACACAATTAAGTGTGTATATATATTCTTCCCTCATTGAAACAATTCCAATGAAAGTGAGGTTCAACCATTGATCACAACTCTCCCATTTCCCTCCATTTTAAGAAACTCTTCCTTATATATTTATTTTATATTCATTCTCCCTGTGCATCCCTTTTTCTCACTCTTACATTATTTTTTTTTTGGAGGTCATTCCAACATAATTGACTCAAATGTCCTCCAAGCTGACTTCCTCTAAGTACTCTAATAATGACTAAGTTCTTGTGAGTTACATGTATCATCTTCCCATATAGGAATGTAAACATTTTAATTTTGAGTCCCTTAGAATCACTCTTTCATGTTTGCCTTTTTATGCTTCCCTTGATCCTTTTTTTGAATGTCATAGTTTCTATTCAGCTCTGACCTTTCTGTCAGGAATGCTTCAAAGTCCACTATTTCATTGATATCAATTATTTCCCTTGAAGGATTACACTCAGTTTTTCTGGTTAGGTTATTCTTGGTTGTAATCCTAGCTCCTTTGCCTTCTGGAATATCATATTCCAAACCCTTCACAACTTTAACATGGAAACTGCTAAATCTTGTGTGATCCTGATTGTGGCTATATGATATTCAGATTCTTTCTGGATGCTTATAGTATATTTTCAATGACCTACTAGCTTTGGCTTATAGTATTACTGTTAGTTTTCAGTCTGAGATCTCTTTCAGGAGGTGATTGGTAGATTCTTCTTCTTCTTCTTCTTCTTCTTCTTCTCCTTCTCCTTCTTCTCCTTCTTCTTCTTCTCCTTCTTCTTCTTCTTCTCCTTCTCCTCCTCCTTCTCCCTCTCCTCCTCCTTCTTCTTTTTCTTCTTCTTCTATCATGGCTATCTGGTAGTTCAATAATTCTTAAATTATTCCTCTTCAATCTATTTTCCAGTTGGTTTCTCAATGAGATATTTCCCATTTTCTTCTATTTATTTTTCATTCTTTTGACTTTTCCTTTTTTTTTTTGAAGTCTCAGGGAGTCATTAGATTTTACTTGCCCATTTCTAATTTTTAAGGAATTATTTTTTTCAGCGAAATTTTGTACCTTTTTTTTCTTTTAGCCAATTCTGCTTTTTAAGAAGTTCTTTTCTTTTTTTTCTTTTTGGAGGGCAACTGGGGTTAAGTAACTTGCCCAAGGTCACAAGGCTAGGTTTTTGTTTGTGTGTGCATTAAGTGTCTGAGGTCGGGATCCGAACTCAGGTCCTTCTGACTCCAGGGCCAACACTCTACTCACTGCGCCACCTAGCTGCACAGAAGTTCTTTTCTTTAATGAATTTTTGTATCTCTTTCTCCATTTGGTCTATTCTGCTTTTAAAGGAGTTCTTTTCTTCAGTGAATGTCTATGCTTCCTTTAACATTTGACTAATTCTGTTTTTTAAGGTGTTATTTTATTCAATATTTTTGTGCCTCTCTCACCAAGCTGTTAATTCTTTTTTTCATAATTTTCTCACAGCACACTCATTTCTTTTCCCAAATTTTGCTCTACCACTCTTAACTTTTTCTTTAACTCTTCTAGAAATTCCCCCTAGCCTTAGAGCCAATAACCATTTTATTTGAAACTTTGCTTATAGCTATTTTTACATTGTTTTGTTTTTTGCTTGCATATTTCTTCACTCTAAACTTTATGTCAAAGTTACACTGTGGTCACTTTGAGATGAGGAGGTACTGCAAGTTTTCTGTGCTACCAAGGTAGTGTTACCCTAGGAGATGCCTTATGTATTTTAACAATACCTATGTTAAAGCAGATTTAGAAGGCAGGAAGAGGCCACTAAGTTGATGTGGGAAAGGATAGGGAGCATAACAGTGCGGGAAGCCCAGTGGAAAAGTATTCCTTTTATCTCTTACTTTTAATTCCTTTGATCCAGTGGTAGAATCCCTGTTTATACTTGATCCAGTCTTAATCTATCAGCCTTCTTGGGGTTTGCCTTCTGCCTGTCGCTTTGAATTTAGTTATCTTTTCAGTGGTTAAGCAAAGGATTTAGTCTTTTTTACCACTTAGTTTTCCACCTCTTATATATGAACTGACTTCTAGATATACACTCCCACACTTCACACCCAAAGGGACAGGGGAAGTTAAGACCTGTGAGGGCAGAGCCATGACCCCAATTATATTTTACAATCACTGGAAAGGGAACTGCAAGTGGAATTCAGAGGACTTCTGAGAAGTCATACATGAAGAGCAAGTCAGGGGTTTTGAAGCATAGGCACAGTGGGTATAATTAATTTATATTTTCTGTCAGTATTTCTCAAAAGTTTGATCTGCAGATCACCAGTTTCCAGAAAGGGTTCTCAAGCTGTATGTAGCATGAATGTTGATAATGTAACCACTGAAGTCCATTATTGGAATTTTTAAAAATTATTTTTATGGTGAATTTAATTATAAAGAAATAAAGCATTTCAGAAAAAAAGGAGCTTATATAAAAATCTGTGATCTCTAATATATACTTTTTAAAATAAACATGTATACATATGTATATATGTGTATATATATATATATATATTTATGTCTATGATTTAGCAAAATAGAAACCATACTATTTAAAATGTGTATCTTTTCCACTTTTATGCAGATTTTTTGTATATTTAAAGAAATATGTGTTGGATGCTTTCATTTCTGTTGTTACCTACTGTAGCAGCAAGCACCCCAATATCCCCAGGGTGACTGCCAACACAAGTTCTTAGATCTGCTTTTCAAAAGGAAAGCAACTCAAAATGGGTTAACAAGCTTACTTTAATCAAACAAACATATATTACCTAGTTCAGGGGAAAAAGGTCAGCACCCCAAACTTCAGAGTTACAGAACTTACAGATCAAACAGACAGGCTTACAAACTGTCCAATCATTATATCAATACCAAATCACAGTTACCAGAGAGGGAAGCATCAACATCTGGGTTTTCAAAGCTGGGGGGGCTCTCAACAACAGCTTCCCAGAGTCTCATCTGGTCAAATCACACAACACTTCTCAAAGGGAGCCCCCAAAGCAAAGCCTCTCATCAGAGTTTATATAGCCTTCCCCTGACTCAAAGATTGTAACAACCTTCTTAACCCACAGCCCAATCACAAAGTATCAAGGTGTGGGCTTTCCTGAAAAACAAGCCTCCCACCACAGGCTTCAGGTGCACTTAAGCTAGGGGCAGGGAAGATCTTTAAATTTGCATTTCCATTACACCTACTAACCCAGTCCATTCCCCTTTTCACACCCCAGTAGAAGCCCTCCCTTATAAAAAATACATATAATCCTTTGAAACAAATCAACATATTGACTATGTCTGGGTATACTTATTGTGATTTAAAAATACTTTGAAAAAGAATGAGTCAAGTCTGGTGAAAACAATTGACCTTTTTATTTGACACATTTATAGGATGGCCATCTAGCTAAAATTGAGGCAATTCAGGAAAGGGGGTCAGGTAGAGCAAGGGAATTATATCTGAAGAGCCCACTGGTCCTCTATACTAGATCTGTCACTGATATCTTCAATGCAGGACTAGGAAAGGCAGGGGAAGAAATATATATATCATGGGAAATCACCAGAGAACTTTAAAGACAGTGAACTTTAAGCCATAGCAAGAGGAAGGAGTCCATGTTGGTCTTGTGAATGACTGTCCCCAAAAAGGACTTAACACTAGAAATTACCAAGCTTTTCTTGGGTCTATCTTGACTTTATCCATCAGGCAGTTCTGAGTTAATATATCATAACAAATTGAATTATAGGGAGTGCCAGAGGAGTCAGGCAAGGCTGATTGACTTACCATCTCTGAAGTCACAGATAGGAAGCTTCTAATCAGCTAAGAAATTGGAAGTTTCAGGTTTGAAAACCTAACAGGGATAAAAGATTCTAAATATGGGTAGATTTTTGAATAGGGCAAGGGCAGCAGAGAAAGGGAAACTGGCAAGAGAGGGGAATGTAACAATAGCAACAATAATAACAATAATAGTAATAGCTAACATTTATATAGTGATTGCTTTGTGCCAGCACCATGTTAAGCATCTTCAATTATTATCTAATTTGATCCTCACAACAACCCTGAGAGGTAGGTGCTATTATTATCTCCATTTTAAAAATAAAGAAACTGAGGCATAGATAAACTAAATGACTTGCTCAGGGTCACATAGCTAGTATGTGTCTAAGGTGTGATTTGAACTCAAGTCTTCCCAATTCCAGGACCAGCACTCTATTCATTGTACCACCTGGCCAGAGTATGAATGTTGACATTTAAGGGTTTAGAGGTGCTTGAGGGTCTACTTCCCACTTGACACTGTCCCCAGAGTGGTTTGGCTCTTGGCTGTTGGCCCCTGCACTAGGCCAGTGCTTTGGCACCAGAAATGAGAGCTCCTCAGGGCTGCCTCCCCCATCCCCCCTCACACTGGGTCAGTTAAAAAATGATCCAGTCAGGGAACCATAAAAATGAAGATGTTACCCATAAAGAGGGTTAGGGTTGCTTTGAAAACCCCCAAAAAACAACACACCAGGTACTGCCAAATGAATTCAAATCAAGTCTTCTCAGGGAAAGAAAAGTAAAGTTTATTAAAATTTCGCTAGTATTGGAAACAGAGTAAGTCTGTGTTAGGTCATTCTATGGTGTTTTCATACACATGGAGGGAAGATGGAATCATATACAGAAGGTTGTAGGGTGGTCTAGAGGAGGAGTTGGGGGAGGGTCTTCAGGAGTCAGATGAGGTCAATGAGTGATTAAGGGTGGGAAGTTGCTGGAGGCTACCTGGAGACTACAGACAATGGTGGGCTAGGCCAGTTCAAGGGTGGATTGGTATTTTGACAGGCTCAAGATTGGGAAGTCTAGTAACAAATGTTTGGGCCCAGCCACAATGTAAGGCTTATGGCCTCAAGGAAATGCCTCATCAAATAGGACAATTTAATCAGAGTTCAAGAGGGGGAGGGGTTCCCAGAGCCTGTACCTCAAGGACTCAAGGAGAGCTCAAGGGGGCTCCCAGAGCCCATACATCATCCCTACCAGTTCAGAAGCTTAGAGTCTGAGAGTTGTGTAGAGTACTTAGAGATAAAGAAAAATATTCAGGTCACATAGAAAGTATGTGTCAATGGCCCAATATCAGCTCAGGCCTACCTGACTCAAACCATTTCTTTATGTTCTATATCAAGCTGCCTCTAACAAAGGTAAGAAAAAATTACAAAAACGACAATAGCAACTAGCAAGGAACTGATCAATAAACATTTATTAAGCACTTTCTATATATTAGACATATGGGATATATAGACAAAAATAATAAAATAATTTTGCTCTCAAGGAATTTAAATTTTAACTGAGTAAAAAAAACCAAAAATAATAAATAATATTTGTAAACTGCTTACTATGTGCACTGTGCTAAACTCTTTACAAATATTGTTTCATTTGATCCTTAGAATGATCCTGGGAGGTAGGTATTATTATCCTCATTGTACGGATGAGGAAACTGAGGCAAACAGTAGTTGTGACTTGTTCAGGGTCATGCAATTAGTAAGTATTTGTGTTCAGGTTTAAACTCAGGTCTTCCTGATCCTAGGCCCAGAAGATTATCTGCTTTGTAGTTCAGAAAAACAACATGTACACATACAAATCAATAGAGAATATATACAAAATAAATGCAATATAATGGGAGATATTAATAGCAAGGAGATCAGGAAAGGACTCTTAAGTTACTTGATAGTTGAACTGACCTTTTTAAAGGTCCTAGGGGTTCTGAGAGTTGGAGGCAAGGTGATAGAACATTCTAGACATGTGAAAAGTCAAGACAGTTTCAGTTTGTTATACAAGGAACAGGAAGTAGGCTATTTTGGCTGGAACATAAAGTGCCTGAAGGAAAGTAATACAAAATAAGCCTGGAAAAGGAGAATGGAGCCAGATTGTGAAGAGTTTTGCAAACCAAACAGAAGAGTTTTTCTATTTTATTCTAATGAAAATAAGAAAGCACTAGAGTTTTTTATAAGCAGAAGTTGATATGGTCACCCTATGCTTTAGGAATGTCACTGTGGATGCTTATGGAGGACAAAGTACAGACCTATTCATGAGCACTGTGTGTTCTTCAAATTATTCCTCATAATAATGGTCCATTTACCACTGTGTACTTTGTAAAATAATGAGGATGAACCAGGCATATTTTTATAAATTTTCTACATCAATTTTCATCTTTACAGTCACACAATTTGATAAGTAAAGGGAATATCAAATGCTCCTGGCTTTATTGTTTGTGGATTAAATTTATTGTTTGTGGATAAATAGCATTTGACTTAGTGAAGTTAAAGGACATATAAGAGGATTTCAACCAAATATTCCACATGCATGTATTAAGGAAATAAAAATGGCCTTAATAGATTTAATTATTTCTTGATTGATTCACTCTCCAGACTGTGCCTTAGTAGGCTTGCCCATCTTGGAATGACTCTCCCCTAGTGCCTACTCTCCATATTGGTGAGTTCCTGACCAGAATCAACATGTCTTGAGTAGCCTCAGGCATCTTGCTCACTTCACTACCTGATCAACACACTCCGAGCCCTCCCTTCCTCAGAGCTAATGAGATCCTCTTTGTGTTTTGTCTTCCCCTATTAGAATGTAAGGTCTTTGAGAGATGAAGCTATGTGTCTTCTTAAATGTAAATTATCAGTATTTAGCATGGTACTTTTAATATAACAAATGCTTAATAATTCTCTCTCTGTCTCTGTCTCTCTCTCAGAGACAACTCCATTAAAATGATCCTTTGATTATGGCTATCAAACAATAAAGAAAATGGGGAGATAACTCTTTCTCAAAGGCCCTCACCATTATCATGAAGAAGAAGCTGTGTAGATAATGTCCTCATAGATACTGACATTCTGTAGATGCTTCTACATTTTAATGACCTTGTGCTGATGGCTTAAATCCTAGGGGCAACAAAAGTCTTGTCAATAAGATTTATGGTATTGTAAGAGACATTATCCTAGGAATCCATACAAAGAAGAAAAAAAAAAACCTCCATGGAGAAAAGAATGGATATTAAACCAGATCAGAAGACCAGAGTCTGATGGATATCCCACTGAGTTATCATCCCAGGCACTGCATTTAAGAGAAGATCTGATGAGGTGAATATGGTGAGGTGAATATACAGGATCACATTTGAGAAATTGGGCTATATATATATATATATTTTCAATGATCCCAATCAACTCCATGTCAGATAAATTTAACTCTTTGAGACAATATTCTAATATAGACATTCAAGAAATGAAAACTAATATACCATCAACTATACATAGAACTATAAAATATGGACTAACCACATAGCAAGAGGGAAAGACACTATATGTATATCCATGACATATTTTTTAAAAGTAAAGTATGGTTTTCAATGTCTTATACACATGCTATACGGAAGATTTGTGAAAAGTCACAGACAAGAATTGCGGGAAATGTGAAAGCAGATGACAGCACATTAATGAGATCCTGAAGCAACAAATAAATCTTAGTTATACATAAGAACATCTATAAAAGGCAAAACTGAGGACATTTATATTAATGAAAAATAGGAGGAATGGTTGTGTAATGAAAATAAGACCCAAATGCCACATGAATTTCAAGGAAAAAAGAAAAGAATCAGAAGATATCATATATTATACTGTATAGATTCTCTATGGAGAATTAATATAAAGATGTTATCAAGATCTCATAGATTTGTGTGATGAGAATTCAGGGATGAATTTTGCAAGAGAAATAGAAGCCAGAAGCAAGGAAAAGACACAAAATGCAAGTTATAATGATTAATGTTCAAGTCTGCCAACAGATCTTAACAAGCAAGTATTGGCAGGTGAGCATGTTGCACATGGTTGGGAAGTCCATCACACACTGGCAGGAATATGTGCATGTAATGATTTGTTTACAATTTGATACTATATGGTTACATGATGAAGTAGTATGTCATCAACATTTCAATGCAGGAAAAACCCCACAAATTTCCAATTAATCATTAAATTTAAGATGAATCATTTAAAATATATATTTTATGTTTTGTTTGAAATAATGCAAATTAAAAAAAAGGGTGGGGGTTAAAGAAAATAGTTTTCCAGGGGGCCACTGAGTACTTTTTTAAATGGGGCAGTAGGCCAAATAACTTTGGGAACCTTTGTCTCAGGGAAGGCAATAAATTTAGGGGAGAAAGGAAAAGGCCTCCTGCATAAGATGGTATTTGAGATAAGTCTTTAAGGAAGCCAGGGAATTCACAAGGTTGGGGTGAGAGTCAGCAGAATGGGAGCTGTACTCTGGAATTCTAGGGGACTGCCAAACCAAAGAAGATGCAACTGGTACAACCATGTGCTGAATGAAAAGCATTTGGTAAACAATTTTGGTAAAACCAGTACCAGGACAACTGAGGAGCCTATACAACAACTTGTATAGATCCTGAGCAGGATTATGCTAATGTGTTCTGTCTGCCAATCATATTATAATGAAGATAACAATCATGATATGACATCTTTGTTGATACAATGGCATTCTGGGAGTGTTGATGAGGCGGGAGGAGGCAGTAATATGAAGTAGAGTTGCTTTTCTCTCAAAAAATATCATTCCACTTTGGGACATATTTGTCAAAGACTTTCTTCTGATAGTGAATTCAGATCCTTGTAACTTCCACATCGAGGGGCTATAATTCTAGTCTCTGTGAAAACCACAATAAATCTAACCATTCTTACAACCTTTCAAATATTGAATTAACCTCCCTAAGTCTTTTCTTCACTAGGCCAAATATCATATAGTCCATTAACTTATTCTGGTACGATTTGGCTTTGAGTCACCTCACCGATCTTGCTCTGTTTTTACATATATCCAGGTATGTGAGGGAAACAGAACTATTGGAAAATAATGGTTTTCATTTTGGTTTGGGGTCCCTCTTCCCACCTTTTTTGCCAACTGAATTGATTTCTGACTGGAAAGCATTGAACAGTGACACTGTCAAATGCTATCACAACAAAACCTAATATAACATGTAACTTTTAATAAAACAAGGAGTTTCTAAGATTTAGTGAGTGAATTGTGATTTGCTAGCAATGCTCAATTTGATATATCTCTAGTATCATAAAATAATTTAGAAATTCCCCTACATGTCAATGAAATGGGATCTAACAGGAATAAAATGATTAAAAATACAACTTGGCCACCGGCACCAAAGAGTTGGTGGAGATGGATATATGAGGTGGAAAAAAGGCTTTGCTGTTTTAAAGTCAATGGGAGACCCTGACATGAAAGGGTTAGATAAGACCTATGCGTTCAGGCTGGGAATTATGAGGTAGGAGGCAGGACTGAGGCACTGGCATGGGTAGAGAACAAGGAGAATCAGACTCTGTATTAAATAAAAATGAATCTCATCAAAAGAATATTTATTTGCCAGGATTGCATGGTCCCCAATTTATAAGTTCAAAGATTTCAACTGAATTAAACCTTTTTTTCCCCATTTGTTTTATTATAAAATATGATAACCTATTATTTTTAAGTTTTACATTTTTTATCCGTCTTCTAATGAATGCAGTCATTGCAAATAAAGATAGAATATTACATGAAAAAAAAACCACACATTAATTGAGCAAATATTTAACTTTTGTATAAATACATTTAGGAAGATGAATTTTTTTAAGTTTTAGTAACAATTCAGAAGTCTGTCATTATTCACATTTGCTATTAATAAGTAAATCCTATTGTTATATATAAGATAATGTGCTTAGATTTTAAAAAGTTACAAACCAGTAAGTGATCAAATGACAATCTATTAAATTATAAATATAAAAACAATTTTTTAGACATACAAAAACCCCCCAAATTCTTACCTCCTCTGCAGTCTCATTTCCCCCTACCCTACCCTTCTTTTGGAATCTTGAAGATCATTATAAAACCAAAAATCAAAACCCTACATCCTTTAAATAATCAACAGGTTCAGAAATGGAATCAAAGAAGAGTTTCTGAAAAAGAAAAATTCTGAAAAAGAGATACTTCTTTTTTTTTTTTTAAAGCAATTGGGGTTAAGTAACTTGCTCAAGGTTACACGGCTAGTCATTATTTATGCGTGGGTGCTCATTTTCTGAGGCCGGATCTGATCTCGGGTCATCCAAACTCCGAGGCCGGCGCTCTTACTCACTGCGCCACCTAGCAGCACCTTTAGGGCAATTGGGATTAAGTAACTTGCCCAAGGTTACACGGCTAGGTTTTTGTTTGTGTGGGTTAAGTGTCGGAGGCTGGCTCCGAACTCAGGTCCTTCTGATTCCAGGGCCAGCGCTCTATTCACTGCGCCACCTAGCCGCCCCAAAAGAGATACTTCTAAGGCTATGAAACCAAAATTTCCAGTCAAGGCTGTTCTCACAGTATTGACAATTGGTTTATAGATATACTCTGAAATAGAATCCATTCATAAATTTGAATTAGCCTTTACTCAAAAAGCACCAATTTGTTCGTTGAATACCATGTGCCAGGTACTATACTTGGTGCTACCAAAAATGCAAACAATACTTTTCTTAAAGGAATTTATATGATACATAGTGGTTGTGATGGAGGTGGGGGGTAGGGAGGAGGTCAACATATAGCATAGATATGTAAATATGAAATATATATGAGTTTAATACAAAGAAATTCATTTTTTTTTTCTTTTGGCCTGGGAGTAGGGGTGGAGATAAATTTAAGGTCCCCCTTACAGGATTAGCAAAAATCTAGTGCAGGAAGTGGAACTTAACCAGAACCTTGAAAACAGAGTTTTTCAGGCTACAGAAAAGAGGAGCAACAGTGGTCCTCGTAGGTGGAGGCAATCAATAGAATGGCACAGAGAGTCAAAATGCAGTGCTGTTTATGGGGAATAGCAAGTAGGTCAAATGGAATAGAAGAAAGTATATGAAGGGAATATTGTGAAATAAGTAGGATTTGGCCTATATATACTTTGAGGTCCCTGTTAGTTCTAGATCTCAGTGTTGGACACTACTCCACTTTGCCCTTCCCTTCATTGATTTGTAAAGCAGAGAACTCAGCCTTCTCCTCCCTTAATTGATCTTCAGACAAGCATGACCTGACCCCCACCCCCTCCTTTTCCAAGATTGATCTGTGGGCAGGAGTTCCAGCCTAGGTTTCTCACTGGTGGGAAATTCAAATGTACACTGACCAATCACTGTAGTTTCAGCTTACATAACCTGGCTATGGAACCTCTATAACACCAGCACAATGTCTGTGCCAAAGCACTGTCTGATTTGGGCATGTACCCAGACAGTCCCGTGGTAATAAAATCCACTTTTTAAATTTAATCTCAGGAATCTTCTCTCTCGCTTTATTGGAGTACAACACTCAGATCCTAAGTTTTTGTACCCAGAAAGATAGGTTGCAGATAAATTATAAAGGGTTTTATAAGACAGATAGAAAAAAAATAGTTTGGATTTAATCTTACAGGCAATAAGGATACACTGAAGGTTTATTGGTGGAAAAGTGACAGAGTCAGACCTATGTTAAATTTTCCACTGACTGTGCCCAGAAATTTACCATTTCCTAGATAATTTAATTTATATATATATATATATATATAATAACACTTAATAATTTCTTAAGGTATACTTGCTTTGATAGTAAAATTAGCAAATCTATACAACTAATCAATTTCTTACATATCCTTCTTCAAAGGTCCTTGTGGGGAAAAAAAAAATTCTGGAGAACAGTAACCCATGTTCCAAAACTATAATTAAAGCCTGACCAGCATTTGTTTATTTTTAAGAGTTAACTTCAAAGCAATGATACCTAAGATTTCTTGGGTGTTTAATTAGTCCTATCATTCTTTTCATTCTTTAAAGCAATTAGGCATTCAGTCACTGCTGTGCTTATAACTTGAATGTCTCTATTTGTTAAAGACACGTACTATCCTGCCTCTATCAGGAAATACAGTAGTAAAACAAAGCTTTCTTACTTTTTCAGTACAACTTTGTTAATAAAAAACACAAGGAACTTAGTATCTTTCTTTTTAAAAGTTTTATAATGGATTAGCTGTCTTCTAGTGATTTCTTTCATCACAAATAAAAATAGACTATTACATGAGGAAAACATTAGCCCATGTAATTTTTAATTTTTTATGGAAATACATTTGGGGTGGCATACAGGTTAAGGGAGGCACATAGATTTCAGAATAAATGTTGGCAGATAGAAGATGGAAAGGAGCCAGGTGTAATATAAGATTACTGATGCATAACACAACTTATAAGAGCTAAAGAGAAACATATGAAGTTTAAAAAAAGGGTAGGGAGGAATACAATAATGCTTCTACCAATTTGTTTCCTTCTAACATCCTTGTCAAAAATTCCCCTGCTCCACTTTGCAGATCACTCTCATAAATATTATTGCATGGATGTCTGGTGCAAAATAGGAACATCATAAATACTTATTGATTTACAGATGAAAAATAGGTAAATGGGATATAGTTACAGTTTTTTTTTAGTCGCTTTGTTTGGTAAGAAACATGTCTGTTAGGAGTTTGTATTGGGATGTTTTCCATGCTTTTTTGTATCTATATTTCATATGCTTCTTTCCTTTTTGGATGACATTATTGGAATTGCATCCCTAGAATTTTGTATTCTCCAAATTGAGATTCCTAATAATTCAAAAAAGTACATAAAGAATGCTTATTGTTAAAACTATGGAAAATAATTCTATGAACACCCTATTGAACTTGTCTTAGTGTATACAAATGCACAATTGCATTTATCCAAAAATACATAAAGATATCATGTCATCAATGAATGTTTATATGTATGCACATATATATGTATATGTGCATATGTATACAAATGTATATACCTGCATAAACCACTATACTCCCAATTTGTAGAGGCATATGTGTCTTGTCCATATAAGAGTTATAAGTTTTTTTATATATCTCCAGGTGTGAACAGATAAAGATGTATAGATCTCTATCTATCTCTATATCTATCTATCTGAAATCTTACATATTCTCCACACTTCAGTTCCTACCAGCAGAGTAACAGGAGATTGGAGATACTAGACTGAGTGCTCTATTTTCCTCAGACAGTGGTTCCTGACAAAATTTATACATTATAATATCTTAATCCTTGCAAATTTTCAAGTTTTAGAGAATATATTTTTAAACATATTCACACCAGTCTTCTTGGTCACCTTTCATTAGTGGGGAATGGTTGCCCCAAGCAAAAACTAAAAGTTTGATTCACTTTTCACAAAATGTAAGTTAAACAAAGGCCATCACACAGCAAATGGTATATATGCCTATTTATCCTATTGCTTCAAACATAAGTCATCAGAATTAACATAAAATAATTAACAGAAATGAAAGTTATATGGATTACAATATATTACAATATACAAAGAGTTTATGAGCTTTCCCATTGGGATTAAGATCTCCCTGTTCAACTGAAAGATTATCTGAACTGACTATGGAAACAAGGATATTTTCAAGGTCCTGATTCTCTATTTGTTGACTTCTTCCGGAGGAAGGAGGTCCTCTAGGGATCTCCTCCTGAATCCTTGAACTCCATTTATCTTCTCTCAAAGAAAGAAGGAAAAAAAAAGAATTCTCCTCTCCATCCTCTAGCCTATTTTTCCCACCATTCAGATATAAGTCATCAAGGAACATTTTCTTATTCAATGAAAAGAATTATGCAAATCACAGATTTGAGTACTGGGTAACATACTTTATATCTTTCTATTCTGTCATGTAGCTATCTGATCATCTATCTATACATATTTTTGGCAGAAAATGAAAACTGACAATAAGCTTGGCCCATATATGGGCAGTAGGAAGCGATTAATATTTCTTTTAATGAGCTCAAGCTTCTTCCTGAAACAAAGGCCCAATTTTCACCATTCATGTTGTCAACTTGTTGACCTTTATTCTCTCAACATGATGCTAATATTTTTTCTGAAAATTTATTTCCTAGAAAATGTCTTTAAAACATTTTTTACATGGATCATTGTTTATAATATACTATGGCCCAATAATTCCCATCGTGTCCCTCCATTTCCCTCAAATATGATACATAATTTTTCTTCAGAAATTGTGTTCTGTGATTCACACCTATTTAATATCACAGTGAACAAATTAATATTAATTATATACATATATTCATATATACCTATATGTACACACACAGACACACACACATATATATGTATATAGTTGTATATGTATATATGTATACATGTATTTTGGGGGGAGGGACTAACAAGATCATTGAAAGCTCTTCATAGTTTCCACAAATCATTTGATCCCATATTGCTTTTCCTCTTCAGTTCTTGGAGCCATTGCCCATTTCCAGTGTCTATCAAAGATTTATGTACTAATAAACTATCTCAATGGACTCCTCATCAACTAGTTACCTTACCATCAGAGAAGAACTATCCCATAAAAGTGGGAGTAGATTAATTCTGTTTAAATTCCAAAACTTGGAAGCAGTGAGTAGAAATTGTTTAAGTAGATTTTGACTCAGTGCATTAAAAAAGAAAAGACAAAAAAACAACCACCAACAACAAAATACAAAAAAGATTTGTTAACAGAACTGTCCAAAAGTGGAATGGGCTGTCCCAGAGGATTATGGCTTACATTTTCTTGAGTTCTGTAAGCAAAGTGAATGAATAATCACTTCTTGTAGATATTGAAGAGAGGATTCTTATTTAGATATGGTTGAAATTAGTTGAATTCTCAGATCCCTTCATCAGATCCTCAGATCTTTGTTCTCAAAACATAGACTCATTACATACTCTTTAAGTCAATTTCTTTTAATTCACCTTAGATATCATTGAAGACATTCAGTTGTACTTGTGGATTTACTTCAATAAAATGTCCTTTGCTAATATCAACTTCAGAATTTAATTCTTTTTAAGATATTAAAGAATCTTATAGAGGATTTCAGAAGCCATTTAATCCAATCCATACCTATCCCTATATTAACTACATTAAACAAATGATCATCCAGTCTCTATTTGAGACTTTTAAGAAGGGAGAAAATACTAGTGACTGAAGTAATCTATTGCACTTTTAGATTGCTTTCGTTATTAAGAAGTGTTTTGTTTTGTTTTGTTCTTTTCTCCACTGATAGCAGGTCTTAATTTAATTTAATTTAATTTTTTTTTATAATTTCTATCTTTTGTTCAGCTCCTGATTCTCTACTCACGAGCATAACTGAAAAGGTCAAATTGCTCTTCAATAAGACCACTATCATTACCTCTTCCCCACTTCCCCATGTTTTAAATCCAGACATTCCCAAATGTCTGAACTTCTCCTTATATGCCATGGACTTAAAATGTTTCAAAAGCATTGAACATTTTTAGTGTGCATATGTCCCTAGATGTCATTTTTGGTTCAGTATTTGTTATCAGATTTTTGGAAACTATCTCTAAGCTTGCATCAATCAAAGGATCCTTTAACATCTTAACAACTGTGAGATACCTTGTTGGAAGAATATCTTTAAAGCAGAGTTTTGCTCTTTAGTAAAATAATTATTTCTTAATTTCTTTTCCCCCTTCATTTGTATTATTTCACTTGGGGATATCATTAGTTCTCAATGTTTCAATTATCACCTCTGTAGAAATAACTCTCAGATCTACTTGTCCATTTCTAATCTCTCTACAGATCTCCATTCTCACATCTCCAGTTTCCAATGAGCTATCTAAAACTGTTTTATAGACATCTTAAACTCAATATATCCAAAATTAAATTCATTATCTTTCCTCAAATAAAACTTCCTTCTTCCTAACTCCCCTATTATTTTTAAGGATACTACCATCCCCCCAATCACTTAGTCCCAATGGCTCAGCCTCTCAATCCAAGTATAATCTATAATCTTCAATTTCTCTCTCTCTCTTCCCCTCCTCCCTTTCACACATGTGTACACACACACACACACACACACACACACACACACACACACACACACACGACCTGCCAGTTTGTCTGGAACAATGTGTGAAAGATAATGTGATATGAAACAAAATTTGGAAGGTAGGCTGGAGACAGGACTTTTAAAGTGCTTTTTGTACAGCATAAATTGTTATAGAAATATGAGTTATTACTATTATTATCAGAGCTTGGACCCAACTCTAGCCTGAATTCCCTAGCTGCCGGCTAGTATTTCCATAGAATAGAATCTTCTCTTAGATCATTCTCTAGTGTCAACACCAGTCAGAAAACAGTTTGGCTTTCAGGGCAGACAGAATTAAAGAATTCAGAGTTTCTAGTCCAACCCCCTGCATGGATTTCATCCACAATAATCCTGACAAATGCTGCTGTCTATTTCCATTTATCTTTTCACAGTCACTGCCCTCCCTCTCTGATGCATTATCCTGGCATGGAGGTAACGCTGGGTTCTTGAAGGTTATATTAGCAGTAGCCAAACTCTACCCTTTCTTAGCAGATTGGGGGAAAATAAATGAAAAAAAACAAAAATGAAACTAACAAAAACAAGAAAACCTTAATTTATAAGTCTATTGATAGATTGTTTATCTGTTGCCTGAGGACCAAGGACTAGAGGCTTATCACCAAAGGACTTTCTATTAGAATTTAACATTTTGGGGAAGGATGGAGCATAATAACAGAAGCTACATTTGTAATCAACTTTACAATTTACATGTGAAAAGCACCACTTTAAAAAGCTCCTTCCTCTTTGCGGAGCCAAGATGGCGGAGTAGAAACAGCTCTTCCAAGCCTCTCTGCCCCCAGATTCCCCACAAACTATGTAAAAAAGGACTGTGAACAACTTCTGGAGCCCCAGCACCCACAGAACGACACAGAGAAGCTAACCTCCCACTGAGGACAGCCCAGCAGCCCTGCAGGAAGGACCAGCGCAGCGGTCTGGGAGCCGGCAGCGCACAGAGCGCAGAGCTCAGGAGCCGAGCCGAGCAGAGGCCAGGTCCGCGTGAGCCGAAGTTTTAGCTCCAGGGCGGCAGGGCCAGCAGCTGGCTGGAGGAACCCCAGAACACCAGGAGCTGTGGCGATTCCAGAATTATCAACATAGACATGCCTAGGACAAAGTAAGAGGTTAGTGTCCTATGGACTTTGGGACCGGTATTTGGGGAATGCGTCAGCTCCCTCCCCTGGGGGCTAGAAGCCGCTGAGGAGACACGCCATTTTGTAGTTTTCAGAGGCAGGTCTGGCTCCCAGCCTACAAATTGTGGGGAGATCCAGCGATCAGTCTTGGGGGGTAATCGCTCTTGCTTTAACCTCCCTGGATCTGGATTGTGATCTAGGGTGGAAGTTGTGGGTGGGTTTACAGCTTGCCAGAAACGGAACTTGCCCCCCACACGTTCGGGACGAAAATTCCTCTATCTGGCCTTAAAGCCATAGTGTGGCAACAAGCCCAAAAGTCAAGTAATTAAGTGGCAACATGCCAAGGCAAAGGAAACAGAAAAATGCAACCCTAGACTCCTATTTTGGGGGCATAGAGCGGGAAAAGGACTGTGAGGTCAGAAGTCCTGCTCCAAAAGCCCCAGGGGAAAACATGAGCGGGTTGCAGGCCATAGAGGACCTTAAGAAGGACTTTAAAAATCAAATAAGAGAAGTGGAGGAAAAATTGGGAAGAGAAATGAGAAGGATGCAGGAAAAGTATGAAATGGGGGTCAATAGCCTGACTGAGGAAAACAACACCTTAAAAAATAGAGTAACTCAAATGGCAAAGGAGGCCCAAAAGGGCAGTGAGGAGAAGAATGCCTTAAAAACCGAATTTGCCAGATGGAAAGAATCTCAAAAGTTCACTGAGGAGATTCATTCCTTCAGAGTTAGACTGGAGCAAATGGAAGCTAATGACTTTATGAGAAATCAAGATGCTGTTAAGCAGATCCAAACAAATGAAAGATTAGAAGGCAATGTGAAATATCTCATGGGAAACCACTGACCTGGAAAATAGATCCAGGAGAGACAATTTAAAAATTATTGGACTACCTGAAAGCCATGATCAAGGAAAGAACCTAGAAATCACCCTTCAAGAAATTCTCAAGGAAAACTGCCCTGATGTTTTAGATCCAGAGGGCAAAATAGAGGTTGAAAGAATCCACCGATCACCTCCTGAAAAAGATCCCAAAAAGAAAACTCCCAGAAATATTATAGCCAGGTTCCAGAATCCCCAGATCAAGGAGAAAATACTACAAGCAGCCAGGAAGAAACAATTTCAATATTGTGGAAACACAATCAGAATAGCCCAGGACCTGGCAGCTTCTACACTGAGGGATCGAAGGGCATGGAATATGATATTCCAGAGGGCAAAAGAACTGGGAATGAACCCAAGGGTCACCTACCCAGCAAAACTGAGTATTTTGTTTCAGGGGAAAATATGGTCATTCAGTGGAATAGAGGACTTTCAAGCATTCTTGAGGAAAAAACCAGAGTTGAATAGAAAATTTGACATCCAGACACAAGAAGGAAGAGATGCCTGAGAAGGTAATCAGGGAAAAGAAATCAAAAGGAACTTATCAAAGTTGAACTATTTACATTCCTATATGGAAAAGCAATAACTGTGACTGATGATATCTTTCTCACTATGAAAATAATGGAAGAAGGGGGTGTGGTCATATGAATACATATGTGAATGTGTGTGTATATGGTTACAGTTATATATGGATAGAGGGCATAGGTTGAATTTGTTGGGAAGGGAGAATACTCAAGGGATGAAATTATGAGGTGAGAGAGGAAAGTGGAAAGAGGAGATGGGGAGAGACAGGGTAGGGTAAACTATCCCATGTAGAAGAAGCAAGGGGATGTGGTTGCAAAGGAGGGGGAGAATAAGGAAGGCTAAAAAGACAAAACCACATTCCCATTGAATTTGGCTCAGGGAGAAAATGACATACATACTAAATGGGATATCTCAACCTGCAGCAGGATAGGGGGAAGGGGGATGAGAGGAGGGATGATGGATGGGAGGGCATCCTTGGGGGAGGGGAGGTTGGAAGTACCCACTATAGAAGAGGGACAGGATCATGTAGGGAATGGACCAGGTGGGGGGTGGGATGAGTGGGAGGGAATTATAAGCAGCCTTGTACAATATATCTACTATGATAATGTTTTGCATAGCTAGACATGTACAACATATACTGAATTGCTTATCTCCCAAGAAGGAATGGGTGACAAGGGAGGAAGGAAATGGATCTGAAATTCGAGGTTGTAACATTAAATGTTTCAAATATATATAAATACTATTAGTAATACTCTTTCGCTTGTAATAGGGAGATAAGATGTGCAGGCATTGGGACACAAAGATTCACCTTCCTCTAATGGAAAAGTCGATGGGGGTATGGGAGAAGGTATGGGAGAGAGCAGATTGGAGGAAGCAATATCTTGTGGGATTATTGTTCTGGGAGGTTGGGTAGGGGAATAATGGGGGGAAAATGATTGTAACTCAAAATCTGGCGGAAATGAATGATGTAAAACAGAAGTTAATAAAGCATTTGTTTAAAAAAAAACACAAAAAAAAGTTATGTATAACACTTAAAAAAAAAAAAAAAAAGCTCCTCTTTAAAAGCACCACTTGTTCACTCCTTGCAGTCCTGTCCAACTTCTTGAAACCATTTGGGGTTTTCTTGGCAAGGATACTGGAGTGGTTTGCCATTTTCTTCTCCAGCTCATTTTATAGATGAGAAAACTGAGGCAAACAAGGTTAAATGACTTCATCAGGGTCACACAGCTAGTAAACAACTTAGACCGAATTTTAACTCTGGTCTTCCTGACTCCAGGTCCAATGCTCTATCCTTTGTACCAACTAGCTTTCCAGATATAGGAAGACCTGAATTCAAATCCACCTTAAGTGATTCACTATGTATGTGACCCTGTGCAAATCATTTAAACTGTATCTGTCTTTCCAGTCCACGCTTGAAGAGTGTTTACACATATTTCTGTGGGATTTAAAGTTCTACCTATGCAATTATAATTAGTTGACTTTTGACAGAATTTCCTAAACAGTATTTTTAATAGTATTATTATTACTTTTAGCTGATAATTCCTTAGTATAGGGCATTGCATCCAACATGCCTTTACAAAAACTTAGACAAGCGACCAGAATATAAGGAAGCTATACTTCCCCTAACAGGGTTGGGCAACCCTGATGTTTTTATGTGCTCTGACTGTGGTGCTAAGCACTCTGTAAATAATATTTTGTTTATCCTCATCCTCACAAAACTCCTCAGAGGTACATATTATTATCATTTTACAGATGAGAGAACAAAGACAGAATTTAAGTGACTTGCCCAGGGTCACACAACTTAGGATGTATTTGAACACAGGTTTTCCTTTATCTGCACAGCTAGTTAGTACAAAGGATATAGCACTGGACCTGGATTCAGGAGGTCCTGAGTTCAAATTCAGTCTCAGTTCTTCACTAGCTGTGTGACCCTGAAGAAGTAATTTAACCCTGTTTGCCTCAGTTTCCTCATCTGTAAAATGAGCTGGAGAAGTAAATGGCAAACCACTCCATTAGCCTTGCTAAGAAAACCCCAAATGGTTTCAGGAAGAGTTGGACAGGACTGCAATGAGTGAACAATAATTGCCTGTATCTAGGTCTAGCACTCTATCCATAGAATAACCAACCTGGTCTAGACTTACATGCCCACTATGGTTCCTTCCAGTTGTAACAGTCTGTTCTCAGGCTCCTCTTAGCCACCTAATTTTTTAAAAGGTAGAACTAGAAGGATTTTGAGACAAAAGATTTGCTGCATATTTTTAGAATCTCCAACTCTATCTTGTTTAAAAATCAGTGTATTGTGCTTTCCTAAAAAAATTAATTAAATCCTAATCTGTGTTAATATTAGCACCTAGAGCATTCCAATAAAGCTCTAGTCTGCTACCTCATCATGGAATGACCTTATGTTTGTTTTGTTTTAGCTATGTTATCTCCTGAAGGCAGTCTTGTACATTTTCATTTTTTTCCTGTTGCTTAAGGAACATTTGGTGTCAATTTTTCCTCTACCTTCTTGTTTTCTCTTCCTTCTCTTTTTCTTTTCCTTTTTCCTTATATGGTAACTATGCAAATTAGGTTCCATAATGCAATATTGTTCCAAATGTCCACAGAAGCATTCCAAAACATGATGTAGTTTCACATAGAAGTTTTCTTCAATTTAATTCAATTCCAATTTCTATTATTTTACTTAATGGTATAACTGATAGAGGGTTGACCACACACCCTGGAAATCCTGGGTTCAAATCCTACATTTGACTGGCTATGTCCCTTAGCATCTTGGTTCTCTAAGCAGTTCCCTCAGAGACAGGGAAGCTGCCAGTTTTCTTTTTTTTCTTTGCATTTTGGAGGGCAATTGGGGTTAAGTGACTTGCCCAAGGTCACATGGCTAGTTTTAATGCTAACTGTGAGGCCAGATTTGAACTCAGGTCCTCCTGACTCCAGGGCCGGTGCTCTATTCACTGTGCCACCTAGCTGCCCCAGCTGCCAACTTTCAATGGAAGAGGGAGTCTCCTCATCCAGGGGTTCCCCACTGAAATGAAATGAAAGATCCAGTCCTTATCTCCTATCTCTATTGATCTAATAGTGTAAAAGTATGGTGATATCTTGGTATTTTACTGCCATATTTCACTTAACATGAAGATAATGATAAAGGTTTTCATTTTTATTTTTCATAGCCTGGACTCTGGTTAAACAAAAAAGATTGATCGTTTTAGTATACTAAGTATCTTAAGAACTAATGCACATTATCAATAGGCTGAGTTAACTTGACTAGACAGATTGAAACTGATGACTGTATTATCTCTGTTACAGTCTAGTTTATGGCTGTGTACAAATAGAGACTTTGTTTGCATTCAAATTGAGAAACACAACATAATATTTTCAGCTGATACTGTGACATTTCCCAACATCTACTCTGTGACACGTAGTTTTACCTGACAAATCTTGACTCTAGTTTCCACTTCAAATTATGTTTCAGAATAAATTAATAATTTTTCACAGGTACCACTTTCTAATCAACAGAAAAATTACCAGTTGCTCTGAATTATATCCTAATTTGAATGTACTGTTATCAGATTAATGAGATCTTGCTCTTATATGGCTATTATAGGCATTTCTAATTCAAAATATTCAGGGAGCACAATATTATACAAGACCTGGCAGATACAACCCATGCTGGAAGAGTGTTTACACATACATATTTCTGTGGGGTTTAAAGTTCTATGTATACATTTATAATTAGTTGGCTTTGGACAGAATTTCCTAAACAGTATTTTTTAAAAATAGTATTATTATTACTTTTAGCTGATAATTCCTTAATGTAGGGCATGGTGTTCAACATGCTTTTACAAAAATTTAGACAAGTGACTGGCATATAAGGAGGCTGTGCTTCCCCTAACAGGGTTGGGCAACCCTGATGTTTCTATATGCCCTGACTGTGTACCTCCTCAAAAGAACAGCCTTTCTTTTTTTTTTTCCTGACAGCTTTGAGTACAGCGGCACTTAGGGATGGACAATTCTTGAGGTTCAGCTGGGGATAACTAAGTCCATTGCTTTTAAGAATCTAGGAGAACAGAGGGAAATTTTTCTTCTTTGCCTTCCTGGGAAGAACTTTCTGCTTGTACTCCTACTAATAGAAAGTAATAGCACATCTAATGTCACATTTTTAACACACACCACTATAAAATTATATATTCCTTTACTGAATTTAGGGTTTTGATACAGAACACTGAGGTAGATAGGTTATGTTATATGATGTTTCTGATCACTACAGTAAATTCTTTTTCTCTGTTGACTTCTTTAAAATACCACTTACACAATTCTATAAAGGCTTAAAAAACCCTTTTGAAATAATACTTTCCTAGCTTTCTTTTATGCTTTATTCTAAAGCTGTTTTTCATCAAATCTATGAATCAATCAACTTCCATTTGTAGCACAGGTATGTAGTGGTAGGTATTGACCTACCTACAGAGTATAGGCCTGGTTCTTAGTGATTTATCTTTCCTCTTTGAGACAGAATTTTTAAAATCCACCTTTCTGTTATCTTGAAAAATAATAGTTCTATTTAATAATTTCATAGTTTTCACACAGTTATTTGATTTATCCCTTTGTGAGTTTTAACCCCTCAAATTAAAAAAAAAATACATGTAAATGAGCTGAGGGATCATAATTCCCTGTAGCCTCAGTCATGTCTATGTCCTCAAATGGGAGTTTGAGTTCTCTACAATTCTCCTATGTCTCACATTTTGATGAAAAAAAGAAAAAAAAACCACATTCCTTTACATATGGGTATTTATGCTTTTTATATGCACATTTTTCTTGCTTCTTTTTGTAACCCAGCTGTTCACAAATGAAAAGGGCAGTACCTTATATCCCTTCCAACTTGATTTACTGTTTTTTTCCTCTTTCAAACACTGAGGTACTCACGTAAGAAATGTTCAGTTCTTTATACATTCATCTATTCATCCACTTGTCTGTCCATTCAAATATTTATTGAGTGCTTACTACATTGAAAGTAGTTCTTGCTGTGTTAGAGTAAAATTTCTTGACTTTTAGTTACTTCACTCAGATATGTAGATACCTAAACTATAGAATTATATGATTGTTGGGACCTATTATTGTCATAGTCACTAAATGGTATAGTTTGTTCAACCAAGGTTACTGAATATTTATTTTATTCAATACTGTCCTATATTAAAAAGTAAATAAATTATTTGTTCATTCATTCATTCACTCATTTACATATTTATTTGTATGTCTATCAATCTATCTCTAGTTGTTCATCTATTTAGTAATTTATTAAACTTGGGAAACATTTTTCCTATAATTGCTAATTTTTTTTTCTCTATCTCTTTATCTCTCTCTCTTTCATTTGGTCTCTGAATCCCTGTCTCTCTCTTTCTATGTCTATTGCACTTTGTTAGTATCTCTGTGTGTCTGTGTATATGTCTCAGTTTCTCTCAGAACTCCTGACCTTATAAGCTTAAACATAAAAATTACTGTCTATGCAATTTATCAGGGTAACTAGTAATAAAATAAAGACAAAAATCTTTACAGTATCTTGACTCTGATATAGTAGCCAGTCAGCTCTAACAACTTCCTCTCTTGGCACCACCTCACTTCTGAAACATAGTCCCAAAATTTAATACATAAGTCTGTAGTTGGAGTCTCTAAATGATCTATTTATTTACAATACCAACATTAAATTCAGTCCTCTCGTGGACTGAGTTTTTTTTTTAATACTCTCTATTTCTTGCCAATGACCTTGCTGACTATGATAGCAGATACCATGACATGACCTTAAGCAGATGTTTTTTTTTCTTTTTTCTTTCTTTCATTTTTTAAAAAAATTTTGTCATAGGCATGTGTCATGGGTCCTTTTGATACTTTAGTGAAGCCTATAAACTTCTCAGAATGTGTTAAATTCATATGTTGCAAATGCAATAAAAAAAATTAAAACAAAACAAAACAAAAAAGAAAAGCTGATGGTCTTCATGTTAAGAAACCCATTTATGGAAGAACTTCCATGCATGGTTCCCCAGTTTTCTGATTGTTGAAAGTTTCTCCCAGATCACTGCCACAGGAAAGCCCCAATAATGATTTACCTCACTTGGTTTTGTCCTATCATCACCAACGTTGCCTCACCCATAACCTTGCCGCTTTCAACAGAAAAACGGTCTTGAGAAACTTCAATTCTGGGGCCCTTCTCTTTTGATTGTACTACTCCCTTGGAACACTATTTTAGTAAACACCACGACATCATTCCTCTCACCTTCTACCCTTCAGTTTTGGAACCATGAACCTATGATCAAATCAGCTTTGTCATTATGTCTTGATGTATTCCCTTTTGGTCCCAATCACATTCCTGTGGCCTTACCTGCCCAACACTGGTCAATACATCTTTTCTGTTTCACTATCATAAGTATGTAAACTCTTTGAAGGCAGGGATTTTGTACTTATATCCCCATTTTTAGCATGAGGTTTTGCACATAGTAAATAATTAACATTTTTTTCTCTTCCTTCGTTTTTCCTTTTCCTTCCTCTCTGTATTGTCACAATTTTTCTCCAGACTGGCCTGTTAACACTCTCTCCAGAATCACAGTTAAATTCAGTCTCCTTACAAATGGCACTTAAATCTTTTGTCTTCTCATTGACCAAGGTTAAAACTCATTTACTCACCACTAATTTCTCATTGAGTAGAAGTTAAACATTGCTATTTGAGATTTTAAATTTTTTCATAGGATCAATAAAAGTTCTGTAGAAAAGGTCCTACTTCTAGGCAGCAAGAAAGGAGCCAGTATTTATAAAGTGAATTTTAGAATGAGGGATTAAATGGGGATTATTGTGGGAGCAATCTTCTGGAATAGCTAAGAGGGGTATTAGATTGAGGCTACCAGGAGAGATAATGAAGATTTAGAAAAGAAAAGGGGAGAAGAGGGAGCTCAAGGTAAATGACTTTTTTTCCTCAGCAAAGTATGAGTTTTGCTTTTCATTGAAAAGTTGGAGTGAAGGCTGGTATGTCAGACTTGAGATGAATTAGGAAAAAATAAAAAGCATAACCAAGCAGCAGTGAGGAAGTGAATCCATTCTGCACAGTTGTATGACATTCTCTAGCCTCATTTAGCAACATGTGGGTAGAAACAGAGGAGGCACATTGGGGGATCTGCTATGCATGCATATGTCCTGGACAGACAAAACTGTAAAATTAACAGAAGTACTGAAAGTAATAAATTTGGACTGAATCATCATTTATTTTAATAGAATTGAAAATGAATTGAAGTGTAGGTCCATTTAAAAGATTTTTTTTTTTGACGGACAATGCAGATTACCAAACTATACTCCACTGTAGCATGATGCCTTATTGTGAGAGGATGGTGACAGCTTTTAGCATATAACTGTTATATCAGTGGAGCATAAGCTCTTAATTTTCTTGCAGCATAGGACCTTTATGTTTTCTCAAGAAAGTAATTTCAAGAGAGGTAATGGCAGGAATAAGGTTAGTTTAACATTTAACCTATCAAAATTCATAGAATGTCATTGATAGAGTGTTAGTCCTACCCCTTGTGACCATGTTTTTTTTTTTTTTCTGTTAAGCTCTTCTGTGGTTAAAATCTGCATCAGTGAAGGTAGTACCTACATGGATGAAATCACTGATCTTAATATTTTGATTTACTATGATGTAGAGAACACATTCCTTGTAAGCATTCTTAAATCACTTAGTCCCAACCTTCTAAGGGGTGGGTAGGTGTCACAGTGGATAGAGAACTGAGCTTGGAATTAAGTAGATCTGAGTTCAAATCCTACTTCAAACACTTATTAGTTGTATGACTCTGGGCAAGTCACTCAACCTCTGTTTGCCTAGATTTCCTTATCTGTAAAATGGGAATAATAATGGCATTTACCTCCAGGGATTGTTGTGAGCATCAACTGAGATAATTTTAAAGTGTTTCACATAGTGCCTGGCACATAGTAAGTGCCATAGAAATGTTTGTTCCTATTGTTATTGTTATTAGGAGTGGTTGTAGCTTTAACCAGCTATATGGCACAATAAGTAGAGTATCATGCCTAGAGTTAGGAAGATATGAGTTCAAAGGTGACCTCAGACACTTATTAGCTTTGTGACCCAGCAAGTCATTTGACCTCTCGTTCTTCAATTTCCTCAACTGTACAATGTGGATAAAAACGGCAACTACTTCACAGGGTTGTTGAGAAGATCAAATGAAATAATTTTCATAAAGCACACAACCCATGTGTTATTGTTCAGTTGTTTCAGTCATGTCTAACTCTTTGTGACTGTGGTTGGGGTTTTCTTGGCAAACATATTGGAGTGATTTATCATTTCTTTCTCTGACGCATTTTACATATAAGGAATTGAGGCACATAGGGTCAAATGACTTGTTCAGGGTCACACAGCTGGCAAGTGTCTGAGATCAGTTTTAAACTCAGAAAGATGAGTCTTCCTGATTCCAGATCAGGCACTCTATCCACTATGGCACCCAGCTGCCCACTTAACCTATAGTAGTCACTTAATAAATGCTTTTTACCTTCCCTCTAACTATGAATCACTCTGATCTCTTCATTAATATAGCATTCCTATGATGACTTAAAAAAAAATAGGACAAGACCTGGGAATTTTTTATATAGAAAAGTACCCATGAGCAAACACCCTTTACCAATGAAGAATAGAACCTTATTTTCAGTTTACCAATCAATCAACAAGGATTTATTAAGTGTTTACTATGTGTCAGTCATTTTAATTGTCATTGGGGATATAAAGACAAAAATGAAATAATCCCAGCTTTCAAGGACTTTATATTCTATCAGAGAGAGAGAGAGAGAGAGAGAGAGAGAGAGAGAGAGAGAGAGAGAGAGAGAGAGAGAGAATTAGTTTGAAAAGTCAACAATAGAGATTTATATAGGCTTATGTTTAAGTTTAAGGCAATTTGATTATGGGTTCCTTTTGGTTTTCTCTCTTTTTTCATCTACTCCATATATCTTTTATGCAAATCCAATCAGAATCTAACTTTATCTGGAGACAAAAAACATTCTGTTACATAGGAGAAGTAAACAAATTTTAAATAAGCCAGGGGATAGCACCAGGATAGTAATGCCATACCAAACAATAAAGAAATGAGAAAGGGGTAGCTAGGTAGCACAGTGAATAGAGCATAGGCCCTGGAGTCAGGAGGAGCTGAGTTCAAATTGGGCCTCAGACACTTAACACTAGCCATGTGACCTTAGGCAAGTCATTTAACCCCAATTGCCCTGCCCTCCCTCCTCAAAAAGGAAAAAAAAGGGAGAGTGGGAGGGTAAACTTTACCATGTCCCACAATTCAGCAAGAAAGTACAATGAAGCAAATACAAATTTCTGTAAGGCAGATCACTGTTTAAGTGAATCAGTGAGATAGACAAGTCTTTAACTCTTTCTGATTACATTAAGTTCCAGATGGTAATAGTCTTCCTAATTCTTTTTTAAGGTCACTGTTAGTGCAGTTCACCCTGACCAATTCTCTTTACTTAGAGAGAAAAAGTGACAAGATTTCCCATCTCATGATCTTTCAGCACCTAAATTCAGTGCTTGGCCCATAGTAAGTCCTTAATGCAGGACAGTGAGGTGGTAAAGTGGATAGGGTGCCAGCCCTAGGTAGAGTCAGGGAGACTCCCATTCGTGAGTTCAAATCTGGCCTCATGAACTGTGTGACCCTGAGCAAGTCACTTAACCCTGTTTGTCTCAGTTCCTCATCTCCAAAATGAACTGGAGGAAAAAATGACAAATCAATTCAGTATTTTTGCCAAGAAAACCCCAAATGTGATTACAAAGAGTTGAACATGACTGAACACACATACACACATGCACCTACTTAATAAATGCTAGTTGACTGACACTAATTCATATTTCTCCATTTAACTGGGAAAGATTACAATTCATACCAGCTTCCTTGCTATGAGATGATTTATATCTATATAAAATATTAAGAATTAAAATATAATTTGGATATCATTTAAATAAAATATGAATGGAAATTAAAGACAATGTTTTTTGCCAGGCAGAACACTTAAAATTATAGTCTTGATCATAATGATAACTAGCATTAATAGGGCTCTTTAAGGTTTAAAAAGTACTTTACATACATTAATTCAATCTGTCCTTACAACAACCCTGTGAGTTAAATGTTATTATTATCCCCATTTTATAGAGGAAGAAACTGAGGCACAAAGAAGTTAAGTGACTCACAGAACTAGTAATTCTGATACTGGATTCAAACTTAGGTTTTCCCGACTTGAAGTCTTGTACTTTATCCTTTGTACCATCCAGGCACCAACGTAGCAGATTGAGAGATTAGTTTACTAAGCCTGGGGCACATAGCAAATATTAAGGCAGCACTTGAATCCAGGTCTTTCTGATTCTAAGGTGTATTAGCAAGCACCCTAACACATTCAGGATGGCTTGCTAGTACAGGTTCTTTGATCTCCTTTGCTAAAGGAAAGACAGCTTTTAAAGGGATCAACAATCTTACTTTAATTACATTCATTAATTTGGGGAAAAGTCAACACCCTGAACATGGAGAAAATACAACAGAGAAATTAGCACCTCCTACTGTCTGAATAAAGTAATACAACCACCTATATACACCCCCAGATTGGGAAAACACAAACCTTTGAGTAGTAGGGGGTGGGGCTCTTAACAAATGGCTACTCAGAGTCCTATCCAGGGAATCATAAGGTCTTTCTCACAAACAAACCCCTAAAGCAAAATGCCAACCTCCCAGAATATATAATAAAGACTCGGCCCCTGATTGGCTCAGAGCCAGAAGGCATGAAACCTACTTGACTCAGCACAGCTGGGAATTATCCAGGTTCAAAGGAAATTAATCCTTCAGATGTTTACAATTTAGCCTGAACCTAGGACTGAACTCCAGAAACAACAACAACAACAAATACCACTTTGCTTACCTAAGGCCAGTTCTCTATCCACAGTATCCTGCCTCCTATATAGATTTCTTTTCTTTTCTTTTTGGAGGCCAGTTGGGTGTAAGTGGCTAGTTTTGTTTTGTTTTGTTTTTGGTGTGTGTTAAGTGTCTGAGCCCGGATTTGAACTCAGGTCCTCCTGACTCCAGGGCTGATGCTCTATTCACTGTGCCACCTAGCTGCCCTTACCTATATAGATTTCTATAGGTAATAGTAATGCCTTACTTTAACACCTCACTCCCCACCTCCACATATTCTGCCAACAGTTACACTGGCCTTATAGTTGGTTGCCTTACATAACACACATTATCTCCTCATGGAGCAATTTCACTGACTGTCTCTCATGCCTATAATGTTCTTTCCTCTCATTTCTACCTGCTCACTTCCCAGGCTTCCTTGACATCCCAGCTAAAATCACAAGTTTTAAGCCATTCCCAGGCCCCCTAAATTCTAGTGTCTTTTCTCTGTTGATTATTGAAAATTTATCCTCCATAGCTCATTTGTACAGAGTTGTTTCATGTTATCTCCCCGTTAGATTGTGAGTTCTTTGAGCCAGGCAATGCCAATAAGCCTATATAAATATAAAATGCCAATGTGTTTCTTTGTATCTTCATCCCTTAGCCTGGCACAAATGAAGTGCTTAAATATTTATTGACTGACTGACTAATGGAAGTTCTTGAAACAACAAAGTTGTCTTCAAAAATCATCCTCTAATTTCGACATTTAAAAAAAATTAGACTCATCTTCAGCTAGTCCAAATTTATGATGTTTTAGATGTGTGGAGATCATTTCTCCTTTTTGTTATTATAGATATATAAATGTACATATTTATACTTTTTTAGATATACTCTTGCAATTCTGACTGTCTCATTTTTTACAATAGCATTCATTAATATATCACTGTAAAATTTACTAAGCCCTCTCCTCAGAATACTGTGAGATAAATACTGAAGAACTATTGTTGCCATCTGACATGAGAACAAACTGAAATTCCAAGCAGTTACATGGTCTGACCACGTTTGCAGTTAGTACGTGTCAAAGATGGGTCTCAGTTCCAAACCTTCTGACTCAAAGTTTAATCATCTTTCCCATAGTTTTTCTTATGTTTTTTTCATGGTCTGTGTTCCAGATCTTGTGAATGCTTAAAGTGGCAGCCCTGTTTAGCAGCCAATACCTTTCTTAAGCTATTTCCAGGTTACATACATATGTGAAAATTATATTATAAGATGAGGTTATGTAATATTAGGATAATTACATATGAATCCAGAATGGATGAACCAAAAAGGAATTAAGTACTTTATTTATATAGATATAATATACAATATTTATATAAATACTTCTTTAAATTTTACAAAGCACTTAATATTTATCTCAGTTGATCCTCAGAAAAACTGAGTGAAGTAGAATGCTGTTATTGTCTCTGTTTACAGATGAGGAAACTGAGGCTGAGGGAGGTTAAAAGTGACTTGACCAGGGTTACACAAGCAGTAAAATGACTGAGGCTTCTTACTCCAAGTCCAGAATTATTTGCATGACATAATCTGTTTGCTATATGACACACATTAGAGATAAAATAGGGGGAAAAATGAGAGTTCCTGTTCTCAAGGCAGTCACTCTTTAATTGGGGGTGGCTGCACATAAAAGAATGGGCAGCCAGGTGGAGCAGTGCATAGAGTGCTGGACCTGAAGTCAAGTAAGACTCATCTTAATCCCAGATTACATACTAGTTGTGTGACTTTGGGCAAATCATTTCACTCTGTTTGCCTCAGTTTCCTCATCTATAAAATGAGCTGAAGAAGGATGTGATAAACCACTCCAGTATCTTTGCTAAGATAACCTCAAAGGGGTTCATGAAGAATCAGAAACAAATGAAATGACTGAACAACAAACAACAACAACAAGAAATACATAAAAGAATTCAGGGCTAGGGCAGGTGGAAAAGCCCAGACATCCTAAGGGTAAAGTGGTGGGTCACATAGTAAGCCTCAGGGGTCCTTAGGCTGCATCAGCATGTCAGATGCAGTGCCCAGAGGTCTGGGTAACACAGCAGCAGGCCAGATGGTAAAGCCATATCGTCGGCCATCTCATTTGGATGACTTCCCATTGGTGACTCCTGGGGCAGCCAAGTAGTGTGAACAGTTTTGTTGCTCTTTCTGTCTGACCACCTCTTGAGGTATATATAGTTTAGCAGTTCAAGATTCAATTATACCATTTACTGCATATGTAACCTGGGATGTTATTCAAACATTTGGAACCTCAGTTCCCTCATCTGTAAAGTGAAAAAAAACTAATATTCATACTTCCTCTCCCACCCTGGTATTGAGGATTGAGTGAATTGAGATATCTATCTATCTATCTATCTATCTATCTATCTATCTATCTATCTATCTATATATATCTATATATATATCTATATATCTATATATATATATCTATATATATATATCTATATGCAATGAAAGCTCATTGCAAACAAATGCAAGGTATCTTCTTTTAGTTAAAAAAAATGATTCATTCACATTTGCAAAGTCTCCAGTATGAAAAAGGCAATACAAAAACGGGACGAGGGGGCGGCTAGGTGGCGCAGTGAGTAAGAGTGCCGGCCTCGGAGTCGGGATGACCCGAGATCAAATCCGGCCTCAGAAAATGCGCACCCACGCATAAATAATGACTAGCCCTGTAACCTTGAGCAAGTTACTTAACCCCAATTGCTTAAAAAAAAAAAAAAAAGAATGGGACGAAATAAAACAATGTAATTTTTTTCTACGTAATATTATTTATTATTTATTTATTCTAGGAACTGTGATTTTATGGGTTTGGGAAATTCCCAAGGTGGAACCTCCTTCCACTCATGTAGATCTACAATTTCTTCATAATTTACAATTTTAAAGGTTTTCCTAGGATTCTGAGAAGTTAAATAACTTGGCCATGCAGGCATAGCCAGAACGTGTTACATAGGATTTAAATTCAGGTCTTTCTAACTTCTATTCCTTTATATACTAAAACACTCTGATTATAAGTTTTTTAAAGCATAATGTACATTTATTTTTTATGAAATATATTTCTCTTCATTAGCAGTGTGATGAAATAGAAATGCGTATGGTGTAATTTATTTGGTAATTTTTTTGAGGTCGTTAGATTAGGAGTTTCCTTCTCTTTCTAATCCAGGAAAAGTTGATGTTGTTGTTGTTGTTGATCTTCAGGGCACAGTCTAAAATCTATCTTTTTGGTTTGGTATTTCTAGATGACTAAAACATGAATCATCTCTTCTGGAAAGGTATCATGAATTCCACTGTGGTTTTGGTTCAGTAATATTTCTTTTTCTTTTTAAACAGTTTTTATATCTATATTCAAAGTCCTTTTGGCTCTGAACGTATTATGACAAGAAAGACAATAACTAAATAAAGTTAATAGGATTTAGAGGTGGAAATGACTCTCAATGCCTTTAGTCCAAGTCCATCATTTTACTTTTTTTTTTTTTTTGCTTTCTTGGAGGGTGATTGGGGTTAAGTAACTTGCCCAAGGTCACAAGGCTAGGTTTTTGTTTGTGTGTGCTTAAGTGTCTGAGGCCGGAACTGAACTCAGGTCCTTCTGACTCCAGGGCCCGCTCTATTCACTGCGCCACCTAGCCACCCCTGATCATTTTACATTTTAAGAAAACTGAGGCCAGAGAAGGAAAGTTTTTTGCTGAATGTCAAAAGAGTAATAAGTAGCAGGTTCTATTACCTGAAATAGGTAACAGATTCCAGAAATCTAGTGTTTGTTTAACTAAACAAGACATTCTTAGTGTGCTGCAACCCCCCCCACCCTACCCCCTCTCTTTGTAACCTTTGTCCATCTACTGAAGCCTAGGAACCCTTTTCTTAGAATAATTTTTTGTTGCCTATATTTATAATTGAAGGACATACTAAATTTCAGTTAGAGTCTAGTAGGTAAATATATGATTTTTTTTTCCAAGTTCATGGACCACCTGAAATTTATCCATGGCTCTACTGGGTTGCATAGGTACTAGATTAAGAAACCCTGTTCTAAACCATGATAGTTTTTATTTTTGAGCCATAAAGTTTAGATTTTATTTTCTTTCTTTCTTTTTTTTTTTTGTAAAGCTGTGATCAGAGCCAGGGAATCCAAGCCCAATAGTCTCAGGCCACGAGATCACAGGGTCTTGTACCCATTTCAGTCACCTCTGCCTTGGTCTAGTTTGGGAGCACTGCTGGTTCACAGCTAATGGGGATATTGTCACTTCTCCAGCCCTGCAGCAAACTGGCCAAGCTCTCCACAGCAGCCAACAATATTAGAAAACCAAGTCAATAAAAATGAATTTTTTCATTGAAAACCCTTTATAGTCATTTCATATTGTTTTGAAATCACAGAAATTAGGTGAGGGAAAACAAACAAACAAATAGAGGAATAGGCACAGCTTCTCCCCAAAGTTCTCAGCTTTCACAGGAGTCTTAGGATGAGGGCACAAGACCTATATACATTATCTACTTAGTGAAGTGGTTCAAGCCCAGGGCCAGGCCAAGACCAAAGCAGCATATTTCAGGACCTCAGCTCTCCCCAACAAGGAACTCCAAGGCTATCCAAACTTGGTCTTTCCCATCAGGTATTCCCTGGCCTGTCTAGGTCTGGATCCTTTTGAATGTTGTCATTGTGAAGGTCTTTACCTCTCTTCCATATTCTGCCATTGTTCTTGCTCTTTGTCCTAGCAACTCCTACCCCCCCCAGCTCCTACTTGGCATTGAGGCATCTCTTAACATCTGGACTGTCAACCTTCAATCTAAACTTGATCTCACTGTGTAACTTCTTCAGCCTTTCTTCTACACATAGTTCTTTCTTCCCTTCGATCCCTTGCTCCACTTTACAGACTCAGGACTTCTCTGGGTGGTTTCTTTTCTCCTTCTGGTTAGGTTTCTTTTATTGTTTTAAAGATTGTGATTGTGGTTTCTTCACTGGTTTCTTCACTTCCTTCTCTAGCTCAGACTCTGAATCAGAGAACAAGGGACTCGACTGCAAACTTTCCTGCCCCTCTTCTTTTTTTTTTTTTTTGGAGGGCAATTGGGGTTAAGTAACTTGCCCAAGGTCACACAGCTAGGCTTTTGTTTGTGTGTGTTAAGTGTCTGAGGCCGAATCCGAACTCAGGTCCTTCTGACACCAGGCCAGCACTCTACTCACTGAGCCACCTAGCCGCCCCTCTGCCCCTCTTCTTGATGGGTTCATCTTCTTTGACCTGAGCCTTACTGCTGTTGCTCTTGGTGTATGTCTCCCTCCTCTTGGTCCTTTTTTTTTTTTAAAGCAATTGGGGTTAAGTAACTTGTTCAAGGTTACACAGCCAGTCATTATTTTTAATTTTAATTTTTTTTTTACTTTTTGGAGGGGGGAAGGTAGGGCAATTGGAGTCAAGTGACTTGCCCAAGGTCACACAGCTAGTTTTATGTTAAGTGTCTGAGGCTGGATTTGAACTCAGGTCCTCCTGACTCCAGGGCCTGTCCTCCATTCACTGAGCCACCTAGCCGCTGCCCCAGCCCTTTCTTTTTTCTGCTCCATTTCCTCCTTCTTTGTTCCTGCTGTCATTGAAGCTCCTTCTTCTGTTTCTGTTTCTCTTCCAGCTCCTGACACTGCTCTTCATCCCTTGGTTCCACACACAGATGTGGTATGTATCACTATCAAATATTCAAGACCATTAGATTTTAAATGCAATGATTTTGATGTTAATAGACATTAATTTCCTTATCGATTACCTTATTCTGGCTTGCATATGCATGCTCACATGTCTGCCATACTTAAAAAAAACCAAATCAAAACAAAACAAAAACCTTTCATTGATCTTTTCATGCCTTCAATGAGTTTGTCTTATCCATCCTTATTTCCTAGCCAAACTCCAGGTGGTGCAAAGGGAAGGGACATTGTATTTAACTGTTGTCTCTAATTACTTCCTCCCTTCCCCACTATGAAACTTGGCTATGATATTCCTTCAAGTTTTCCTCCTGGAAAATCTTTCAGGTTGTGATCAGTGGATTTTTTTTTTCTATTACTGCTTTGACAACTTGTTCTAGTACTTCAGTGAAATTTTCCTTGATAATTTCTAATAATATTGTTTTGAAATCAGTACTTAATATACTATCAATCCTCCCCACCCCCCACAAATCAACAAGTTACTCTCTCCAACGTAGCCACACATTTCTTTAACCATAAATCCAACGTCCTTTTCACAGTCCTCATATGTCTTAACCTCTCTGCTTCATTTGACAATATTAACAAGATTTTGTCCTGTATACTATCCTCTCTGGTTTTTCATATTAGCACTCTTCTTGTTTTCCTATCAGTACTTCTAAGTCTTCTTTCTAAGATCATTGTCCATATAACATCTCTGTCTTTAACCTGGGTCTTCTCTTTTGTCTTTCTACTAAGTCTGAAGTATCTTATCAGATCTCATAGGTTCAACAATCATATCTATGTAGATAATTTCTACAATATACATTTCCATTTCTCTTCTAAGAATTTTAGCCCCACCTTACCAATTACCAACTCCACATCTCCATCTGGACATCACATAGGCATTTCAAACTTTACTTGTCCAAACAGAACACATTAAATTTGTTAAACTGACTTTTCTCCCAACTTAACTGTGTCTCTCAAGGGCAACACCATTCTTTCAATAAGAGGAGGAGTTAATAACCTCAAAGACACTTTTTCCACTTCATTTCTCTTTTGCCCTCACCCCCATTCAATCAGTTGCCACATCTTGTTAGTTCTACCATCATAGCATCTCTTAAATATTCCTTTTTGCTCATTTGATCAATAAGCAAAAATTTATGAAGTGTTTACTTTATGCTAGGCAGTATAATAATCTACTAATTGGTCTCTCTGCATCCAGCCTCTCACTTATCTAATTTATCTTTCAAACACCTGCTAAATTGATTTTTTTCCCTAAGACTATAGGTCTATGGTACTCCCATGCTTAAATAGCTCCCTTGTGCCTATAGAATAAAGCACAAACTTAGCTGTTTGATTTTTAAAACCTGGCTTAAATTTATCTTCCCTGACTGATTTTACCTTACTACCTCTCACCCAGCTGATATTTTAGCTGAAGTGGACCACTTCTTGTTTTCCACATACAGCATTCTTTCAGTTGTCTCTGTTCTTTGTGCAAGCTATTCTTTGTACCTAGTTTTCTTTCGGCTCTTATCTATAAAACTTTAGATTCTTAAATTTCTTTAAGACTCAGCACGAGTAGTACTTCCTGCAAGATTCCTTTTCTAATTCCCTCAATTGTTAGTACATGGCCCTGTCCCCCCACCCAAAAACCAAGCAAACAAACCTTATAATACTTTGCATGTATATTGTTTATATTTTTAAATTATTATTTAATATTCTTTCTTTTTAAATTTTGAGTTCTAGATCCTCTCCATCCCCAACTCATTTAGCTCCCATTGAAAAGACAAATAACATATTAATTATACATATGAAATCTTGCAAAACATATTTCCATATCAGCCAGATTACAAAAAGAAAAGAAAAAGAGTGAGAAAATTATGCTTCCATTTGCACTTAGAGTTTATCAGTTCTGTCTCTAGAGATGGATAGCAAAAATAGATCAGAGTAGCCAAGTCTATTAAAGCTGATGATCATTACAACACTACTGTCAATGAGAACAAATTCCTGGTTCTTTTTACTTCCCTTTGCAGTACTCCATGCAGTTCTTACAATGTTTGGTTGTTTTTTTTTTTTTTTTGAAGCCACCTACTCATCATTTACTATAACACAGCAATACTCTATCCCAATCCTATGCCATAACTTGTTTATCCATCCTGAACTGAGGATCATCTCCTCAATTTCCAATTCCTTGTCACCATAAAAAGAGCTGTTATGGGTCATTTTATCTTTGATCTCTTTAGAATACAGATAAAGTAATACTATTGTTGGATCAAAGGGTATGCGTTGTTCTATAGCCCTTTTGTCTTAGTTCCAAATTGTTCTTATGTGTCAAATTTCCCACTAAGTTCTGCTGTTTTTGTCACAAATACCTAAAGGTCTTTCAGTTAGTTAAATGTTCATTTCTTTTCATTCAGAATTATATTCAACTTTGCTGGGTAAGTTACCCTTTGTCATAACCTTAGCTCTTTTGTCTTATTAAATATAGTATTGTAAGTTCCATGTTCCTTCAACTTAGTAGCTGCCAGGTCTTATGAAATACTCATTGTAGTTCCATGATTTAACTTTTTTTTATGTTGTTGTTTCTTGCAATATTTTCTTCATTACCCAGAACTATGAAACTTGGCTATGATATTCCTATAAATTTTCCTTCTTGGACCTCTTTCAGGTGGTGATCAGTGGGCTTTGCCTTCTTGTTCTAAAACTTCAGGACAATTTCTTATAATACTGTATCAGAATTCTTTTTATTAATCATAATTTTCAGGTAGTTTGCTTATGTTCTCTGGATCAGCTGTTTTTTATGATGAGACATCCACATTCTCTTCTATTTTTTTCATTCTTTTGATTTCATTTTATTATTTCTTGACACCTTAAAACATCATTAGACCCCCCTCGCCCAATTCCAGTTTCCGAGGAATTATTTTCTTCCTTAAGTTTTTGGATCTCAATTTCAAGTTGGTTACTTTCTTTTTATAATTTTCTTAGTTTTTTTGGATTGTTCTTATTTTTTCCATAATTTTTTCTTGATATCTCGTATTTGATTTTTAAAGTTCTTTTTAAATTCTTCCAAAAACTCTTTTTATGCTTGGGACCATTTGACATTTCTCATTGAAAAAGGAGTGGCTTGTTTAGCTCCATTATCTTCCTCTGAATATGAACCCAGATCATCTATCCCCATCATACTGTCCCCAGAGTAGCTATCTATTGTTGGGTTCTTTCTCCTTTGCTTAATCATTTTTATTTTGTTTTTTAGCAGCAATTAGTATAATCAAGTTTCAGTTCCAAGATGTGAGGAATGATATCCCAAGTCTCAGGTCCTCCTTAGTATTATTTTCTGAGTTCTGTCCTGGGGCCCAACTTTGTATTCTTTTCCGTGACTACGGCCCCCAGTCACACTGTTCCCTGAGGTCCCTCCAGTGTCTATAAACTATAGCTGAGTTCTCTGCTCTGGTATTGAAATCAGGGACTCTGTTCCTACAAGTGCCAAAAGTCAGCAGGGTCCCTGCCTTTCTGCTATTACATTTGCCAGCTGTATGCTAGCCTCTTCTCCCTGAAGCTGGAGCCCAGGAAGCATCTAGTCAGCATAGCTGTGCTTGGCATCCCTCAATAATGGAAGCTCCTTCAGTCTTCTACTCAGTCTTCTGACCCCCACACTATTCTTGAGGTGAAAGTTCCTGAGGCTACGACTGCCTCCCAGCTCAGCTGCCCCCAGGGCTTGTGGTTTGCCAATTAAGCAGAGTTGGCGGAGATCTTTGCACTTCACTCAGGCAGAACCTCCATCACTGGAGATTGTCTTTCCTTGGGTCTTCTCAAGTTGTCTTAGAAAGACAAATGTTTTACCCTGACTTTTGTTTATTTTTTTCTGCTCTGCATTCCCTCTTAGGGGATGTTCTTTTTTTTTGGGCGGGGGAAGGGGCATTTGGAGAACCAAAAGTTTTCTGACTTACTCTATCATCTTCCCAGAATCCTCTCCATAGGGCATTTTTTTTTCATATTTTATCACAGCTTTGATTTCTTCATTAGAAAATTGTCTGTTTATACCCTTTGGCCATTCATCAATTGTGAAATGGCTCCTATTTTTATAAATTTGGCTCAGTACCCTATATATTTGAGAAATGAGGCCTTTTCAGAGAAACTTAGGGTAATTTAAAAAATCCTTTCATTGTCTACTCAGCAAAATGCAATCTCCATGATTTTCTCTTTTAATTAAGTATATTTTTATTTTTGCTTTATCTGCATGCTTGCTACCTCAACCTTTTTTTTCTCCTTTGCTGAAGCATAACAGATTCTGATCAAGTGTTTTACACATACACACTCTGTATGTCTTTCTGTTTCAAGTGTGTCCCTTATAAATAACACATTGTTGAATTTTGGTTTTAATTCTTTCTTCTATCCACTTCTGTTTTATGGGTGAGCTCATCCCGTTCATATGCATAGTTATGATTACTAACTGGTGTAATTCCGCAGAGAACTTAGCTATGATAAAGTGGATGACATTACCTTCAGCCTCAAATTTTGCCTGCAGCTTGACAAGAGAGATGGTAGCACTGCCAAGCCCCAGGCTCCCTCTGTCATTCTGAGACTTGAGAAGACTGGAGGAGAGTGTACTGGTAGGCAGCTTGACCACTTTTCCAACTATGGGGTGAATCCTTCCTCCAATGTCCCTCCTGGTCGCATAGACAAGGTCACACTGGCATTGGTTCCTGGGACTCCCTCTCGGGGGGCACTCTGGAGGGGGACTCCTTGGACCCGTGAACCTCCTTGTGACATCAAAAGCAGGTTTCCACACTGCCCAAGTGACTGGGCTTCCTCCAACGGGGTGCCCTGCAAGGGCACGTCTTGGGTCTTTTCCTGGATGTGGCAACAGCAGAGAATTTAACATGTTCTCTGTCTCTAATTCTTTCCCTTCATTCTCTCTCCTCTGCTGCACCTAGGTTGTTAAAGAATCCAAAGGCAGTCTCCAATTGGTCCTGAGGTGTTTAGGGTTTCATTGCCAATTTCTGTAGTTTCCTCCTAATATCTAGGGCAGACTGATTAATGAAATACATGTTAAGGACTGCTGTTTCTTCTATAGAGACACAATCTAAATTTGTATGCTTCTTAATAGCTTCTTGGAAAAGGACAAGGTTTTCCTTTTTCTACAAGTAATTTCCCTAATTTTCAGAAAATGTATTTGCTTTTGAAATGCAATTCTTAGGCCTGCTAACTTGCAAATTACCATATGGTCTCTCTTTCCCCTATCCTCATTCTTTTGATAATGCCACCCTGAGTTGCTGGTGGGAACAGCAGCTGTTCCTGGGGGATGTTTTATAGGGTCATTGCTAACCAAATGATCCCCAAGTTTTTGGACTTGTTTCAAGATTCTCCTCTTCTCCTCAGTGGAACAACAGGTAGAAAAGAGATATGTGAATCACCCAAGAAATTTTGAATTTTAGGAATATGTCCCTAAAACCCTCAGTAAACTTATCGTGGTCTTTTGAGAATCTCCCCAGTTTCTCTTTAACTTGAGTAAGATCCAAAATGGAGAATAGAACATACACTCTAATTGTCCCACTAGGCAAGGTAGGCACTTCTTCAGGAAAAGAAGCCCTGAAGATGCTGTGGGGATAGGGGCTTGGGAAGGGAGATATGAAGTCCCATTTCTTGTGAGGGAGGGTCTGGGTGGTGCTGGCTGAATTGGATTAGAATGCAAGACTGGGGGATACAGCTGGCAAAGGAAAACATCAGCTGGCACATGAGGAGGGGTAGGGGTTAGAGGGGGAGATACCCCAGAGACTGCTGGGGGGGTTGGGCCTGAGGCCTGAGTGTGTGTCACTTCAGGGGGAGTGGCCACAGAGGGAGGCACTTTAGCCAGACCAATGGCTGGGACCTGAGCAGGGGTCACTTCAAGGGGAGGGGCCGTGGTGGGAGATACAAGATAGGAGATGTGAATGGTGAAGGAGGCAGGAAACTCAGGGTGTTGGGATAGAGGAAAAAGGAACAGAAACCAAGGTAAAAAGGGTTAGGGAGCAGTAGGAGGGGCTGGGAGAGCTGCCTTGGTGAGACCCGCCTTGGTGAGACCCATGGCTGGGACCTGAGCAGGAGTAGCAGAAGGAGGAGGGACTGGGACCAAAGTCCTGAGGGCTATAAGAAGGGGGTTGTTAAATTGGCCCTTTGATCCTTTCTGGGGCAGCTCTAGCTATGATCATCTTACAATCTTTCCTGAGAACCAGGTTCTGAGGAAGCTCAACAAGGGTCATTATGTAGGAAACTTCTATTCATCTTTCTTCTCCACGACAATATAATTCTAACTGCAATAGTGTATTGTTTTGAAGTCCCCCAAATGGGCCAAACTTTGTGGCCCTCTAGAAGAGACTGAGGCCAAAGAGTGTTGCAAAAGAACACCAGCTTTTTCTTTTTAAATTCTTTAGAGAAACTAAAATTTTCCCCATGTTGTAAGAGAACCCAAAGGTGAACTTTTGAGAATTGAAAATGATTGACCCATTATAGGCTTAGGGGCTGGAAGTCCATTCCTCCATAAAGGAAGATCTTGCAGTAAGCCTCAAAAAAGCAAAAGAAAATCTCTCTCTCTCACACACACACACACACACACACACACACACATACACACAGAAGTGCCTGAAGTTTTCCCAATTTCCTAGCGCCAAGAGAATTGAAAGAATCAGGCTTATTCTTCCAGATGGGGTATCTGTCCTTGTCCTCCATGCTTCAGAAGCTGTGGCCAGGTCCATGGCCTCCAACATAACCTCTGGACTGAGAACCTGGGAGCATCAGGCTGGTTACAAGACAGTCTCCCAGCTATCTGACCTATTGGGACCTGAGAGTTTAGGCCTGAAAAGCACCTCCAAGGTACTTGAAGAGCAAGAAGGGAATAAGTTGAGGAGGAGACTTTTGTACTTTCCAATCCTGGTTGGAGAAGAATTTGGAATTAGCAGTGATTCCCAGTCAGGGAACCATATGTTGAGGTTTAGGAGTGCTTGAGACCCCAAAATACCGACACTCCAGGTCCTGCTGAATAAATTCAACTCAAACCTTCTCTCAGTCAAAGAAATGAAAAGTTTATTAAAGATTCACCATAATGGGTAGACTCTTAAGGAATGTAAGTATTTATAAGTTTGTATGGACAAGCATGTCAGAATGATCTGACACAGAAGGAGCCTGCACTAGATTGAATCTCACCAACTTCATGGAGGCAAGATGGATCTTATATACTGAAAGATTGTGGGAGGGATCTAGGGGTGATCTAGAGGAGGGGTTTGGGGGAGGTTTTGAGGAGGAGTCTAAGGAGGATCTTGAGGAACTGAGGTCAGACTCCAGGAATGTTATTAAGTGTGAGAAGTAGCTGAAGGTTATATGGAGATGACAGACAATGGAGGGCTAGGCTAGTTTAAGGGTAACAGATTTGAGTATAGATATTTTGATGGGATGAAGGGTAAGAAGTAGCTGGACAACAGAGGGCTAGGCTAGGTTAAGAGTAATAGTGATTTGGGCCTAGTGATAATGAAAGATTTATGACCTCAGGCAAATGCCTCATCAAGTGGGAAGATTCAAGGGGGTTCCCAGAACCTAAACCCTATCACCTCCATTTAATTTTCTTCTATTTATCCCTTTCTGTTTTTATCCTCTGCCACCTCAAAAGTCTGTTTTGCTTGTGACAGCTGCCTCCCTTAATCCATCAGCCCTTTTATCTCCCCAATACCCATATCCCTTATCCCCTTTCTCTTCTTTTTCCTATTGGGTAAAATAGATTCTATACTCAACTGAATGTTTAGATAAACCCTTCCTCCTTTGAGCCAATTCTGATGAGAATGAGGTTCTAGCATTGTCTGCCACTCCCACATTTTACTCTTCTCTATAAAAGCTTTTCCTTATGTGCCTCTTTTACATGAGAAAATTTTCCCAGTTTGACCTCTCCTTTTTCACTTTTCCCAATGCAGTCCTCTTTTTCACCCCTACATTTTGGGGAGATTATCCCAATATGATAAACTCATGCATGCTTTCTGTCTGTAGACTCCTACTAACTGCCCTAATAATGCTCTCTGTCTATGTAGACTCCTCCTAACTGCCCTGATATCTCATAGGAGATACAAGTATCACTTTCTCATATAGGAATGTAAACAGTTTAATTTAAGTGAGTCCTTTAGGATCACTCTTTCATGTTTACCTTTTTAATGCTGCTCTTGTATTTAAATGTCAAATTTTATGCTTCTTTTGTGCTTAAATGTCAACTTTTCTATTCAGCTCTGGTCTTTTCATCAGGAATGCTTGGAAGTCCTCTGTTTCCTTAATTATTTTTTTCCCCTTGAAGGATTATATCTTTTTTTTTTCTGGTGAGGTTTTCTTGGCTGTAATCCTACTTCCTTTGCCTTCCATAATAGCATTAATCTAGGACCTCCTCTCCTTCAGCAAGGAAGCTGCTAGATCTTGTGTAATCCTGATAATGATTCCATGATACCTGAACTGGTTCTTTCTGTCTGCTTGCAACATTTTCTCTTGACTTGGGGGACAGTGGAATTTGTCTTTATTTTCCTGGGAGTTTTCATTTTGGGATATCTTTCAGAAGGTGATTGTTGGATTCTTTCAATTTCTCTTTTATCCTCTGGATTGATGATATTGGGGGCAGTTTTCCTTTATAATTTCTTATTGTATATGGTTTGTATTGACATATTTGTGTTCACATTTTTTCCCTTTCCAGTAGAATACAAGTTCCTTGAGGGTAGGAACTGTGTGTGTGTATGTGTGTGTTTATCTTGTGTGCTGAAAAATAGTTGGTACTTATCCATTGCTTATTGAATTAAAATTTAATAGAAATATTTAAGGGGATTTCTGAATCCCAGACTAACTCAATGCAACATCTGCTGACTGCCAAGAGTAGCTTTCACTGTGTATGCTTTGGTTCATTTGTAGTCTTCAGCCTTTGAGAGGCCTGGGGTGAACCTGAGATTTGGCAGCTCTCAGGAGGGGTAGCTAATACTCTTCATCCCTATGCAATGCATCCCCTGGCTTATGGAGTCTCTCTTAATCATTTAAACCTGTTCCTGGGACTGATCTTAGAACAGCAGAGTCAAAAGAAACTTTAAATCCATTCATAATGAAAATTGACAAAGTTTGTATGAGACGAAAAGAAAATAATTTAAAATGAAACACCGGTCTTTGCAATGAGGTATATTTAAAGATGGGACAGATGGGTCTTTTTTCAATTTGGCAACTTTTAATGTTATGATTTATTACATTGCTCAAATTTCTTTTTTAAAAAAGGTACATTTTACCTAATGGAACAATTTATGGTGGGAGAAAGCATAAAACTCCACTTTAAAATACATAAGACATCCTGGTACAAATAAGCCTTCTGAATTGTCTTAGCCACTGATAAATTAATATTGACTAGTGGTCTATCTTATAATTATAAAAGAAAATATCTAAGTCATTAATACTTAGTGTTTTATATCATATGTTGCTGGAATTACTTTTGCCTTTGAAAATCCTAATATTTTTCACTCAGAAAACTTTAAATTATGAATTCACTTTACAAATTTAATATGTATTTAGTACATACTACATGCAAACAAGAAAACTGTTAAAAAGATAAAATAATGTACCAAGAGGCTCAAGATATGAGAGATTACTTCCAGCTGTCAGTAGAGAGAAGTGGGGGATTAGGAGGGATTCCAGAAATATGAAAGAGTATATCCAAAGGTATGGAGGTGAGAAAAGAGGAATAGAGGGAAATAGCAAGTGGTCTGATAGGGTTGAAATACAGATGGCATGAAATAAAGGATAGAAACATAGGATGTAGTCAGATTAAAATTAGTCCTTAATAACTAGCCTAACAAGTTTGCATAGAAATAGGGAGTCACAAGATTTTTGAAGGAATAGTAACAAGCATTGGAATGATTATTTTGGCATTGGTGTAAAGAATATATTTTATGGAGAACAGTAGACACAAGAGCAGTTGAGGAACAACTGTAAGAATACAATGAAGAGTAAGTGATAGTTCAAATTTCCTTGGTGGCAGTTGAAATGGAAAGGAGGAGGTAGGTGCAAGGGGTATTTCAGAGACTGAATCGATAGGGATTGACCACTGATTTATTGTGGATAATGAGGAAATGAAAGGACTTAAAAATGACTCCAAGTTTTGAAACCTAGAAAATTGGGAGGATATTGGTGTTATCAAGAAAATTAGAGAATCAACATGTCCAATCAAGTCTGAGGCATTGGCAAGAAATCTAAATTTCAAGTGAAAAACTATAAATGGATAACTAGAGCTCAGAGGAGTGGTCCAGGTTTGAGATTCAGGCTTTGGAATTATATTTGTGAGGTTATAATTGTAGCTATTGGAATGACTAAGGTTTAATGAGGGTGGACAGTAGGGGAGAAAGGGAAAATGAAGGAGGGAAAAACAGAAATACAGAGAGAATAAATGATTACAGATTAAGGGGAAATAGTGAAGGGGAATAATGAAGAGAGTGAGCAATTTTGCAGGGAAGTTTGAGGAGAATGAAAAATCTCCAAGGCCTAAGAAGGATAGAATTTCAAGAAGGTTATAATAAAGGCTACTTTATATGGGTGAAACTGATCTTTCCTGGACAAAGAAGGGTAAGGCAGTTGGATTCACCCAGTCATGTGCTGGATCAAATTCAAACCAGTTTTTGAAAGGTGAACGTTAAATTTGCATTGTGAATATTTGCATCAGAAATTAGTAAACTCTATAAATAAGGGATTGATTTAATATTTTGTTGATTTTCTAGACCATAAATGTATGGAATGAATATTAATAATGCATGTTAAACTTAGTTTAAAATGTGCCATGTACGAAGTTTATCTCCCTTCTCTTTCTTTCAGAGAGTTTATTGTTAAAAATTTACCAGTATATCCTTGATTTGACCTGGGAACTGAGAAATGCATCGTGAGAAATTAGAGGCACAACATATAGGCTACTCTTTCCAGAAATAAATCAACAAAGGGGACAGAAAGATGACTTGAGATGTAGTAGCTTTAATGAGAAATTTCTTTAGGATAGGTAAGATTTGAGTAAGCAAGAAATCAGCAAATGAGGGATATTTTAAAAAATTAAGAAACACGATGATCAGTAAAAGTAAGGGCTTAGAGAAGGTGGGGTGTACAGTGTACAGTTGATCAGTTTAACATTACAATATGGTTTCATGATCTGAGAGAAAATAGTAATTTTAAACAAGATAAGATAACACAAAATCAAAGTTTTGAAATATAAAGGTACATTGAAGGAAATATATATAGTTTCAATGTTATTATCATTTAGTTGTTTCAGTCATGTCCAACTTTTTTAGAGTTTTCTTGGCAAAGATACTAGAGTGATTTGCCACTTCCTTCTCTAGCTCATTTTACAGATGAGGAACTGAGGCAAACAGGGTTAACTGACTTCCCCAGAGTCACAAGGATAGTAAGTGTTTGAGGCAAAATTTCAACTCAGGAAGATGAGTCTTCCTAAGTTCAGGTCTGGAACTCCTTACTAAGCTGCATACTTCTTGGTAAATCATCCCTGTAGGGGAGTGGGATGGGAGGATCACTAAGGGATTGAGAAAAGAAGAATATACTAGTCTTGCTCCCTCACCAATTTTGGCACTTGTTGGTTACTCAGGGTCCTCTGTGAATCCACATTCCTAAATATATGGTTCATGAATTCCTATTTGTATGATTTTATTTCACTGTCAGTCAATAAACAGAATTAACCAAAAAAAAAAGGCATTACCTGAGATTATATTTTAAGAACAATAATACCAGAAGGTTTACTGCATAAACCGAGGACAAAATTTTCCTACAGATATACATAGTGATAAGAACGGACACATGCCTGGAGTACACTGGTAGAAAGCTATATGTCTAATGAACAATTGTGACCAAGCAATGCAAGATTTTATGACTGCAGGAAAAGTGAGAAGGTAGGGAGAATGTTTACATGGTACACCCCACCTGTACATAGCATCTCCACTGGGCAGCTTGCTGACATGGGGTCCTTGGAACCATTCATCTTCATAGTTTGGCAACTGATTACTTAGGGTGGTTTTTACTAAGTAATTATTGCTAAGATTTTTCTCTTGAATGTATGGATAACTTCTCTGCTGCCTGTAATTAAACTTTTCACCTATCTCCTGGTTTCTCTTTGGGCTTCCTCCCTGCTAGGTATTTTATCAACTATTTGGTTACTAGCTATACTATAATATGGTCTGGCTGTTGAAATGGAGGAGAGAAATCTTCTCATACTTGCAAAAGTTGGGGAGTTAGGTTATCTATCACTTTTTTATAGCTAGTTCTCTTTCCTTTCAGGAATCACACTCCATGGAGTTGTCTTGACTATTGTCCCAAACAGCAAACTTGCTTTTTTCAAAGGCCACCAGGGGTACAGATGATTTTTACTAATCAGTTTCAAGATACATTTTAATTCCATCAAATTTGTCCAAATAATTCTTCATTTTTTAGAAAAAGATACGAAATAGTATAATACTTTTTAATGTTTCATTTGAAACTTTTACCACTCTGTTTCTTTTACGTATTCCATACATACATCATGTGATTATATCAACTGGGTTGGTGTAATGGTAAGGGAATTTGGAGATCTTCCCTGCCCCTTAATGGGCCTCACTTGGGGCCCAACAAGAGAAGCTTGCTTAGGGGAGGTTTGTTTTCCAGGAAGGACCTTTTGTTACTTTGTAATTAGTCATGAAGGTTGTGATGCTCTCTGAAGTTGGAGAGGCTATATACAGCTTTGAAAACCCAGATGTTGGTGCTTTTTGCTCTGGTAACTAACTATGTATGCATGTAATTGTCAGACAGCTAGAATCTCTGTCTGTTGGTCTGTTGAATTGTGTTATTTTCTCTATCTGTATTTTTTGTCTGCTTATAATTTGTCCATATTTTCTGAAGATTATGATGCTTATTTTTTCCCCTGAACTAAGTAAATGATATATATGTTTGATTAAAGTAAGATTGCTGACCCCTTTTGAGTTGCTTTCCATTAAAAAAGCAGATCAAAGAGCCTGTGCTAATAGCCATCATGGTACACCATAGTAGCAAGTTGATCACTAATTAGATGTTCCTTTTTCCAGAAAACACTGACATTTATAGTATAGGCAGACAAGTCAACTATTTCCTGGAATGCTCTTATAAAAATTGTGCATATGTAGTTGATTTAAGCAGTAGTCAATATAGTGGCTACTCAGAATTTCCTCTGGAAGGAATAGCTAGGACTGGTACTATAGTTGAAGGGTTTGCTGTCAAAGAAGGGGAAATGAGGGAAGTGAATGAAAATTGGGAGGAGAAAGCCTGAGTCAACAAACAAATGCAATTCAGTTTCACCAATATTATCAGGTGCTTATACCTATCATTTACCACACAAGAGGAATACAAAGACAAACATGGAACAACCACGTCTTTGCTTGCTTGGGGAAGTCTTGTTTTTCAGTAAAATCTACACTTTATTACTTTGCAATTAGGCAGTGGGTCACAAAGGTTGTGATGTTCTCTGACCTTGGAGAAGGCTCATTTATGGGAAGAATTGTCTGATTTGGCCAGATGACGCTGTAAAGCTGTTGATCTCTTTCCTCACCCCCCACCCCCTCTTGCTTTGAAAACCCAGATGTTGGTGCTTCTCTATCTGATAACTAACATTGTATGTATGTAGTGGTCAGACAGCTAGAAGCCCTGTATGTTGGTTTGTTGAATTGTGTTATTTTCTCTTTCTGTAATTTTTGTCTGCTTGTAATTTCTGAAGTTTAGGGTGCTTTTCCTCCTGAACTAATTATTATGATATAAACTAATTAAATTATATAGATGCTTGATTAAAGTAAGATTGTTAACCCCTTTTGAATTGCTTTTCTTTAGAAAAGCAGATCAAAGAACCTGTGCTAGCAGCTATCCTGGGTATGCTAGGTTGCTTGCTGCTACAGTTGGGTAGAGGGATTAATGATTAGAGGTATCCTGAAAAGCTCAATCTTCCTGGAATGCTATTTGTATATTATTAGCATTTTGTTTTACAATCACAAGGGCTTTTAGAAAATATTCTGGCAATGATGTGGGTGTTGGAGCTATGGTACTGAGCAAATGAATTCTGGAGGTTCTTTCCATGTGAAGGGACATTTGATTCACCTCACTATGCCTCTATCTTTATTTTTGCTAAAGGAAAGAACAGTTATATAATATACCATATAGAGATATTATCTGGATCAGACATTTTGTTTGCTAAGCCCTTAAAATGTAATGATGGTTATAGTAATACTACTAATAAAATGAACCATAAAAAAATCAAAATCACTGTAGGTGGGTAACTCTAAAATTGGTCAATTCAAAACAGCCACCAACTTTGATGTGAGGTATGCCCGCTGTGTAATGTGGAAAAAGTGGCTGGAGAAAATCTGCTGTTTAAGCATCAGTAATACAGACATCTTTATTGTTTAGGAAGCAAAATACACCCATTAGGGAATCACTCCATCATTTATAAAAGTGAATGAAAACATCCTGATGAAATACAGGATGAGTGCAAACAGACTACACCCTTCCTATTTCAGCAACGAGGAGCTGTTAGGAGCCAACCCCTCCTCCCCACTGACATCCATCCAGTTCACTAAAGGACTTTAGTTGGCTAGGAAATTGTCTGTATCTGAGCTGCCGCTAAGCATGCCACTGTTGAGTCACCAGCTGAAAAGCCCACAGGCCTGTCAGTTGCTTTCCTTTCCTTTTTGTGGTCTGAGGGAGTGAATAAAAAAAGAAAAAGAAAAAGAAAGAAAGAAAAAGAAACTTTCCTCCTGTCATTTTTCCCTTTTCATCTTTGAATCATTGCCCCCACCCCTTACTCATTTTATTTCTTCCAGCTTTTAATTATCACCTTTCTACTAACCCATCCCTTGCTAATCTCAGGAGCTTTTTAAAAGGAGGCTTGCTCACCAAAATCCCCTTGCCAAAGCCTCATTTGGAAAAAAATAATAATCTTTCTCTCTCCTTCCAGCTGCCAAATGTCATCATGAGTCATATTTTTTACTCAATTGACAGAAACACTTAATATAAAAGCTGTCCTTTCCCATAGCTTTTTCTTAGCTGCCACTTCTCTTCCATCGACTTAAAATAAGTGATAAGATAAAGTATCCGACCAGACTAGCATACCTGGCTGTTGTGCCAGCTGTATGTGGTCTTTCTGTCTCTTTTATATCTGGTGGAAGCAATCTAATCAAAAGTTTGGCCAAAAAAAATAAAGAAAAATACGTAATGTTAGTAACCTTGCTTGTTCCAGGAGATCTTAGGAGTTCATGGGAAGTTACTCACATCCTGAATGGAGTTGAGTTGTGTATATTGAGTCAGTAATTAGGTAACCAAAAGTGCTCATTCATATCCATTAATATGTTAGAGGTTTGAGTTACTTGTAAATTAAGGGTAGACTTCTTTTTTTAGTAGTCTCAATATACACATGTTCCCTGTATTCACAGTCTTAAGAAATATAGAATGAAAGCCCCTTGAGATCAGAGACTTTGCTTCCTTTAATATCCAAAATGATGCCTGACACAGTATGTTTTTAATAAATGGCTGCTCAATCATTGAAGGAAAATACCATTTTATTATTTGATCATGTGTATTTATGCTATTTTGTTTGTCTTTCATCATGGGAAGATTAAAATTTCCTCAAAATATCTACTTTCTGGAATACCATTTGTTCTAAAAACCAAATACATGTGTTATATAGGAAAATACGCTTATAAAAAATAAAATAATTAAATAGTACTATTTCTGTTATGTAAAAAAAAGATAATTTCTATATATGTGTGAGGAATTGTGAATATGTTAGCTTGATTTCCACTTTTCATATGCATTTTTAACTATAATGTAACAGGAATTATTCATAGAATCGACTACCAAACTAAATCGGCTATGAGCTTGTTCGGTGGTGGGGTGAGGGGAGAGAATGGATTTCTATATACCTCTTATCATCTCTTAATATGTAGTATATAGATGTATTTTCAATAATTTTTTAGTTTTAATTTCTTAGTTTTAATTAAACAAAACATTAAGAAAATTCTATGTGTAGATTTTAAAAAAAGAGTACATTAGAAAACTGAGATTAAATAATTTACTTGGGATAAAAGATATTTAAAATTTTTGAGGCAGCTTTTAACCCCAGTTTCTCATGATCATCAACTCCATTGTTGTATTGATTATGCCGTATTGCTTCTAGTAACCTGGTGATGAACCTCTTAAAATACAAGTAAGTTAAAACTCAAATTATGCACAGACACATAAATATACACATCTATGTTTACAAATGTATGCAAACATATGAATACATAAATTACACATATACTTTATCTCTGAATTCATACCAAAAGTCTGCCATTTTTCAGATGAGCAAGAGCTTGTCCTCTGCTGGCATAATCATGGATCTCTTTCATACAAAGTAAGCATTAGGATAGGATTTAATAAAGAAGAGCAAGCAGTATGATCCCCATTTTATATGTGCAAAGAATGAACAAATGTAAAGAAGAAAGGTCTCTATGCTGTGAATTAGGATGCTGGAAATTCTACCCAATAGAAACCTTATAATTTTGGGGGAAGTAACTTAACCTCTCTCTCCTTCTGTGTTTTCTTTCTTAGCATTAAGTAGTTAGACTGGGAAATTTCTACTGTTCTTTCTAGATGTAGAATATTTCCAGTTTTATGAGGAATGTCTTTTATGTAATATCTTTTATAAGGACATAGAACTAATAATCAGTGGAGCAAGGACTTCTAAACTATAATTGAGTGCTCTTTCCATTACATGATTTGGTTAGCTGGTCAGAAGGATGGCACCCACTATAAAGAAGGTTGTTAAGTTTATCCCATACAGAGATTAATTAACGGAACTGGAATTGTTTAGCTTTGATAAGAGATCACTTAGGGAAGATATGTAAATTATCTTTAAATGCATAAAGAACTTTCATATGAATGAATCACTAGTATTCTTTATTACCACATGGGACAGTATGAGGAACAGCTTCAGGGACACAGATGTTAACTCAATTTGGGGATGTGGTGGGGAGGGAATTAACAACAGCTATCTGATAGTATAATGGGCTGCCTCAGGGAGGAGAGAGTTCTCTCTTGATGGAGAGTCTTCAAAAGAAGACAAGGGAATAATGTAGAAGAAACCCTTGGTCTGTTAAAGAACTACGTGGCCTCTGACTAAGTGCCTTTGGACTGATGTTTTTTTCTACTAGTACATTATTATCCTCCATTAAAAAAAAATAGAAACTGAAAAATCAAGATCACATAAAAATTAAAAATAACAATTAATGGGTGACTAGGTGGTACAGTGAATAGCACTGGCCCTGGGATCAGGAGGACCTGAGTTCAAATCCAGCCCATGACACTTAACACTTACTAGCTGTGTAACCTTGGGCAAGTTACTTAACCCTAAGTGCCCTGCCTTCCCCCCTCCAAAAAGCAAACACACAAACAAATAAAAACAACCGAATCTTACACTCCTAGTTTAGCATTAAAAAAAAATAGATTAGTGAGTCAAAAAGCATTTATTAAGTACCTACTGTGTGCTAGGAACTGTGCTAAGTTATAGGGACACAAAGAAATGCAAATGGTAGTTTGTGCTCTCATAGAACTCACAGTGCAAAAGTTATAATGTTTGTTCTAAGTCTTTAAAAACACAGTCTTATCATTATAGTATTGATTTAAAGCTTTCAAAATAAGAAAGAAGACATTTGGAATTTTGAGAAAGTAAAGAATAAATTTAAAATAATTATTTAAAACTTAATTCATGTTCTCCATTTCTAGTGTCAACCAATGTTAAGAGAATATGCAGTCTTTTGGATTTGTAAAAAGTTTAAACCTACACATGTTGGGAAATAACACCAAATGGACAGCTAGCTTTAAATTTTGTTGTTGTTGTTGTCGTTGTTTTGTTTTGTTTTCGTGATAAGACATTGCTATAGGCTTCTTTTAAGACAGGTATACCCCTGTGAGCTTAGTGTTACTTTCAAGGGAAATGGTAATATGCCATTATTAAAATCATGAGCTCTTATTATGAATATGGTAGGAATCAGAGAATGATAACTTTTCTCACATCTAAGGTAAATTTTAGTAATAAGCACAGGGAAACGGACACATGATTTATACATAAAGGATGATACAATAAGCAAATTAGGAGAACAAGAAATATTTTAGCTGTAATATCTGTGGAAAGGGGAAGAATTTATGACCAAAAAAGAGATTGAGAACATTATGAAATGCAAAATAGACAATTTTGATTATATTAAATTTAAAAAGTTTTTGTACAAACAAAACCAATGCAACCAAGATTAGAAGGAAAGCAGAAAGTTAGGGGGGAAATACAGCAAGTTTCTCTAATAAAGGCCTCATTTCTTAAAGATATAAAAACTGCTTCAAATTTATAAGAATGAAAGTGACCCCCAATTGATGAATGGTCAAAGGATATGAACAGACAGTTTTCAGATAAAGAAATCAAATCTATCTATAGTTATATGAAGAAATGCTCTAAATCATTATTGATTAGAGAAATGCAAATTAAAGCAACTCTGAGATACCACTTCACACCTATTAGATGTAAAGCCAAGCATGAGCAGCTTTCCAGAAGAATGCTACTGTGAACAGATTTTAAATTTCTGATTACATAGTATAGTGAACACTCTATTTATTCAATAACAAATCAGAGCAAAACATTCACAGTAAATCAAGGTACAGCATTCATAATGTTACAACTTATCACAGATAATCAAAATATAGCATTCACAACAACTTGTCACAGAAAAAAGCCACATAGTTTTCACCACTGTGGTCACAAAGTTTTGAACAAAGAGCAATCATTTAGTAACTCAATCATTCAATCATCTCAATCATTCAATTGTCCTTAAGGAGGTTTGCCTCCTTAAAGGACACAAAGTATAGTAGTCAAAGTTCTTCACTCATGGGGAGTTACAATCAGTCACTATTCAATTATCATTCACTATTCAATCATCAGAAAATATACAAGCCCTCCACCCCTAGGTCACTAGTAAATTACAATTTCTCAGTCAGTTCACAGTATCCAAGTAAAGTCTTCTTTCAGTTTGATTTGGGGTAGTCTCTCAGATTCCCTGGATCCCCTTCCATGGTCCAAGATTCTACCTGGATTCACCAAACTGTCACCTGGGTTCAAAGGCAGACAGCTCTCAGGTCCTTGTCTAGCTCTCTGAGCACTTCCTGTTCCACTCTGAAGCTCACAGCATCCAGTCCACATTAAATCCCTCACATTTTCTGTTTCTGGTAAGTTAAGGCTTAACAAAGACACAAACAGGTTCATACTAAGTACCAGCATTACAGTAATGCTTCCTCAGTCTGCAGCAGCTCCGGCTGGCCCTTGGCTGTCTTCACAGCTCCCAGAAGCTCTAGCTGGCCTTCAGACTCAGCAGCTCCACAGCAGAAGCTCCAGCTGGTTCCCAGAATCAAAATCACTTACAGGTTCCCAAAATCAAAATCATTCTCTCCAGCCTTTTCCTCTTCAGCCTCCCTGGTGTCAGCAGCTTCTGCCTCCGTGAAGCTTATTCTGAGAAGATCTGTCTGACCCAGCAGGGACTTCTCCTTATCTACACAGGTATTAGCTCCTTCCTTTTCAGCTAACCCCTTCCTGTTATATCAGCAACAGAGGTTCATACTTCCTGTTTCTTTAATAGAGGCTTGATTAATTACTAAGTGCTAAGTACCTCTCAGCTTAGCAATACAAAAGGAACTTCAAATTTCCTTACCATTACATCAGATTAGCAAATATGATAGAAAAGTAAAAGGATGAATGTTGGAGATGTGAGAAAACTGTTAGTGGAGTTGTGAACTGATCTAACCATTCTTGAGAACAATTTAGAATTATGTCCAAAGGGCTATAAAACTGTGCATACTCTTTGATTCAGTAATACCACTACTAAGTATTCCAAAAAAATTAAAAAGAGGGGAGGAGAGAGAACCTATTTGTACAAAAATATTTATGGCAGGTCTTTTTGAAATGACAAAGAATTAGAAATATTTGGGATATAGTTGAACTGGATAAAGACTGAATAAGTTGTGGTATATTATTGTGATGGCATTTTACTGTGCTAGAAATAATTATGAGCAGGCTGATTTCAGAAAAAAACCTGGAAAGACTTACAGGAAATGATGCAAAGTGAAGTGAGCAGAACCAGGAGAACATTATAAACACTAACAGCAATACTGTAAGATGATCAGCTGTGACTGACTTAGTTATTCTCAGAAATACAATGATCCAAGAAAATTCTAAAGAATTCATGATGAAAAATACTATTCACTACTAGAGAAAGAACTGATGGAATATGAATGCAGATCAAAGCATACTATTTTTTACTTGCTATGTTTTTTTATAGTCTCCTCCACATTTTATCTTTGAATTTATGTCTTCATTCAAAACATGACTAATGTGGTAATATATTTTGCATGATTGAACATATCCAATCTATATCAATTTGTTTACAGCACAGGGAGAGGGGAATTGAGGGAATAGAGAGAGAGAATTTGGAATTCAAAATTTTTTAAAATTAATTTTAAAAATTGTATTCACATTTAACTGGGGGAAAAATAAAATGTTATTAAAAGATAAATTCAGGGAACTGAAGCCCAGATTCAGCTATTTGTTTTAACTCTGTTTCTTATCGAACCACATATCCAAGTAAGAATCCATTTGGAGAATCAGCTTAATGAAACCAAATGAACTGCATACTACTTTCATGGACATTAAAAAAAAATCATTAAAATATTTAAAATATCATGCTAAAATTTTGCATGTGATTTGTCAACTTTTTCTTCAATTAACAAATTGAAATCTTGTAATAATAAATATTGAGATTTGAAACATTTTAGTAACAACCCAGAGGAATACAGTATGCTATGTGTAGGACCCCAGAAGTAACACTATGGCCTTTGACTAATATATTTTTTTTGTCATCACTTTTTATTGCCAATTTTTGTGATTCTACTTCCTCTTTGCTCTGCCTACAATCAAGCTAGAGCTCTTGGCCCTGGGGATCAATCTTGAGCAGACCAACTAAAGAAAAACTTCCTGTCTGACTCTGTTTAAGCTGTACTCTGCTAGAATTCATTTATACATAAGACACATGGCCATTTCAACTTGAATAAGCTTTAGAAGAAATATTTTGCCTTTGTGGAAACAATTGTTAATTCTTAAAAATTATTGATATTTTAAAATATTCTATATAGAAAAAAAATGCTTCTGAATTTCATTTATATAAGAATGTAACTTTGTGATCAGGTATTATTTCATTCTCATTATTTGCATCTTAGTGTCTAACATAGTGCCTTGACAAATAGTAGGGCTTTATCATTGCTCATTGATGGATTGATTGTTGAATATAAAACATATACAACTAAAAAAAATTCTGAATTATGCTCTCACATGTATGAACAAAAGTAGTAAAATAATGTTGATAAGATTGTAGAGAAATACGTGCATTCATTCATCTCATCATTGATTGAATTGCAAATTAATAGAATTTTTTTAAGCAACCTAGAAGTACACAGTAAATGTTGCAAAAATAATCATACCATTCAATCTAATAATTCCTTTATTGTTAACACATTTTGAAAGCAGTCTTAAAAACAGACAAGTTACTAATTTAACAATTTTCATGTGTCATTTGCAATTGTAAAATAACAGAAACCTCGAGGAAACCTAAATATACAGCAATATGAAGTGATTAACTACATTATGGTGTATTAATGAATTTTCAGTTATTTATTTATTTGTTTTTAGTTTAGACCTGTGATTTCATGAGTTTATCCATAAGTGTGGGGAACTTCATGAGGAGACTCTCTCAGCCCATTAGGGTCAGCAATTGTTCCAAAACTTTAGGGAGTTGGTTGGGAGTATTGGGAAGTTTTGTGACCAGTCTAGGATTCAAATCAAATTTGTGACAGAAGTTGAATGTGAACCCAAGTCTTCCTAATTTCATTATGCCACACTACCACATAAATGTAATGCAATTAAGGCTGACAGGTATAATGAACATAAACCAATGTCAAATGACACTATGAAATCAGAAGAAGTGGAATTAAAAAAAGTTATCCAGACTTGTGGTTTAATTGGTACAAGAAGCTCCTAGTGGTCTTTCTTTCTTTCTTTCTTTCTTTCTTTCTTTCTTTCTTTCTTTCTTTCTTTCTTTCTTTCTTTCTTTCTTTCTTTCTTTCTTTTTTTTTTTTGCTTTTTTGGAGGGCAATTGGGGTTAAATAACTTGCCCAAGGTCACATAACTAGGTTGTTTGTGTGTGTTAAGTGTCTGAGGCCAGATCTGAACTCAGGTCCTTCTGACTCCAGGGCCAGCTCTCTACTCACTGTGCCACCTAGCCGCCCTGATAACAAAGATTTTTTTTTCCTTTTTGGAGGGCAATTGGGGTTAAGTAACTTGCCCATGGTCACATGGCTAGGTTTTTGTTTGTGTGTGCCTTAAGTGTCTGAGGATCCGAACTGAGGTCCTTCTGACTCCAGGGCCTACGCTCTATTCATTGTGCCATCTAGCTGCCCCTCATAGTTGTCTTTCTAATAAAATATAGACTGGCAACTATTTTTAATATCCTATTTTTCTTAGGGCAGCCCTCTGGGAGATGAAGAAAATAGCCTAGGATTACATAATCAATATATGTCAAGGACAGGACTCCAAATGATATCAAAACCAAGATTTTCTGGTCTTTGAGGTGAGTACTCTATCCATAATGCCATACTACATCTCACTATAACTATCTTTAAAGGCAAAGTGAATACAAAGAAATGGAAAAAAATAATACTAAAAGAGACTAAAAGGGAGAGATGAAAAAGGCATGGTATTTTATTCATTGAACTTCACTAATTTAAATGTAAATATTTTGAGACTACATTTAATTGTTTAAATTAATGTTTAACATTGAATTTATAATCTTTTTTTAAAGGTGACACTCTAGCTATCTTTTCCTTTCTCATATCTAAGTTATTAATCCAAGCAATTAATTCTCATCATATGCTTAATATTATCTTAATGGAATTACATGTGAAGTCACTTACACATCATGATTACAAACCAATTTAGAGTCCATTTGTTCAAGGAAACATCATATACCTTAACTTGTGACTTTTTACATTGGAGAATTGAGCTTGCTACTAAATGGACTATAGCACTATGTTCTATTTTTGTGTATGGCTTAATTCCATCTTTTATATTAAAAATACTTCCAATATGTTTTGTATGGCAGTAATTCATTAAAATTAAAGTTTTTCTCTTAATTGGGATCTAAATTCTTTAGTCTATCCCTTTGCCCTACTTATAAAGGGACTGAGGTTTAATTTCTCCAAAAGCATGATTTCTGACACGAAATGTATTTTCTGGTTTGAGATACCATAAGTGTTTGAATATGGATGGATAGATAGATAGATAGATAAATAGATAGATAGAAGAGAAAGAATATATCTATCATTTATATTATGTGTGTGTATTTTTCAATATATAAAGTTATTAATTAATTCCATAAAGAAACAAGAATACATTTCTTAACCTATAGGAAGAGCATTCTACTATGTCTGAGGATAATTTTTTAAAATACACTATGAAAATATGCACAACCCCCCCCCCCAGATTTGAGGGACCTCAGACATGATCCAGTATAGTGTATTCCTGAGAAAGAATACTTTTTTATAAAATGCCTGATAAGTGGCCTTTCAGCCTTTACCTGAAAATGACCAATGGTAGGGAACTCACTACCTATAAGACAGTCCATTTCACTTTTGGACTTGTTAGGATTTTATGTCCCTTTCATTAAGCCTAAAGAAGCCTCTATGCAATTTCTACCAATTAATCCTAGTTTTTGTCCCCTTTGAGACTAAGTAGAACAGCTAGAGTCACCCTTCAACAAATCAATTTTTCTGATATTTGATCATTTGAATAATCTTATCCTTGTATGCCATTTATTCTCAAAGTTGAACAACATCAGTTCCTCCAACTTATTTTTCGATGGTTTGGTTTCAATAACTTAGAAGGCATAGACACATTATCAAATAATGGCAGAGTAGGTCAGAAAATTCCAAGCTCTCAAGATTCTCCCCCACAAAAGAGATAAAATAGCTCCTGAAGGTGAACAAAGTGTGTAAATGTGTGTGTGTGTGTGTGTGTGTGTGTGTGTGTGTGTGTGTGTGTGTGTGTGTGTGTGTGGTAAAAATGGATAAGAATAGGGGCAAACAGGGATCCTCCTAGGACAATCTGAGAAGATCAGAAGAAAAATCCTAGGACCTAGTTTGGTCCTTCTGAAGAGTAAACGTGTCCAGGCTACAGCCTGAGTTAACTTACAAGCATCAAACCCTGGGGTTAGCTGGTTTGTGAGGCTGTCTCAGTCCCAGCCACAGGAACTGTTATGCCAGGAATAATGAGGGGAGTTGGACATCTGAGCTGGGGAAGACAGAGGGACCCTCTGCTAATAAGGAATGCCAGACCCAGCTGTGCTGCAGAAAATGGCAAGGGCCAGAAAGAAACAGCACAGGCCCAGTGAATGAAGAAGCAGTGGGGCAGAGAGAACAAATGATCTCTCCTGGATCTCTTTTTCAGTTCAGTTGTTTTTCAATTGAGTTATTTCACATTGTCCTTTATTTTTTTTTATTCAGTTGGTTTTATTTTACAATTTCTTGATTTCTTATAAAGTCGTTAGCTGGGGCGGCTAAGTGGTGCAGTGTGTAAGAGTGCTGGCCTCGGAGTTGGAATGACCCGGGGTCGAATCCAGCTTCAGAAAATGAGCACCCACACATAAAATAATGACTAGCCATGTAACCTTGAGCAAGTTACTTAACCCCAATTGCTTAAAAAAAATAAAGTCATTAGCTTCCATTTGTTCCATTTTTATTTTTAAGGCATTATTTTCTTCAGTGAGCTTTTGATTTCCTTTTCCATTTGTCTCATTCGGCTTTTTAAGCCATTATTCTCCACATTGACTATTTTAGCCTCTTTTTCCACTTGAGTTAGTCTATTTTTAAAGGCATTATTTTCTTCAGCATTTTTGGGGTCTCCTTTAGCAAGCTGTTGGCTCATTTTTCTTTCACTCCATCATTTTGTGGGTTCTGCTGCTCTAGAATTTGTTTAGAGCAAATTTTACAAGTATTTGAGGGAGGGAGAGGGAGGGCTCAAGCAAGTCCCTGTTTTTACTCTGCCATCTTGACTCTGCCCCCCTAGAACTTTTTTTTCAGATGACTATAGATAGCTTTTATTTCTTCATATGAAAACAGCCTGTTCATAACCTTTGACCATTTATCAACTGGAGAATTACTTATATTCTTACACATTTGTCTCAGTTCTCTAAATATGTTAGAAATGAGGTCTTTATAAGAAAAAATGGCTCTAAAAATTGTTTCCCAGCTTTCTGCTTCCCTTCTAATCTTGATTGTTTTGGCTTTGTTTGTGCAAAAACCTTTTAAATTTAATGTAACCCAAATTATCATTTTGCGTTTCATAATGTTTTTTTATTCACATTTGGTCATAAATTCTTCCATTCTCCATAGATCTGACAGGTAAAGTATCTCCTGTTTTCCTAATCTACATATATTATCCATTATGTCTAAACTGTGTACCCATTTTGACCTTATCTTGGCGTACAGTGTAAGATGCTGGTTTCTGCCATCCTATTTTCCAGTTTTCCTAGCAGTGTTTTGTCAAATAGTGAGTTCTTATCCCAGAAGCTGGAGTCTTTGGATTTATCAAATAATTGATTGCTATTGTCATTAATTTGTGTAGCTTACCTCTTACACTGATCTACCACTGTATTTCTTAGCCAGCACCAAGTAGTTTTGATGATTGTGTTTTATAATACAGTTTTAGTTCTGGTATAGCTAGGCTACCTCCTCTTGTATTTCTGTTCTTTAATTCCCTTGATATTCTTGTAAGTCAAGATTCTTAAAAAAAAATTCCAGTACATCTTAGACTGAAGAAATATGATATTTTTGTCACTTTTGTTTTTCAGAGACCATCTCTTGGACAGAGAAAATTAATGAAAAATAAAAACCACTATCAGCAAAGTAATAAATATTCTAAAATAAGCAAACAAAAGGCACAACCAGTAAAGGATTCAAATAATGTAATATTTATATATTATATAATGTTATATTATTTTAATTTTTCACAATCAGATTTGTAATTCTTTAGCATAACTTTTGTTTTTATATGCCTTTGTGTATACATGTTGTTGCCCCATATAAAATGCAAGCTTCTTGAAGTCAAGGACTATTTCACTTCCATTTTTATCTCTGTAGCCTCAGTCCCAAGAATGTAGGAGGCAGTTAATAATTTATTTCAGAAAATAAAGTTTATTAGCAGAATTCAAAATGAGATGCAGTAGATAGCAATATTTATATTTGTGGATAATATAAAGCCTAGTAAGTAAATAATCATTAAAGCATTCTATGTAAACCAAAATTTATACCTCATTGCACAAATTAATATGCCTGATTCATATGAAAACTAAACTATAAAAATTATGAAGAGATAGAGAAAAAATAGGTGATCTAATTGGAATATATGGAAACTTTACCTTTCTATTAATAGTCATTATAGTAGGTAAGCCTAACTATTTCAGAAGCAAAAGAGAGGGCAGGTTAGAATAAAACACACTGCAGTGGTTTTCATCTTCTCTTTATGCTCTGAATTTAATACAAATAGCTGCTTCTCAGTTTGCAAACAAACTCCAACTCCCATAGGTCCCAATTCTGAGCTAAGTCCCACCCAGCCTATGAAGCTAATTACTCACTTTTGAAAGTTACTATAACTTTTTTCCAGAACTCCTGACTTGTGGGAATCTTAAAAGAGTAGGCCTTTTCATGGGTGGCTAGGTGGCGCAGTGAATGGAGCACTGGCTCTAGCGTCAGGAGGATCTGGGTTGAGATCCGGCCTCAGACACTTAACACAAAAATTAGCCATGAGACTTTGGGCAAGTAACTTAACCCCAATTACTCTCCTAAAAGCAAAGTTAAAAAAAAAGAGTAGGCTTTTTCCACTCACAAGATGTTAAAATGATTTCACTGAGGGAAAAATAAGAGGAAACCCTTATATTTCCATATTTCAATACTTTAATCAAGAGGAATTTTTTTTAAAGGAAGAGATGTGTTCTTACTAGCAAAGCCAATCATTTAATAATATATTTATAACAAATAATTTTTATACTTTAGACACAAACTAATAAAGATGTGGTCTTATTGGTAACAATATGTGGTCTTTTAAAAATGTATTTGGGGGGTGGCTAAGTAGTGCAGTGAATAGAGCACCAGCCCTGGAGTCAGGAGGACCTGAGTTCAAATCCAGCCTCAGACACTCAACACAAAAACTAGCTGTGTGACCTTGGGCAAGTCACTTAACCCCAACTGCCCTATAAAAAGCAAAAAAAATTGTATTTGGGATTATAAATTTAAAGGGACAAGAGGTCATCTTAAAGATCTTATCTTACAATTGAGTCAACTGAAGTCCACTTTCTCAAGGTCACTTACTCAGATGGCAATTGTCAGAGCTGTGATTTGAATACAGGTATTCCAGACTAATATTCATTATTCAGAGAGGTGAAACAGTGAATTGAGCACTCAATCTGGAGTCATAGAGATCTGAGTTCAAATTCTGCCTTAGAAGCTTTCTTACTTTATTAAGGTCTTTGTGCCTCAATTTTTTCATCTGCACCTACCTCCCTGGGTTGTTATGATGGTCAAATAAAGGCACTTTGTAAACCTTAAATGTAAGCCTAACCCAGGTCTACACAATCTTCGAACTGCCAAACAATTTTGGGCAGCCTGTTAAAAATGTAGAGGAAAACCCTTACATTGTTTGTAGTCTGCCCAAAATCCTTTGGTGAGCTTCAGGTTTTGCATGCCTGACCTAACTTTTTTTTTTTTGCTTTCTTGGAGGGCGATTGGGGTTAAGTAACTTGCCCAAGGTTACACGGCTAGGTTTTTGTTTGTGTGTGTTAAGTGTCTGAGGCCGGAACTGAACTCAGGTCCTTCTGACTCCAGGGCCGGCGCTCTATTCACTGCGCCACCTAGCCGCCCCCATGACCTAACATCATTATTATTAACGGTACTGTTATTGTTGTTGTTAACCACTATTATTATCACTACATCTAACACCATTCCCACTCCCATTACTACTACTCTACTATCATAGCTACTATCCCCATCACCAATACTACTACTGCTATGATGATAATTATAAGATTACAACTGCCTCCTTTGTGGTGATCTATTGCTCCCAGTAACTAAGGGCATTTGTATTCAACACATGACTCTCTTATTCATTAACATATGACCCACTTAGAGTGAATTAGAGGATCTCTATCAATTCCTAATGTAATATTTTGGCTTAAAATTTCTCCCAGTCATATACCATAGCTTTTGAAATCAATATTGGATGAAATATTTCAACATGATTCTATACTATTGAAATTATCACCCCTATTCATATACATCAACTGTTATTGTTGGTTTGTTTTTATGGTCCTAAAAGCTTATTTGAAAGTAAGGGAGAGACAGAGAGAGACAAGAACTAATTACATATATATATATATATATATATATATGTAATCATATATATATAATTACATATATATGTAATCAGTTCTTGTCTCTCTCTCTCTCTCTCTATATATATATATAATTTGCAAAACTATTTATAAAGATAATTTTAATAAAAACAGGGGGGGAAACTTTCCTCAAATGCATAAGGAAACATTTTGAATTTTAGCATTTTTAGCTTTTTGTGGTTAGATTGTAATGAGTCTTAAGGGAGGGGCATACCCTTTCATGAATCTCTAATGAACTTTGTAGAAATGGAAAAGTTTAGACTTACTTTGCCAAAATAATTTTCTGATTTTTATTTTTGATAGTGGCTATTTTTCCTTTTATTTCCATAGCATCAGAAAGAAGTTCTTGCTTCATTTTGTTAACCCTCTCTGAACCAAACTCCATTAGGTTCTGGTTTCTTTCTTTAAAGGCCACAATAGCTATTTTTGGCTGGAAATAGGCACTCATAAATGTCATCATGTGCAATCTTGTCAGTGTTCTGCAAACATCCAATGTTTTCCATTCAAAGTACTTTATTCATGTTTTGTTACTTTGACTTTTTTACTTTTTGATTCCTTCAAGTTTATTCAAGGTCAATACTAGTAAGGGAAGAAACATAAATGGGTCATTCTTGTTATTTAATTTATCCTTTTTTCCCCACTTGATTTGGCAATCAACATACTGACAAGCTGTTATTCTAACATATTGAAATTTATCACAAAGGGCTTGTTTTTTATCCCTGTCATTACAAAATAGAAAAAACAAACCATAAACCAAACCAAACACTGTAATGGATTGAAACAAACCATTAATTAGAACTTTTCTGAAAAAGAAATGTTTACAAAAGATGAATAGAGGAAAATATCTATATATCTATTTCTAGATATACACATTTTCCCTAATTTCTCTATATTTCTATATTCATATCTATCCATCTGTCTTCTAAGTTTCTGTTTCTACTTAACCAGTACAAGTCTTAGAAAAAGAAATTAGCAACCTGAGATGTAATTCAGAACACTAGCTTCTTCAAGCTTTACAGCAACTACATTTACTTAGTCATAGTAAGATTTAAATATCAGGTTCTCCATAAAAGCCTTCTAAAGTGAGAAGTAAAGTATATTATATTTATTTTAGATAAGGAAATAGACACTCGGAGGTGTTAAATGATTTATTTATGGTCACAAAGCAAGTAATTTTCAGATTCATTCATTCAACAATAATCATTTACCAAATAACCACTATACCAGAAAATGACTAAAACAAATGGAAAGCAATCCCTGAGGTCAAGCAATTTACCATTTTATTAGATATACAGAACTTATAAAATGATAAGTATCTACAAAATAACTTAAAGAAGGAGAAATCCTCATATATGTGGAATCAGAAAAGGCTTCACAGAGAAAATGACATATGAATTGAGCTATGAAGTAAATGCAGAATTCCAAGAGGCCTAAATGAGGAAGTAGTACATTCTAATAGATGAGTGTGAGACATGTGAGGGAGGGCACAGATTGTGGAAAGGTATGGTTAAGGTATGGCCGGAGATTTTAAGTTTAGGGAATACCAATGGAATCTGTTTCCTGACTCCAAATTCAGGTTCTTTCCTCTATATCATCCTGCCTCTTTTAAATCCCCAGTGTAAGAGCAGACTACCTAGCGTTCAAAATAAAATTTCTGCTCTGATGTGGCTTTCCCTTCTATGTGTCTGATCTCTCCTTCTCTGTTTCCTTGGTTGAATGTTCATTCATTTGGGCCATCTTATTTTTTCCTATCACATTGGATTTGATCAGCTTTCATTACTTTAATTATCACCTCTATGCAGGAAATGCCCCAAGCTTTATATTGCCTCTAAATAGTTCCAGTTCCACACCACCAACTGCCTTTTTGGACATCTTAAAATGAACTCCAACTTTTTTGGGGCTGCTAACTGGCATAGCCGATAGAGTGCCCACACCTATAATCAGGAAGACCTGGGCTCAAATCCTGCTTCAGAAATTTAGTAGGTGTGTGACACTGGGCAAGTCATTTAACCTATCTGCCTAGTTTCCTCATCTGAAAAATGAGCTGGAGAAGGAACTGGCAAACCATTCCAGCATCTTTGTCAAGAAAATCCTAAATGAGGTCATGAAGAGTCTGACATGACTGAAATGACAACAGCAGTTTCATACTACTAATGATATAAACTGTAACTCAACATAGCACATCCCACCCTAACCAGAGAAATGCCTAGTTTCCACCTCCACAAACCCAAAAGATTCAGGAACATTTCTTTTCCAAAGACCATGACTCTGAAATGAACTTCCACCTCTCCAGTTCTCCATTTGTTCCCTTCTCTTCCCCGCCCCATACTGACAATTGTGTAGTATGTTTTCATTCAACTTTTTTTTTAGTACAGAAATTTGCTAGTGTGGAAGGAATGCTGAAACTGCAATCAGGAAGGACTGGATTCAAGTCCTTCTTGTGAATCTAGCTTGGATGACCATGGGGGCCTTAGATATTCCTATTTGTGATGTTATAGTGGGTTGTGATATGCATTGGTTGGAGATTTTTCCTACACTAGTCAGGCTGCAGGCTACTTATAAATTAATTTTTAGATGCATATTCTCATATTTGTCTATTCAGCTGGATTTAAGTATTGCTAGCACTTCTTCCTGATACTACTCTCCTAATTCTGATCCTTTGTTTTTTGATTCTTCCTGAAATCCTTTTCAGTAATTGTCACAGAGTAACAAAATGTCAGGGTTAGGAGGAATCTCTGAGGCCATCTAGCCCAACCTATACCTGAACAAGTATTACTTTTTCTCATACCCTGCACATAGACTCAGCCCTTATCTTCCCTTTCTTTCCTACTCAAACTTTCTTCACAGCCACTCACATACCAATGAGGTGAAACATTTGGACTGATTGAGAATTTCCTTGATATCACCTCTCCTCTATTCCAGGGACTGAGCAACTTGCTTCTGTCTAATCTCTGTCATAGGCTTCTAAATATCTATACTGAAATTTCAATTTAATTTAATTCAACACATATTTATTTATTTATTTTTGCCTTTTGGAGGGCAATTGGGGTAAGTAACTTGCCCAAGGTCATGTGGCTAGGTTTTTTATTTGTGTGTGCCTTAAGTGTCTGAGGCCGAATCCGATCCTTCTGACTCCAGGGCTGAAGCTCTACTCACTATGCCACCTAGCCTCCCCAACACATATTTATTAAGTACTTATTATCATAGGTGTGAATTATTCTGACCATCTCCTCCTTTCACTATTGTTCATCAGATGCTGAATAGAGTTGTAGAAAACCAAAAATGCATTTTGATTGCATCAACTACAGATATGTTATATAATGTTAACTGGTGCCTCACTGTAGAAATATTTTTCCACATGTCTCCAAAAAATTCACTCTCCCACTCACAATCACTTCATTACTACATTTTTTTCCTCATTAAGCTTCTTAATACACCCCTTCCCCCATCATTTCAGTTGGACACTTCATCACATACTTTGCTTTAAAAATTGAGGCCATTCACTGAAAGTTCCTTTTTTTCCTTCCTCTTCCTCTCATATTACACAGACACATTTCCCTACTCTCTATTCCAGCACTTTTGTCTTCTCCTTTTTGCCAATGTAAACTTTACTACATGTACCACTGATAAAAGTCCATTTTTTGTCTTCTCCGGTAAAGTGCTCCTTCTATCATCCCCATTTTTTCTTTGATCTTCAATATTTAGCCATCTACTGACTTGAATGTGATGTCCTATATGCATCTCAAACTCAGCTTGTCAATTATAATGAAATGGAGTTTGATGGAGTTTGAACAAAACTCAAAATGTCTATTTTCCACTTTTCTGTGTTTTTTTTTTTGGAGGGGAAGGGGTCTGTGTTTTCTTTCACAACATGACTAATATGGAAATGTGTTTTTCATGATTTCACTTATATAATTTATATCAAATTACTTATTTTCTAGGGGGGAAGCAAATGGATGGATGGAGGGAATTTGGAACTATATTTTAAAAAAGAATATTAAAAAAGTGTTTACATGTAATTGGGAAAATAGCATTAAACTGAAAAATAAAATAAATTTTAAAATAAAATAATTTTAAAATAACTTGTCCAAAAGTGAACTTATTATCTTTCCCTTAAAAAACTCTTTACTTCTAAACTTTCCAATTACTGTTGAGTCCACCACCATTTCCAGGCCCCCGGATTCACAGCCTGTATTGTCTTTGACTATTCATTGTCCCTCATCCTCCATATCAAATCATATGCCAAGGCCTGAAGAATTCAACTTCACAACAATTCTTCGCTACTATTCTACTTTTTTTTCCCCAAATGCTTTATTAATTTCTGGTTTACATCAGTCATTTCCACCAGATTTTCATTTACAATTTTTTTCCTGTTTTTTTCCCTACCCACCACCAGAGAATAGCAGTCCCACAGGATATCACCTCCTCCAATCTGCTCTCTCCCATATCTTCTCCCATACCCCCTTTGACTTTTCCAGTAGGGCATGGTGAATCTCTCTGCCTCCATGCCTGTATATTTTTTCCTCAATTATATGTAAAATAATATTAATAATATTATTTATATATTTTTAAACATTTGATTTTAAACTTTGAATTCCAGATTCATTGCCTTCCTCCTTTGTCATCCACCTGTACTGGGAAGATAAGCAATTCAGAATATGTTGTACATGTGTGGCTAAGCAAAACATTACCATAGTAGACATACTGTAAAAGACTGACTATATTTCCCTTCCTCCTATCCCACCTCCCACTTGTCCTATTCTCTACTTTGATCCTGTAACTTTTCAGAAGTGGGTGCTTTCAACTTTCTTCCCCCCCCCCCAGCCTGCCCTCCCTTCCATCATCCCCCCTCTTTTCCCCTTCCCCCTGTAATGGAAATGCAAATTTAAAGATCTTCCCTACCCCTAGGCCCTTTGATAGGCTTAAGAGACTCTGAGAACCTTCCTTAATTTTAAAATATACTCTGCCCCCAATAAGCTGAATGTTGTCACATGGGGCCTGTGGCAGGAGGCTTGGTTTTCAGGAATGCCTACACCTTGATGCTATGTGATTGGGCAGTGGGTCAAGAGGATGGTTACATTCTCTGGGCCAGGAGAAGGCTTTATAATCCCTGATGTGAGGCTTTTCTTTTGGGGCTTACTTTTAGAAGTGTTGTGTGATTTGACCAGATGAGACTCTGGGCAGCTGTTGAGAGCCCCCTGGCTTTGAAAACCCAGATGTTGATGCTTCCTTCTCTGGTAACTGTGATTTGGTATTGATGTAATTGTTGGGCAGTTTGGAAGTCTGTCTGCTTGATCTGTTTGTTTCTCTGTCTTGTACTTTCTGTCTGTATACTTTGAAGTTTAGGGTGCTGACCTTTTTCCCCTGAACTAGGTAAATGATATATGTTTGATTGATTAAAATAAGCTTGTTAACCTATTTTGAGTTGCTTTCCTTTAGAAAAGCAGATCTAAGAACCTGAGTTGGCAGCCACCCTGGGGATGTTGGGGTGCTTAACACTACACCCCCCTACTCTCCTGTAGGGTGAGATATCCTGTTTAGTATGTATGTCATACTCTCCCTGGGCCAAATTCAATGAGAATGAGATTTTCCCTTTTTGCTTTCCCATTCTTTCCCTCCATTGTAACCATTTTCCCTTGCCTCTTCTATATGAGATAATTTACCCCACTCAGTCTCTCCCCATCTCCTCTTCTTATGTTCCTCTTCCACTTTTTAATTTCACCTTTTAAGTATGATCCCTTCCTATTACATTCGAACTGTGCCCTCTATCTATGTATACCTGTAAACATATATACACACATTCACATTTGTATTCATATGCCCATATACCCTTCTTCAACAATTTTCATACTGAGAAAAGTTTCATCAGTTACTGTTATCATTTTTCTATGTAGTAATGTAAATAGTCCAACTTCGATAAGTTACTTATGATCTCTTTTCCCTGTTTACCTTCTCATGCTTCTCTTGCTACTTGTATCTGAATGTCAAATTTTCTATTCAACTCTGGTATTTTCCTTAAGATTGCTTGAAAGTCCTCTATTCCACTGAATTACAATCTTTTCCCTTGAAACATGATACTCAGTTTTTCTCGGTAGGTAATTCTAGGTTTAATCCCAGCTCTTTTGCCCTCTGGAATATCATATTCCAAGCCCTTTGTTCCCTCAGTGTAGAAGCTGCCAGGTCATGGGCTATTCTGATTATGTTTCCACAATATTGAAATTGTTTCTTCCTGGCTACTCACAATATTTTCTCCTTCATCTGGGAATTGCAAAAACTGACTATAATATTCCTAGGAGTTTTCTTTTTGGGATCTTTTTCAGGAGGTGATTGGTGGATTCTTTCAACTTCAATTTTGCCCTCTGGATCTAAAACATCAGGGCAATTTTCCTTGAGAATTTCTTGAAGGGTGATTTCTAGGTTCTTTCTTTGATCATGGCTTTCAGGTAGTCCAATAATTTTTAAATTATCTCTCCTGGATCTGTTTTCCAGGTCAGTGGTTTTTCCCATGAGATACTTCACATTGCCTTCTATTCTTTCATTTATTTGGATCTGCTTAACAGCTTCTTGATTTCTCATAAAGTCACTAGCTTCCATTTGCTCAAGTCTAATTCTGAAGTACTGATTCACCTCAGTGAGCTTTTGAGATTCTTTTTCCATTTAGCACATTCGGCTTTTTAAGGCATTCTTCTCCTCATTGCCTTTTTCAGCTTCTTTTGCCATTTAAATTAGTCTATTTTTAAGGTGTTATTTTTCTCAGTCAGGCTATTGACTCACATTTCATACTTTTCCTGCATCCTTCTCATTTCTCTTCCCAATTTTTCCTCCACTTCTCTTATTTGTTTTTTGTTTTTTTTTGTTTGTTTGTTTTTAACAAATGCTTTATTAACTTCTGTTTACATCATTCATTTCCGCCAGATTTTGAGTTACATTTTTTCCCCATTTTCACCCTACCCACCACCCCAAAATAACAGTCCCACAAGATATCCCCTCATCCAATCTGCTCTCTCCCATATCTTATCCCATACCCCCTTTGACTTTGCCATTAGGGCAAGGTGAATCTCTGTGCCCCAATGCCTGAACATCTTATCTCCCAATTGCATGCAAAATAATATTAATAATAGTATTTATGTATATTTGAAACATTTATTTTTAAATCTTTGAATTTCAGATCCGTTCCCTTCCTCCCTTGTCACCTATTCCCTCCAGGAAGGTAAGCAATTCAGTATATGTTGTACATATATAACTATGCAAAACATTACCATAGTAGACATAATGTAAAAGGCTGCTTATATTTCCCTCCCACCCATCCCACCCCTCTCTTGGTCCATTCCCTACTTTGATCCTGTCCCTCGTTGATAGTGGGTACTTCCAACCTCCCCTCCCCCCAGAATATCCTCCCCTCCATCATCCCCCCCTCTCATCCCTCTTCCTCCTACTCTCAAGCAGGGTGAGATATCCCATTTAGTATGTATGTCAATCTCTCCCTGAGCCAAAATCAATGAGAATATGATTTTGCCTTTTCGCCTTTCTGTTCTTTCCCTCTCCTGCAACCACTTCCCCTTGCTTCTTCTACATGAGATAGTTTACCCTACCATGTCTCTCCCCATCTCTTCTTGCCACTTTCCTTTCTCACCTCTTAACTTCACCCCTTAAGTATCATCCCTTCCCACAAAATTCAATCTGTCCCTATCCATGTATAAGTGTAAACATATATACAAACATTCATATATGTATTCATATGCTCATATACCCTTCTTCAATTATTTTCATACTTAGAAAGGTTTCATCAGTCATTGTTATTGTTTTTCCATGTAGGAATGTAAATAGTTCAACTTTGATAAGTTCCTTTTGATTTATTTTCCCTGGTTACCTTCTCAAACATCTCTTGCTTCTTGTGTCTGAATGTAAAATTTTTTATTCAATTCTGGTTTTTTCCTCAGGAATGCTTGAAAGTCCTCTATTCCACTGAATGACCATATTTTCTCCTGAAACAAAATACTCAGTTTTGCTCCATAGGTAATTCTTGGTTTTAATCCCAGCTCTTTTGTCCTATGGAATATCATATTCCAAGCCCTTTGATCCCTCAGTGTAGAAGCTGCCAGGTTGTGGGCTATTCTGATTGTGTTTCCACAATATTGAAATTGTTTCTTCCTGTAGTATTTTATCCTTGATCTGGGAATTCTGGAACCTGGCTATAATATTGCTGGGAGTTTTCTTTTTGGTATCTTTTTCAGGAGGTGATCTGTGGATTCTTTCAACCTCTGTTTTGCCCTCTGATTCTAAAACACAAGGGCAAATTTCCTTGACAATTTCCTGAAGGGTGATTTCTAGGTTCTTTCTCTGATCATGGCTTTCAGATAGTCCAATAATTTTTAAATTATCTCTCCTACATCTATTTCCCAGGTCAGTGGTTTTTCCCATGAGATATTTCACATTGCCTTCTATTCTTTCATTTGTTTGGATCTGTTTAACAGCATCTTGATTTCTCATAAAGTCACTAGCTTCCATTTGCTCCAGTCTAACTCTGAAGGAATGAATCTCCTCAGTGAGCTTTTGAGATTCTTTTTCCATCTGGCAAATTCGACTTTTTAAGGCATTCTTCTCCTCATTGCCCTTTTGGGCCTCCTTTGCCATTTGAGTTAGTCTATTTTTTAAGGTGTTATTTTCCTCAGTCAGGCTGTTGACCTTCATTTCATACTTTTCCTGCTTCCTTCTCATTTCTCTTCCCAATTTTTCCTCCACTTCTCTTATTTGATTTTTAAAATCCTTCTTAAGGTCCTCTTTGGCTTGTAACCTGCTCATATTTTCATTTGGGGCTTTTGGAGCAGGATTTCTGACCTCAGAGTCCTCCTCCTGTTCCATGCTGACCTGGGCTCGGCTCCCCACGCACTGCGCTGTCAGCTCCCAGAGCGCTGTGCTGGCTGCTCACTGCCGGGCTTCCGGGCTGTCCTCAGCGGGAGGTTAGCTTCTCTGGGTCATTCTGTGGGTCCTGGACCTCCAGAGTTTCTCAAATTTTCTTTTTAAGGCATTCTTCTCCTCATTGGCTTTTTGGACCTGTTTTGCCATTTGAGTTATTCTATTTTTAAAGGTGTTGTTTTCTTCAGTATTTTTGCAGGGGTCTCCTTTAGCAGGCTGTTGATTCACTTTTCATGATCTTCTTCCATCATTCTCGTTTCTCTTACTTCATTTTCAAAATCTTTCATGAGCTTCTCCATGACCTCTGACCAGTTCACATTTTTCTTGGAGGCTTTTGAAACAGGAGTTTTGACTTTGTTTTCTTCTTCTGTTTCAATGTTTTAATCGCCTTTGTCACCAAAAATGATTCCATGGTTTGATTTTGTTTCTGCTGTTTGTGCATCTTCCCTGCCATTTATTTGACTTTTGAATTCTTTGCCATGGTAGAATTCTGCTTCCAGAACGGAGAGTGATGTGTTTCAAATTTCTGGGGTTTTGTGCAGCTGCTGTCAGAGCACCTTCTGGGCAGGTGACTCAGAACTATGAGGAGGACTCCCTCTCCAATGCCTCAACCAGCTCTGCCACACTATAAGTTTCTGTTTGCTGTTTCTGTTTGTCCTTCAATCTCAAAGAGTACCATGACATCAGAGAGGTGGGCCATAACATGCAAGTGAATTGGATTTAAATTAGGGGGGGTATACAAAGGTACCAGCCTCACTTTTTCCTTGGGAGTCATTTATGTCCAATGGCTAGATACTGATCAAGACAACTAGAGATGGCTTAGGATGCAGTGGGGGACCTTTACCTTTTCAAGCTGAGATCTTTAACAGATATTAGTTAGACTGAGGGAGTGTCCATTCAGTGATTAAGGCTTAATAAGAAATGAAACAAAGAATGGCCTCTTAAAAAAATAGATCTGGAAAAGGAAGACCTTCAGGGTCCCTGGCCAAAATAGAAAATTGTCATTTACATTCATTCTGTGTCAATCAGGGTGCAGTGGATGACCAAATAGAACTAGACCTGGGACCTATTATTGACCAATCAATGAAAGTCAGAGTGATTTGGGCTATTTTTCTTCCTTCCTTCCCTGCCCTTTCCTGAAAATGGTAGGCAATTTAATATAGGTTATACATGTTCTATCATGTAACACTTATTTTCCTTTTAGTCACGATTGTTAAAGAAGAAACAGATCAAAACGGGGGAAACATGAGAAAAAGAATAAAGTAAGTGAAAAAAAAAGGCATGCTTCAATCTATATTCAGAATCCATCAGTTCTTTTTTCTGGATGTGTATATCAGTTTACTTCATGAGTCCTTTGTGCTTTTCTTGCATCATTGTGTTGCAGAAAAGAGCTGAGTCCTACATTGTTGATTATCACACAGGGTTGCTGATACTGTGTACAATCTTTCTCTGGTTCTGCCCATTTCACTTTGCATCAGTTTCTACAAGTCTTTCCAGGTTTTTTTTTTTCTGAAATCTACCTGTTCATCCTTTCTTATTGCACAATAGTATTCCATTACATTTATATACCATCATTTGTTCAGCCTTTCCCCTCAATTTCTAATATTTTGCCACAATGAAAAGGACTGCTATAAATATTTTTGTGCATGTATGTCCTTTTTGCTTTTCTTTTTTCTCTTGGGATACAAACCTAGTAGTGGTATTGCTGGATCAAAGGGCATTCACAGTTTTATTGCCCTTTGGGCATAGTGCCAAATTGCTCTCTGAAATGGTTGGATCAGTTCACAAATCCACCAGCAGTGCATTATTGTCCCAAATTTCCCCCATCCTCTCCAACATTTATCATTTTCCTTTTCTGTCATATTAGCCAATTTGATAGGTGTGAGGTGGTAACTTGGAGTTGTTTTACTCATAATTTCGCTAATCAAAAGTGATTTAGAGCAGTTCTTCATATGCCTCTAGATACCTTTGATTTATTTATATCCTTTGACCATTTACTAACTGGGGGATGGCCTATATTCTTATAAATTTGATTCAGTCCTCTATCTATTTGAGAAATAAAGCTTTTATCAGAGACACTTGCTATAAAGATTGTTTCTCAGCTTTCTGATTTTTTTCCTAATCTTGGTTGCACTGGTTTTGTTTGTACAAAAGCTTTTTTAAATTTAATATTATCAAAATTATCTATTTTACATATTGTAATGTTCTCTATCTTTTATTTGGTCATAAATTCTTCCATTCTCCATAGACAGACTATTCCTTTTTTTTTTCCAGAGGGCAATTGTGGTTAAGGGACTTGCTCAAGGTCACCTGGCTAGTGTGTGTGTGTGTGTGTGTGTGTGTGTGTGTGTGTGTGTGTGTGTGTGTGTCTGTGTGTCTGTGTGTCTGTGTGTGTGTTAGGTGTCTGAGACTGGATCTGAACCCAGGTCCTCCTGACTCCAGGGCCAGTGCTTTATTCACTGTACCACCTCGCCATTCAGAGATAGACTATTCCTTACTCTTCTAATGTGCTTATGGTGTCACCATTTATGTCTAAATCATGCCCCTATTTTGACTTTATCTTGGTATATGGTATGAGGTGTTGATCTATGCCTAATTTATCCCACACTTTTTTCCAGTTTTCCCAGCAGCTTTTGTCAAATAGTAATTTATTATCTCAAAGGCTGTCTTTGAATTTATTAAATACTACATTATTATAGTAATTGACTACTGTGTCTCGTGTATCTAATCTATTACACTGATCCACTACTCTATTTCTTAGCCAGTACCAGGTAATTTTGATGATTACTCGTTTATACTATAGATTGAAATCTGGTATTACTAGGCCACCTTCCTCTATATTTTTTTACATTAATTGCCTTGATATTCTTGACCTTTTGTCCTTCCAGATGAATTTTGTTGTTATTTTTTCTGTCTATGTTAAACAAAATTTTGGTAGCTTGATTAGTGTGGCACTGAATAAGTATATTAATTTAGGCAGAATTGTCATTTTTATTATATTAATTTTACCTACCCATGGGCAACTGATATTTTCCAATTGTTTAGATATGACTTTATTTGTATGAAAAGTTTCTCTTTCTGTCTCTTGCTGTTGGCCTTTTTGATCTTATAAAGAAATGCTGATGATTTATATTTTTATCTTATATCCTGCAATTTTGCTAAAGTTGCTAATTGTTTTAAGCAGTTTTTTAGTTCATTCTCTAGGGTTCTCTAAGTATATCATCCTATACTCTACAGAGTGATAGTTTTTATGAATGTAATGAAATATTATTGTCCAATAAGAAATGATGAACAGACAAATTTCAAAAAAATCTGGAAAGATTTATACAAACTGATGCAAAGGGATATGAATAAAACCAGGAAAACATTGTACAAAGAATTAGTAATATTTTGATGATCTATGATGTTCAGCTCTTCTCAACGCAATGATGCAAAACAAGTACAAAGAACTGTAATGGTAATTTGAAGATCCCTTTTCTTATTCACAAGTAAGAAGGTACTTAGCACTTAGTAACTAATCAAACCTCTGTGAAAGAAACAGAAGGTATGAAACCACTGGTTGGCTGAAACAGGAAGTAGCTAACGCTGTGTATATAAGAAAAGCCCCAGAAAGGCACAGTCAGAATTTTTTCAGACAAGAATCTGGTGGCAGAAGTTGTTCTGCTGAAGAGAGAGAGTTTCTCTTGGCAGTATCTAGAGGCTGGCCTGCTACTGCTGGACTGAGAATTGAGAAGAGGAACGAGAATTGAGAACTGAGTCAGAATTTCTTGAAAACTTTTGGTGGTGGAGCTTCTTTTGGACAGGAGACCAGGAGCTCCCTCTCCCCCAGGGTGAATAAGGTGATTCTGATTTTTTTGAACGAGCTGCAGAAGACTGAGGAAACATGACAGGGATGCAGGGACTTTGCCTGTTTGTGGCTTGGTTGAGCTTTGAATTCCTGGTAGCAGAAATTGTGAAGGGTTTGAGATGGATTGGAACTGTGAACTTCAGTGTGGAGCAGGACTACCCAGAAAACTGGACAAAGAACTGGCAACTGTCTGCCATTGAACCCAGGTGACAGTCTGGTGAATCCAGGTAGAATCTGGGACCATGGAAGGGGATCCAGGGAAACTGAGAACTGGCCCAAAGTCAAGATGAAAAGATCTCTGAGTGGGTACTGAGCAATGATGAAATTGTAGTTTCCAGTGACCTAGGGGTGGAGGGTTTGTGTATTTTCTAATGATTATACTTAATGATTGATGATACTTATTAATTAATTGTTGAATAAGTGAATGATTGAGTTAATTTAGTATGCCCCATGAGTGGAAGAGTTTTACTATTTACTTTGAGATGATTGTTCTTTGTTTTAAATATTGTGACCACTTTGGTGAAAACTATGTGGCCATTTTAATGATAAACTGTTGTGAATACTATATTGTGATTTTCTGTGATAAGTTGTAATATTGTGAATGCTGTGCCTTGATTTTCTATTTTGCTTTGATTTGTTATGGAATAAATAGTTGTTCACTATACTGTGTAATCAGAACCTTAAAAGCTGTTCACAGCTTTATTCTGGAAAGCTGCTCGTGCATAGTATTATAAGAACTCATGAATGAAAATACTATACATTTCCAGGTAAGTAATTGATGATCTCTGAATGAAGATTGAAGCATACTTTTTTTTCACTTATTCTGTTCTTTCTGGCATTTTATTTTTTATTTTGATTTGTTTCTTCTTTCATAACTGTGACTATTGTGGAAATATTTCATATAATAGCACATGTATAAGATATATCAAACTGCCTACCAGTTTCAGAAGAAGGGATGGAAAGGAGAAATGGAGAAAAAATTAGAACTCAAAATATTGTAAAAATAAATGCCCAAAATTTTCTTGACATGGGACTGTGGAAAAAATAAAATAATACTTTAATAAAAGAGTGATAGTTTTGTTTCCTCGTTGCTCATTCTAATTTCTTCAATTTCTTTTTATTCTCTATAATGGCAACACAAGCAACTTCCAGGTTTGGATTACAAGCATAGCACTCAACTTATTCAGTGACAGATTAAGGCAAAACATTAACATAAAATAAAAATACAGCATTCACCATATGTAACTCAATAATTTAGTAATTCCTCAATTCAGTCACAAAGTACTAAGGTCCAAGTACTCTACCCCTGGGCAGGACATTCATTTAGTCAATCACAAAGTCTTCTCTCTATTCAACTAGAGATTAGTTTCCAATCATAAACAAAGTACATTCATTTGCGCAGTCACAAAGCACAAAAATCAAAGTTCTCCACTCTGGATCACAATTGAATTACAATTATCATCAGTTACCACCAAGCACCTTCTCAAAGGGGCAGTGGAGAGCACAAAGGCCATCTACCCCTAAGACACAACAAGGTTAAGATATCATCACAGCATTTAATACCCAAGGAGAGGTCTTTTCTTCATTTTGACCCAAGGCAAGTTCTCAGCAATCCCTGTTCCTAGGAGGACAAAGCTTAACAAAGCCCCAGTGTACACTGCCAGAATCCTCATCAATTCACTCTCTGCCTGCAGAACAGTCTCATGACCCCTGAAAACATCAGCAAGACCCTCCTCCAGGATTTCTGCAAACACACATCAAGAAAATCCTCCTTCAGTGCTTCTGAACAAACAGCAAGATTCCAGGACCTCTGCAACAACAGCACTGTCTTTCACTAGAAGATGAATCTGACAAAGTAACATCAAAACAGACAGAAAAAATACCAGCACCACAGTCATGCCTCCTTAGTACCCTACAGCTCCAGGTGGTAGTTCTCAAAAGTCCTGGGCAGCTCCAACTGGCCCTCAGCAATCTGTGCGGCCGTGGCTGGCAGTTCTTTCTCTCTCTCAGCAACTCTGGCCCCCAGCAATTATCTCTCTCTCTTTGCCTTGATGCTGCCCCCAAAAGTACTTCTGGCATCTCTCTGTTGGGCCTCTCTATCCATGGCACCAGCTCCTCCCAGTTCAGCTCCCTCTCTTCAAGTCAAAAAGTCCATCCCACAAGTGGAATTCACAAGCTCTGGGTTTTAACACAACCCCCAAACCAAGCCAATACAAGGGGATCTTTAAATTCTTTACCATTACATTCTCTTCTTGCTCTAATTATATTGAATAATATTGGTGATAATGGGCATACTTCCTGATCTTGTTGTGAAAGCTTCTGAAGCTTATCTCCATTACAGATAATGCTTGCTGATGGTTTTAGATAGATACTGCTTATCATTTTAAGGAATGCTCCCTTTATTCTTTTTTTTTTTTTTTGCTTTTTTTGGAGGGCAATTGGGGTTAAGTGACTTGCCCAAGGTCACAAGGCTAGGTTTTTGTTTGTGTGTGTTAAGTAGTCAGGTCCTTCTGACTCCAGGGCCAGCACTCTACTCAGTGAGCAACCTAGCTGCCCCATGCTCCCTTTATTCTTATGCTGTCTATTTTTTTTAAGTAGGAATGAGTATTATATTTTGTCAAAAGCTTTTTCAGCAACTATTGTGATAATCATATAATTTCTCTTGGTTTTTTTAGTCATATGGTAAATTATGTTGATAGTTTTCTTAATATTGAACCGATCCTGCATTTTTGGCATAAATCCCACTTGGTCATAGTGTTTAATCCTTGTGATTTATTGCCATAATTGCCTTGCTAGTATTTCATTCAAAATTTTTATACCTATAATTATTAGGGAAATTGGTCTGTAATTTTCTGTTTTAGTTCTTCCTGGTTTAGATATCTGTACAATATTTATGTTATGAAAGGAGTTTGGTAGGACTCTTGAATTCACCTTTTTGAATTCACCTTTTTGACTTTTCAGAGTAAACTACAGCATGAAAATTTTCCATGAAATTACTTTGATAGTGTTTCCAATCTAAAGCCACAGATCTCAATAGATGTTTCTTAAGGAAATGAAAAAAAAGATTTCTTAAGAGTTCTTAGACATCTGTGTCTATTTCCAGTTTCAAATATGACAAAATCATTGGAATTTTTGAACTGGAACCCATGTGATCCAACTCCCTATTTTCCTCATTCACCAGATGTTTAAGGTTCTTACTGTACAATGCCATTATTTGCAAGTAAACTGTGAGCCAAGTCTTTGTTTCATGAATAGCTTAGATGACAGCAAATAAATGAATTGGCTTGAGATAACAAACTATGGGATAGATAGCCCTGGCCACACATGGAGACTAATAGAATTATTGAAGAACTAAAAGTTTAGACTCTTTAAAACTTTGGTCTCTCAATAAAAGCCATAAAACCCAAAGGGGATAAACTGAAGCTCTTTGAAAGATAGAAATAAGTTGCTTCAAAAGGCAGGTCTATTTATACCAGACATCTTAATAACTAAATTAGATCACCCTTATGGGGATACAATGATTCTTTAACAATCAGCTATTATGATGGGTCAAATTTCTAAATTATGTCTGCAACTTTATAGACAATATTATCTCATCATCATAATAATGCAAATTTAATCCAATTCCATAAGAACTCAAAAAGACATTTTATTCCTCTACATAAGTGTTCATAACATTAAATATAAACCAATAAATGCTACCATTTATATAATGCTTCAGGACTTGCAAAATATTATATATCTAATCTCTTTTGATCCTCACAATAATTTATACTTTGGTTTTACAGATGAAGAAATTGAAACTGGGAGAGGTTAATTAATTTTTCTATTTTGTGTCTGGGACAGCATTTGGATTCAATTCTCTTTAACTCTAAGTCCAACACTTTTATCTGCTATGCTACTTAGATAACACAAGTATGAAAAGCAAAATGATGACTTGTCTTTTGGCTCTTTCTCTCTCAACTCCCCCCAAAATAAAATAAAGGTGAGAACAAGGTAACAGTGATACTATAACATACTACATAACATGTATTACATGAATTTTGTAATGCAATAGAATAAAATTGTTGTTGTTGTTTGTCCTTCTTTCTCAGTGAGGTCCAATGACAAAATAAATTGACTATTGGATTTGTGAGGGAGGGCTACAGAAAGGCAGCAGCCTCACACTCTCCTCCAGGGTCATCTGAGACCAGTGGTAAGGCATAGGTCAGGATGAGAAGAGATGACCACAGATGCAATGGTAAACATAGCTTTTTTTAAGGTAAGGTCCTTCCCAGGGGGAAAAAATATAATGTAATGTAAATAACATATATATATATATATAGTAAATGTCTGAGGTGGAGGTCAAATAATGCTGGTCTTCTTGCTTTTAATTCCATTAGATATTTCCTTTATTTAAATGCTTTCTCTTAGTTATCTTGCCACATTTTTTACTCCTCTTCCATATCCTTTGATTGATCTTCTGATCTAAGTCACACTTACTAATTGTGAATATTTCTTTAATCATGTCCTAGACTCTATTCTCTTCCCCCTTCTTATTATAGGACTTAGTGATCTCATAAACTCCAACTGGTTCAATTATCACCTCTGTGCAGATAATTTATATATGTGTGTTTAGCTCTAAGCACTTTCATGAATACCAATCTTGCATCAATATTGTGTAATGGTCATGCCAAATTGCATGATTTGTATCCCTCTCAAACATGCCCAGAATGTATACATCATTATGTTGCAAAAATCTTACCCTCTTTTAAATTGCCTATTCCTCTTGAGAGAAGCATCAACTATGTTTCCAGTCATACAGTATTTCAGTCTAGGTGTCATTCCCTATTCCTCACCATCACTTACCTCACATATACAATCCACTGTTGAGTGTTGAGCCTTGTCATTTCTATCTCCACAACATCCCCATATATATATATATATATATATATATATATATATATATATATATATATATATATATATATATATATATATACCCTTTTCTCACCTCACATAGCTACCACCTCAGAGTAAGCCTTCATCATCTCATGCCTGAGTCACTCTAGTAGTCTTTTGGCTGGTCTCCCTCACTCAAGTCTCTTCTCAATTAATCTGTTCTCCACTCCGCTGCCAAAATATTGTCCCTGAAGTATAGGTCTGACCTTGTCTCTCTCACCTACTCAATAAACTCCAGTGACCCCCTATTACCTCCATGATAAAATATGAAACCTTCTGTTTGGCTTTAAAAACCTTTCATGACATAGCTCTTTTCCATCTTTCTGGTCATTGTACATTTTACTCTTCTCCCCAAACTCTATAATCCAGTAACCTCAGACTTCTTGCTCTTTTTAACACATGACACTCCATACTGTCTCTGCACTCTTTTATGGGATAGATCACTTAATGTTTCAGTGGTCCAGGTGATGGGGTACAGGCTCTGGGAACTCCTTTGAACTCTTCTTGAATCTTCCCACTTGATGAGGCATTTGCCTGAGACCATAAACCTTTCATTATGGTTAGACCCAAATCTCTGTTACTCAACCTAGCCTAACCCTCCATTTTTTGGTTACTTCCGACCCTTGATCATATTAAAATATCTATACCCAAATCTGTTACTCTTAAACTAGCATAGCCCTCCATTATCTGTCATCTCCTAGTAGCCTTCAACTATTTCCCACCCTTAATCTCATTCCTGGAGTCTAACCTCAGTTACTCAAGATCCTTCTTAGACTACTCTTCTAGGCCCTCCCCCAACTTCTCCTCTACACCACCCCTAGAACTCTCCCACAATCTTTCTGTATATAAGATCCATCTTCCCTCCATGAAGGTGCTCAGACTCAATCTGTGTCAGATTGTTCTGGCCTGCTCTTCAATACAAGCATCACAAAGTCTCTGGCTCCTTAACAGTCTATGCATTATGGAGAATCTTTAATAAACTTCATTTTATTTTGACCGGGAGAATGCTTGAGTTAAACTCATTCAGCTGGACCTGGTGTGTTTGTATTTTGGAATCCTGAGCACCCTAAACCCCAAACTTCACCATAGGCAGTTCTGTAAGATAATAAGTTTCACAACAATTGCTGATCTGCATTGGTCAAGATGATTTCCTCATTGGTATTACACTATGCCAACAATTCCCAAAGAAATCTGGGTTACCCTGGGAATTGATGAGACCACTTCAGGTAAAAACTATTTTCATAATAATATGAAGGCAATTGAATTTAAAAATGTCAAATATCAACAGATGATTCAATTAAATTCAATAAACATTTTTCAAGCACCTTGTATGTGCCAGGCACTCTGTCAAGCTCTGAGAATACAAATAGAAAAAGAAAACAGTGCCTACTATTAAGGAACTTACAATCTATTTGGGGAAGGCAGCACATAAAAGGGAGCTAGAAACATGGAAGTGCACACTAGAGGAGTATCTTGTTCTGAGGAGGTGAAACCTGGAAGAGCTACAGATATAAAGTGTAGTGAGCTGCAAGTCCAATTTCTGCTTTCTATAAAGCAGTAAAGTCTTGGGAAGAGTTTAGTAGTCCTCCCTCCAGCATTCAAATCAGAAGGGATTAGAGACTGAAGGATGTTCTATACAAGGTTGAATTACTAAGATCCTGATGATATTAGAAGTTCTTAATTTATTGGGGGGAGTAGATAAAATATTCCTAAACAAAAGCTTTTTGGTGGGAGGTTCTCAATAATTTTTAAGAGTGTACAGGAGCCCTGAGAATGCTTCTCCACACATAGGAAACTACAGCTCTAAACCTGTTTCTATCCCCACCCCACCCCAAATAGCGTTATGTGGTTGTTAAGAAAATACTATATTCTTAATTGTATAGGACTCTTCTATAAAATCAAAACAATTGTATCTCTCCCCCAAACAAAAGAAGGTTAAGTCAGCTGAATTCCCTTATCACTTTGAATTAAAATGTTTTAAAGAACTTTACATATTACATTTCCCTGGAGGGTTATAAATAAAACATTCTTTAACCATTATTTAGCAATTCTTGGATAATACACATTGAATAACACAGGGTGGTGGATCCTGCCAATATTTACATTTTAGTATGTATCTGATTATTGAAAATAAGTAATTCTATAATTTTGTCATCTAAGATAATATTACTAAATGCATACAGAAAATTTAGTGAGAAAATTTCCCAATAAGATTCCTGAATCTTCAGAGCAGCTGAAAACAGCTGTTCTGAAATTGGCATGTCATTTCCATTCTTTAGATTAAACAAATATCACTGGCAATGTAAGAGAACATCATTATGAGGATGACATTCTCCTTGTCTCAGGGAAATAAGAGATGATGAATCTGGGTACTGTAGAGGTCAATGTTTCACTTGTAATGGTGCCTACAGGCTGGAGACACTAAAGGATGATATTTGAAGCATATTATTCCCTGAACATTGAGCCATCTAATGTAAAACGTTACTTTAAAAAATACACATAAGAATTAGGCTATATGTTTCTCAAATGTCTAGAAAAAGGGAAAACTATGTGGTTTGTTCAGAAAATATCATCGTTGGTCATTGGTATTAAAAATCTAATCTGTCTGAAATAAGTTAGGGAAAAACATCATATGGTGAATTTGGTGAAAGATTTTTTTTTGCTATTAAAAAATTAATGTAATACTGAAATTAAACAGAATGGTTGACAAGAACATAGTTTCTACTTACTGCATAAAAAGCAGACCTAAGTAAACATGATTTTGAGAATGTAGTTATAACTCCACATTTTGGATACCTTTCTGTGTAGCTAGGAGGAAGGCCATTAAGGGGTTTGGTGTTGTCCCATCTCTCAAATAATCAAATGAACTAATTATTACACTTATTTGAAAGTTATCTTCATATATTTGGATTGTAATCTCTCCATGTCTCTCTATCCTATAAGAGTCTTTATATACTTGCATGGAACTCAAGAGGAATGATTTGACATCCTTCCTTCCCACAATATCTGTTGGGGCTATTGTGATAAAAGAGCTGTAATGTAGACCCACAGAAGTTTGAGTTAACTTTCCCCTAGATAGATTAATGTGAGACCCAGGTCTACACCCTTTGAGAAACAAGTATATATATATATATATATATATATATATATATATATATATATATATATATACACACATATACATATATATACACATACACATATATACATATATATATATAATGTATATATACACACATTATATTTATACATTAAAAATATATATATATATATATACACACACAAGTTTTCAGGACGTTGGTGGGTATCTCCTTAAAACAGGACTCTGTCGACCATTATTAATTTTCATGCCAGCAACTCTTACTTACTTTTGTGAATTGCTTTTTAACTGTCTTGGAAATTTCTTTTTGCCTGAAGGTATTTTAAAAAATGGAGTTGATTATTTGAACCCTCAAGGTCTCAGTGAGCCATTGAACAAGATGTTGAACTATCAATAGGGCCATAGGAGATCTGTTCAACATTCTCATTTTTTCAATATCTCAGGCATACCTGTGGAACATTGCAACTGTCAATCTGCCATCACTGACATTTACCACAACAAGCTTTTTCCCCCTTTTATATCAGACATTGCTGATTATATATTATGTTCCTTTTCTTAAAAGTTACTCATTGGTTATGTACTATAGCCTGCTCTTACCCACCATGTACCTATTTCCCTTTTGCATGAAATTAATTTTTAACTCTTCAGAGACTGGTGTTATATGCCTTTCAGCCATAGAAAACAAGTTGGTCATTGGTATTAAAAATCTAAGACTTTATTTCTTGTTGAAGTTTGGGGAAAATGGAGCAGCTTTTTAGATTCTTAAAAGTAATCTAAATTGTTCTCTTCTTCCTATTAAATTCATAGACCAACATTTTATCATTTTAAATTATCTGTCCAAGATTACAGATAGATAGGATCAATAGAGATGTAGATAGATATCACTCTCTCTATCTATATACATGCATAAATCTTTCTATAGGAAGATATATCTATGTCTATTTTTATATCTATATTAATGACCAAGTTTTGTGGGTTGTTTATCCAATAGTATATTATAATCAAGTTAATGGACATTCTATATCCACTTAGTCTTTCCTGTGGTATTTAACATATTTTTGAGTAGTTATGGATTTTATGAGGACACTATACCATACTGAAGTCCTTGATGCAACCAACACAATATCATCTATATAAAGAAACATTTGGAGGACATGGTCATCCTTACAGAATCCCTCTTTATTTGGGTTCTATGATGGATCACTTCCACTAACGCCAAGTCTTATGGAGAGTAGTTGGTGGTGGTAGTTTAGAGTATAACAAGGGTATATAAGAGAAACAGAGCAAGTTCCTTCCTAAGACATAGAAATGTTAAAAAAGAAAGGAAAAAAGTAAAACAGCAAAACCAGTCAACTAGGATGTACCAGGCACTATGCTAAGTGTTATGGAATTATAAAGGCAGTGGTGTTTAATGAGGTGAGCACTGGTTTGGAGTTGGCAGGTTGAATGGGCATTTCTTAATAAGGTGATATTGAGCAGGCCATTCAATACTTCTGATTCCCAATTATATTTGTTTATAAAATTAGAGGTGCCATAGAGTAAATAATCTCTAAGGTCTCTTTGAGCTCTTATATGCTGAGAATCTATTAATTTCCTTTTTAGCAGATTATTAGTGGTTTTTAAAACTAAGTTGGAAGATGGGAAAGTTCCAGTTATGTTCCATGAATATGCATAGACTGGTCAAACCCAAGGAATAATCAAAGATTTCCGCTTTAAGGTCAAAAGGAATTAGAAGTAGTGATGAATAAGTTTAAGACTGGTGAGAGAGGAAACATACTATTTTGTTTAATTTCTTTTCATCTTGAATTATATTTCATCCTTTGACATATAGTCTTAATTTGCTTTTAGTTCATTTATTCCTTATATTGACTTATGCTATGTAAGTAAAGCATTTTTTTTTAAAACAAGAACGTAATGGATTGTATGATAGTGTGATGTATTCCTCTTTTGTCTTAGTTATCCAAGCTGAGTAATTCTGAGTTATAGAACCAAAATTTATCTAACACTACTGTTGAAATGATCACAGTACTCATTGTAAATATTGTGCCCAAGAAGGCTTTGACCAATTTCTCTAAGTTATCTTATAAAAACAAATGTACTGAATAATGATAAACACCTTACAGCCCAATCATATCACACTTAGGCAAATTTCCATTATTTCCTGTTTGTGTGAATCTGATTATGGAAAGAATTATTCCAGGCAGCCAAGGTGTGTTTTGCCATTCAGCATATGCCTTATATACCCTTTCATGAGGCCTTCTTCATTTAGCTTCTTTTTTTCCTTTATTAATTTGTTTGTTTACTTTTAGTTTACAAGATTCAGTTCCATATTCCCTTGAGTTTTAAATTTTCTCTCCCTCTCTCTCCTACCCCTCTTCCCGATGCTGGCATGCAGTCAAGAATAGGATCTGCCAATACTTTCACATTAGACATTAGTCAGGTTGTGAGGAAGGATTGTAACCAATGGGAAGAACAATGGGAAATTAGAAGCAAAACAAAGCAAGAAAAAAAAGAGAGCAGATGGTTTGCTTCAGTCTACATTCACACTGTTCTCTCTAGTTCTTTTTAGTTCTTTCTCTGAATGTAGACATCTATATCCATCATGAGTCTTCTGGAGTTGTCTTACAGCCTTGCATTGCTGAGAAGAGTCCAGTCTATCAAAATTGTTCATTACACATATGTTGTGTCTGTAATTGTGTACATATTACTCCTGGTTCTACTCTTCTCACTCAGTATCAGTTTGTTTAAGTCACTCTGGGCAAATATGAAGTCTGTCTGCTCCTCATTTTTTACAGCACAATAATATTCCATTACATTCATATACCACAACTTGTTTAGCCATTCCCCAGTTGATGGACATCCCCTTAATTTCCAGTTCTTTGACACTACAAAAAGAGCTGCTAAAAATATTTTTTGTACATACAGGTCTTCCTCCCACTTCTGTGGTCTCTTTGGGATACAACCCTAGAAGTTGTATTACTGGGTCAAAGGGTATGTGATTATTTATAGTCCTTTGAGCTTAGATCCAGATTGCTCTCCAGAATGGTTAAATAAGTTCACAACTCCACCAACAAAACATTACAGTTCCAATTTTCCCATATCCTGTCCAGCATTTGTCATTTTCCTGTTTTGTCATCTTAGCGTCTTAGCATCTGACCAGTGAGATGTGGTACCTGAGTTGTTTTGATTTGCATTTCTGTAATAACTAGTGATTTAGAGCATTTTTATCATATGCTTATATATATTTTTAATTTCTTCTTCTGAAAACTGCCTATTCATATCCTTTGACCTTGATCAATTGAGGAATGACTTGTATTCTTATAGATTTCACTCAATTCTCTGTATATTTTAGAAAGGAGGCCTTTATCAGAGACACTGGTTATAATTTTTTTTCCCAATTTCCCACTTCCCTCTCAATCTTGGTTACATTGGCTTTGTTTGTACAGAAACTTTTTAATTTAATGTAATCAATATTATCCATTTTGCATTTTAAAATGCTCTCTAACTCTTGTTTGGTCATAAAGTCCTTCCTTCTCCATAAGTCTGGCAGGTACACTGTTCTTTGCTTTCTTACAGTATCAGCCTTTATACCTAGATCATGGACCCATTAGATTTGATTTTGGTATATGTTGTTAGATAATGGTCTATGCCTAGTTTCTGCCATAATAGATTCCAGTTTTCCTAGCAGATTTTATAAAATAATGAGTTTTTGTCCCTGAAACTAGGGTCTTTGGGTTTATCAAACAGTTGGTTGCTATAGTCATTGACTGCTGAGTCTCATGTACCCAGTCTATTCCATTGATCCATTGTTCTATTCGTCAGCCAATATCAAGTAGTTTTAATGACTGCTGCTTTGTAGTACAGATTAAAATGTGGTATGACTAGGCCACCTTCCCTTGCATTTCTTTTCATTAATTCCCTTGATATTCTGGACCTTTTGTTCTTCCAAATGATTTTTTTTTACTATTTTTTCTAACTTTATAAAGTAATTTTTGGTAAATTGATTAGTATGGCACTAAATATATAATTGAATTTAGGTAAAATTGTCATTTTTATTATATTAGCTTGACCTCACCACAAGCAACGGATGTTTTTCCAATTATTTAGATCTGAATTTATTTGTGTGAAAAGCGTTTTGTAGTTGTGTTCATATAGGTCCTGGGTTTGTTTTGGCAGGTAGATTTCCAGATATTCTATAATGTCTACAGAAACTTTAAATTGGATTTCTCTTTCTATCTCTTGCTGTTGGATTTTGTTAGAAATATGTAGGAATGCTGAGGATTTATGTGGGTTTATTTTATATCCTGCTACTTTGCCAAATTTATTTATTATTGTCTCATTGTCTCAAGTAGGTTTTGCTCGATTCTCTAGGATTCTCTGAGTATATCATCATATCATCTGCAAAGAGTAATAGCTTAGTCTCTTCTTTGTCTAATTTGATTCCTTCAATTTCTTTTTCTTCTCTAATTGCTACTGCTTATATTTCTAGTATCAGATTGAATAAGAGGGGTGATAGTGGACACCCTTGTTTTACCTCTGATCTTATTGGAAGTGCTTCTGGCTTATCCCCATTGCATACAATACTTGCTGATGGCTTTAAATGGATGCTACCTATTATTTTAAGGAAGTTTCCATTTATTCCTGTGCTTTCTATTGTTTTTAATAGGAATGGATGTTGTATTTTGTCAAAAGCCTTTTCTGCATCTATTGAGATAATCATATGGTTTCTGCTAGTTTTATTGTTGATATGATCAATTATACTGAAGCATTTCCTAATATTCAACTATCCTTGCATTCCTGGGATAAATCCTATCTGATCAAAGTGTATTATTTTTGTGATCAATTGCTGTAGTCTTTTTCCTAATATTTTATTTAATTTTTTTTGCATCTATATTCATGAGGGAAATTGGTCTATAATATTCTTTCTCCATTTTGTCTCTTCCTGATTTATATATCAGTAACATCTTTGTGTCATAAAAAAGAATTTGGTAGTACTCCTTCTTCATCAGTTTTTCCAAATATTTTGTAGAGTATTGGAATCAATTGTTCTTTAAATGTTTGATAAAATTTCCTAGTAAATCCATCTGGCCCTGGAGATTTTTTCCTATGGAGTTCATTGATGACTTGTTCAATTTCTTTTTCTGAGATGGAGTTATTTAAGTAATTTACTTTCTCTTCAGTTAATCCAAGAAATTTATATTTTTAAAATATTCATCCATTTCATGAAGATTGTCAAATTTATGCGCATACACTTGGGCAAAATAATTCCTAATTATTATTATTTTAATTTCCTCTTCATTGGAGGTAGATTCACCCTTTTCATTTTTGATATCATTATTTGGTTTTCTTTCTTTTTTTATCATATTGGCTAAAGTCTATCAATTTCATTGTGGTTTTTTTTCTCATAAAACCAGATTTTAGTTTTATTTATTAGTTCAATAGTGTTCTTAAATTCAATTTTATTACTCTTTCCTTTGGTTTTCATTATTTCTAATTTAGTATTTAATTGGGGGTTTTCAATTTGTTCTTTTTTTAGCTTTGTCAGTTGCATGCCCAGTTTATTTACCTGCATTTTTTCTATTTTATTTATGTATGCATTTAGGGATATAAAACTTCCCCTAAGAACTGCTTTTGCTCCATCCCACAAATTCTGGTATGTTGTCTCATTATTGTTATTCACTTGAATGAAGTTATTGATTGTTTCTATAATTTCTTGTTTGACCCACTCATTCTTTAGGATTAAGTTATTTAGTTTCCATTTAGTTTTTAAGTCTATCCTTCCGTGGCCTTTCATTACATACAATTTTTATTGCATCATGATCTGAGAAGGATGCTTTTAATATCTCTGCCTTTCTGCACTGAATTGTGAGTTTTTTATGCCCTAGTTCATGGTCAGATTTTGTGTATGTGCCATGTATATTCCTTTTTATCCCCATTCAGTTTTCTCCAGACGTCTACCATATCTATCTTCTCTACAATTCTATTTAACTCCTTAATGTCTTTCTTGTTTAGAGGTTAGATTAATCAAGTTCAGAGAGGGGGAGATTGAGGTCCCCCACTAGTATAGTTTTGCTACCTATTTCTTCCTCTAACTCCCTTAACTTCTCCTCTAGGAATTTGGATGCTGTATCACTTGGTGCATAAATGTTTAGTAATGATATTGCTTATTTTCAATGGTGTCTTTTAGCAGGATATAATTTCCTTCCTTATCTCTTTTAATTAGATCTACTTTTGCTTTTACTTTGTCTGAGATAAGGCTGCTTTTTTTTAACTTTGCCTCAAGCATAATATATTTTACTCCAGCCTTTAGTCTGTGTGTGTTCCCCTGTTTAAGATGTTTTTCTTGTAAATAGCATATTGTAGGATTCTGGTTTTTAATCCATTCTGCTTTCTGTGTCTGTTTTATGAGAAAGTTCATCCCATTCACATTCATGGTCATGATTACTATCTGTGTCTTTCCCGCCATCCTATTTCCTCCCCTGTTTATGCTTTTATTTTTCCCTTCTCCTTTTCCCTCCTTAAGAGTTTTCCTTTTGACCACTGTATCCCTTAGTATTCCCTCCTTATCATACCCCCTCCATTTTCCTACCCTTCCCCCTTACTACTTCTTCCCTCCCTTCTATCTATGCCCCACCTTTTCATAGCACTTCCCCCATCCTACTGCCTATAGGATAGATAGATTTTTATGCGTAATGTAGTATGTTATTTCTTCCTTGAACTAAGATTGATGAGAATAGATCTCATGCAATTCTTCTCTGACTCCCCTCTTTCCCTGTATTATGATAGGTTTTATGTCTCTTCAAAATAGAGTCCTATATTTAAATGATTATATTATTCCCTCCTTACTCCAGTACCAATGAGGGTGAGGTTCCTATAATGTGTATCTCCCTCCCTTCTTCCCCTTTACTCTAATATGTTTTTATGCCTCTTTGTGTGGCATAATTTACCCTTTTCAGCTTCATTATTTCCTCTTCTTCCATTGCAGTTCCTTAATAAGTTTTTTTTTATCATAATTTCATTTGGTTTGTACCCACCCCCTCTATGTGTATATATATATATATATATAAATATATATATATATATATATATATATATATACATACATACACACACGTATGTATGTATATCCCTTTTAAATGTCATGATAAGTATACATATCTCAATATTACCAAGTATTAGCTTCCCATATAGGGATGTAAAAAGTTTGCTCTTTTTTTTTTTTTGCTTTTTGGAGGGCAATTGGGGTTAAGTTACTTGCCCAAAGTCACATGGCTAGTAAGTGTGTCAAGTGTCTGGAGCCAGATTTGAATTCAGGTCCTCCTGACTCCAGAGCCACTGTGCCACCTAGCTGCCCCTAGAGTTGCTCTTATTAAATAACAAGTTGTGTGTGTGTGTGTGTGTGTGTGTGTGTGCGCGCGCGCGCGCACGCGCACATGTGTGCTTTCCCTTTTTACCTTTCTATGTCTCTCTTGAGTCTTGTAATTGGAGATTGAGTTTTCCCTTGAGTTCTGGCTTTTTCATCAAATAGGTCTGGAAGTCCCTTATATCATTGAATGACAATCTCCTTCCCTGAATAATTATGCTTAGTTTCACTGGATAGTTGATCCTTGGTTGTAACCTGAGCTCTTTTGCCCTGTGAAATATCATACTCCAGTCCTTCGATCTTTCAGTGTAGAAGCTGGCAGATCCTGTGAGATCCTAATTGTAGTTCTCCAATATTCTAATTGTTTCTTTCTGGCTGCTTGCAGTATTTTCTCCTTTACCTGATCATTCTGGAATTTGGCTACAACATTTTGTGGAGTTTTCAGTTTGGGATCCCTTTCAGGAGGTGTACAGTGGTTTCTCTCATTTTCTGTTTTACCCTCTGGTTCTAAGATTTCAGGGCAGTTTTCCCTGGTGAGCTCTTTGAAGATGTTGTCCAGGCTCTTTCTTTCATCATGATTTTCTGGTAGAGTGATAATTCTTAGATTATCTCTCCTGGATCTGTTTCCAGATTAGTTATTTTTCCCCTGAGATATTTTACCTCTTTTTCTAATTTTTCATTCTTTATGTTTTGTTTTATTTTTGGTGCCTCATAGAGTCATTAGCTTCAATTTGTTTGATTCTATTTTTTAGCAAATTATTTTCCTCAGTTTTTGAAGCTCCTTTTCCATATGGTTTTCCATTTCACACATTTTTCTTTTCTTTTCCTCATTGTAACATTTTTCTAATTTCCCAGTTTTGATTTGAAAATAATTATTCATTTTATCTTCTACATCTCTAATTTGGTTTTCAAAGTACTTCTTGTGCTCTTCTAAGAATTCTTTCTGTGCTTGAGACAAGTTCATATTCCCTGTTGAGGCTTCAGCTGTGGGTGTGGAGTCAATGCTGTCTCCTTCTGAATTTGGTTTCTCTCTCTCACAATAATAGGATTCTAGAGTCTTTGTCTTTGCAATCTGTTTTTTTAATTCATTTTTAGGCAGGGCTTTAGCCTCACCCTTCCTCTAGGATGTCCAAGCCTTCATTATTTTAAATTTTTGCTGTGGGGCAATAATTTCTGGGTTTTCAGGGTGGGGGGGGATTGGAGCAGCCAGGGTTCACCCTGCCATCCTGGTCCCTCGAAGTTCAGATAGGTGCTTTTTAAATTTCCAGGCTGTGAGTTGGAAGTCCCAGGAGTAGTTGCTGCCATTGCTGTGGGCTGTGCATTTGTCTTTTCCCAGCTCTGACATATCTCAGCCCTGGGGTAATAGGCCTGGGAATGGCTATTGCTGCTGGTGGATCAACTTGCTGCTGAGCCTTCCCCTCTTCCCTCCTCCCTATCCCCGCTCTCCACCATGTGTGTCAACTGATGCAAAAATTTTTAAAGAGAAATGATCATCAGCCTCTCTATCTCCTTAATGAGCATTGTCTCTCTTTACCAATGTAGCTTTATTAGGAGAGATTTTGAAGAGAAAATGATTCTTATGTCAGATCATTGGAGAATACATTTGTTTTCTCTTTCTCTGTTTGTAAACTCATTTGTAGAATGGAGAAATCTGTAATTAGCATAGAAGAAAACTTGAGTCCCCTCCCCCCTTCATATTTTCTGTTCTTTTACATTTCCAAAATCTGACATCTTTCAATCTTTCTGAATTGATTCTTTGTTTTATATGGATACTATTGAAAAGATAATCCAAAAAGCACAAAATTTATATCATTTGTTAGGGCTTTGAGGGACTGTATTCTATTGTTTTGCTTATACTCTTCAATGAACATGATATTCTAGTGCTGCCCTTGACCTTTAGCTATGGTTTATGATACCAGCCCCAAGGAATTTTTTGACACAATTTTTAGCTTTAAAAATGTATCTAATCTCCAGGAAATAGCCTTCCAATTGCAGGCACAAATATGCTTTCTACATTTGAATTGAGGAAATCTTATGGTAGTGAGGTAATGATGTTTAAAACTAATTTTTTGGTGCTTAGGACTTAGTGGTCTGGCATAGTTTTTGCTTCCATAATCTTTCTTATCCTACTTTTATATTAATACAATACCACAATATTAGTATAAGATAAACATTTCAGCTTCATTTATGATGAAAACCTCCCAATTATATTTTTAAGAGCATTAATCATAGAAATTGTGCAAAATTAATACTGTACATACAAAATGATCTGTTTGGCTCTGCCAGATGGAAATCTTTTCTCACTGGGGAATAACATATGACTGCAATTGAAAGACCAAGATAATACTACCCTTCCTGAATATTTTAACCATTTTGCACAGCTGGTAAAGGAAGTTAAGATACACATTTTTTTCTCATACTATTCTAAAGCCTGGTAAATTTTTTTTAATTCATGTCTATGAGGTGAGGACATAAGGTGCTTTGGTTTTGTGTTTATTTGTTTGATTTTCAATTTAAAACCAAAGAAAGTATAGTGACTGGGGAGGGGAAAGAGGGAAACCCAAGAAATAACAATGTAAGCAGTTATATGTTGAGTGTTAAAGCAATTTAAAATAGTTCTAAAGGCATACTCTTCTTCTATTTGCAAGGTCTTTCTTTTATATCTAGAAATAAAAAGCACATCTAGTGTCTTCCTCTGAGATTACCTTTAATTCATATGTAAAATATATATATATATATATATATATATATATATATATATATATATATATATATATCTTATATTTACACAGTTGTTTGCATGTTGTCTCCACCATTAGAATGTGATCCCCTTGAGGACAAATACATTATTTCTACTTTTCTTTGTTTCCCCAGCTTTTAACACACTTCTTCACACATAACTGCCATATAATAAATGATAGTTGACTGACTGACTGGACAACCTCCACTATCTGGCCAGTCTTCTCTGATTGCTTTCCAGTTTGTAATTTCTTTAAAAAAATGTGGCTTCCAGAACTGAACCAAATTATGAGGATGTGGTCTGAATGTATTCATGATTGATGGCACACAGTATCTGAAATGAATAGTTGAGAAAGTTGTATAATCTAGAAATCTTCCAGAGCTTGTTCTTCTCCCTTTATAAAAAATAAATGGCAATAATGTCTGACTGTGTATAGATCATTCCACATCTGATGACCATGACTTGTCTGGGAGGTATGTGTCATTTGTAGTCTCATGGAGTCAAGATTACTTATTGCAACAATCAGAGTTGTGTAGGCTTTTCATGGGGCTTTCCATCATATCTTTGTGAATATTTTATAAATTATGCTCTTAGTTCTATTTAATCTACTTTACTTCAATACATACAAATTATTCCAAGTTTCACTGAATTTTTCACATTTTGCATTTCTTTTTTCCCTTTTATTAACTTATTTTTTGTTTTCAATATTCATTTCCACAAGATTTTGAGTTCCAAATTTTTTCCTCATCTCTCCCCTCCTCCCACCTGAAGAGAGTTTTTATTCTGATTAACCCTTCCCCCAATCTGGCCTCCCTTTTATCACCCCCCTCCCCTTCTCTTATCCCTTTACCTTTTATTTTCCTGTAGGGCAAGAGATTTCTATAACCCATTGCTGATATATCATAATTCCCAGTTGCATGTAAAAACAAAGTTTTATATTCATTTTTAAACCTTTGAGTTCCAAATTTTCTCCTTTTGTCCCTCCCCATCCACCCTTGTTGAGAAGGCAAGTGATTTGATATAGGCTGTACATGTGTAGTCGTGCAAAACACTTGCATAATAGTTATGTTTTGAAAGACTAACTATATTGCCCTCCATACTATCCTACCCATGATTTATTCTATTCACTCCTTTAACCGTTTCCATCCTCTAAAGCGTTTGCTTCAGAATACCACCTTGTCCAATTTGCCCTCCCTTCTATTATTCCCCTCTTTCTTATCCCTTTTCTCCCCGACCCCCACTTTCACATTGCCTTCTATTTTTTCATTCCTTCAGATCAGTTGTATATTATCTTGATTTCTCATAAAGACATTAGCTTCCATTTCCTACATTCTGATTTGAAAGTAATTATTTTCTTCAGTGGGTTTTTGAAATCCCTTTTCCCTCTGGCCAGTTGTGCTTTTCAAGGTATTTTTCTCATTGGCTTTTTGGACTTCTTTTGCCTTTTGGGTTAGACTATGTTTTATGATGTTATTTTCTTCAATATTTTGGGGGGGTCTCCTTTAACAAGCTATTGACTTGTTTTTCATCATTTTCTTGCATCATTCTCATTTTTCTTCCCAATATTTCCTCTATTTTGCTTACTTGATATTCAAAATCCTTCTTGAGCTACTTTATGGCCTGCAACCAGTTCATATTTTCTTTGGAGGCTTTTGAAATAGGAGTTTTGACTTCATTTTCTTCTGGTTTCATATTTTGATCAACTTTGTCACCAAAAAATGATCATATGGTCTGATTGTGCTTCCTCTGTTTGCTCTTCTTGCCAGCAATTTACTTGACTTTTGAGCTCTTTGCCACAGTAGAACTCTGCTTTCAGAGTGGAGAGTGCTGTGTCCCAAATCTCTGGGGTTTTGCACACTTCTTGTTAGATAGCTGTTTTGACTTCTTCTAGGCACCTGTCTCAGAACTGTGAGAAAGACTGCCTCTCCACAGCCTCAACAAGCTCTACTATGCTAGCACTCCTTACTTCAGAACTGCCACCCAAGGCTTGCAACCCAGATCCAAGAAGGGCAGAGGAAGAGAATCCTGCCTAAGTTCCAGCAGAAAGATTTCTGCAAATGCTCTATGGCTGACCACTTGGTCCTCCCATGATCTGAGGGCCAGGAGCTCCAGAAGCAGATGCTGTGGGAGGAGGTACAGTTTCTGCCACCTATGCCACCCTAGGGTTAGGGGCCAGACAGTGCTCTTCTCTCATCCAGTTCCAACACAGTTCCCCCACTGACCTTTTACTTTCTTTTTGGCAGTTGTGGGTTGAAAAGTCTGGAAACTGCCACAGCTGCCAGTGATTTACTCTCCTGAAGTCTGCTGTGGCCAGTTTAAACCTTGGGTCTGGGCCAGTGCAGCTCACACAGGACTTCACTCCACTCCCAGTTTGGTGTAATATACCTTTCCTGTCAGCTTACCACTTTTGGCTTCAGAGGGAGATTTGTTTCTCTCTTTCACTTTGTGGTTTCTGTAGCTCTAAAATTTGTACAGAGTCATTTTTACAAGTATTGGAGGTGGTTGGAAAGGGAGCTCAAGCAAGTCCCTGCTTTTACTCCACCATCTTGGCTCCACCCTTCATATCTGTTATTGATAATTTACACTTTTGACTTTGGAAAGTATCTATTGATATATGTAATGGTAAGCACAGAAGTAGTCCACACCTTGTTTCAGTTCAAGTTTCTTGTGAGCCTTGTATCAAGTCTGTTAAGAAACAAAATGTGTGAACCCCTCAACTTGTGAAACCTAGAACTCACAAACTCATGCAACAGGAAGGGGAGGAGCTAATAACCATATAAAAGGAGAGTCCCAGGCTAGAGTCAGCAGAACTGAGAATAGTACTCTTGTGGTGGCAGAGTCAAGAAGGAGAAAACTTGTGGTATCCTGGCACTGTTTGCTTGCTCTGTCTGTGTTAATGGGTTTTTTTGAGTGTGATCCTTTGTACAGAAGCCTTTGTACCTTTACTGGAAGCCCTGAAAGAGGATTTTCTGGTATTACATTTACAGAAGTCCTGAAGGAGGGGTTTGGAGACCCTGGGACTTGTTTATGGGTCTGTGTTGATTTCTATGTTGATGATTTGTGCTGAGGTCTCAGACCTTGTTGGTGGGTATGAGTTGATTTCACAGGCAGATAGTGAACTGATGATGGTGCCGGCACTGTGTGTGAACATTATTGTGGCTCTGTCAAGCTTTGTCTTCCCATAAACAGGAACTGTGAAGGACTTGAGATCAACTGGACACTGTGAACTTCAATATGGAATAGGAACTGGAAGAAGAACTGGACAAGGAACTGGGAGCTGCCTGCCTTTGAACTGAGGTGACAATTGGAGCTGGGACCATGGAAGAGGAACCATGGAATCTGAAAGCCAGCCTTGAGTCAAGCTGAAGGAAGACTATACTTGGATACTGTGTACTGACTGAGAAGGTTATGATTTACTGTGATCTAGGGGTGGAGAACTTTGACTTCTGTACTTTGTGATTGAATTAAGTATTTTGTGATTGACTAAATGAATGTACCTTGTTTAAAACTATGTGACCACTTTGGTGAAAACTATGTGGCCATTTTACTGATAAACTGTTGAGTTATGACATTGTGACTGCTATATTTTGATTTTCTGTGATAAGTTGTAACATTGCGAATGCTGTATTTTACTTTTCTATGAATATTTTGCTCTGATTTGTTATTGAATAGAGAGTCTACTATACTACGTAATCAGAATCTTAAAAGCTGTTCACAGAAGCCGTCTTCTGGAAAGCTGCTCAAGCATGGCTTTACATTATCTTTTGATTACTTTTCTGTTGAAGAATACCTAGTGTTCTTATGTATTCTCCATGTAACTCACCAGAAATATTTCACAGATGTTTGTTATAAAATTTTTTTCACACTCAATTGCTTCTTTTCTTTTTCTAGCTGATTTGATTTATTTTGTTCATATATGTTTCTTAATTATATTTATTCAAAATTACCTATTTTAATTTCATGACCATACCTATCTTAATTTCACAATTATTTTGTGATAGGAAAGAACACTCCACACCTCAAATTATATTATAAAGGATTAATAATTAAAAAAAAACTCTTAAGTACTGGTTAAAAAAGAAATACAGAGTACTTGAAAAGATTAGATATAGAAGAACTAGACACAACTCAGTTCAAAAACAGAGAACTTAATAAACCTCCAAACACAAATTATTTAGGAAGAACATTGAAATATGATAAGAATAGCTAAGAAACAAAAATTGACAACAATTATATTTAGATCGATTTGTCATACAATAAACTTTATTTCTAGTAAACAATATTCAAAAGTGGATTTTTCACTCTTATTCATTTTGGCATATTTAATTTGTGGTGTAATTCATTCATATTCATAATTATGAATTATGTAAAGTATAAAAAATTAAATAAATCAATAGTCATTTGTGGTTAAAAATCTTTATTTTAATCTGCCCCTTTCCTCTTCTTCACCCATCTCATACCTAAACCACTGAATCTTGAACACATTTTCTTTCTTGTTATTCCCTTGTGCTCCTTTATAATCAATTATCTCTGATTTTTATTTTGCTTTTGGTTTCCACTATTTCCTCTCTAAGGTAAACTTTTCCTTTAGCCAATTCTTAATTCCCCAGAACTTGCCCAGTTCATTTTATTTTCACATTATACTTTTTTTCTCTCTCCAACCTTCTCTCACCCAGATGAGATAAATGAGATTAATTAGGAACTCATTCACCTTACCCCTTATGCCTGTATTAACTTCTACTCCCTCCTTAATCCCCCCCAAGCAGACCATTTATGAAAAATAGTAAATCTCTTCCTCAGCCCTACCATTATTTATTCCCATTTTCTTTTTCTTTTATGCATATGCCTTGTAAATAACCACTTCTGAATTTATCATTGCATATTCCATCCTTTTCTCCTAGAGATAATGGGATCCAGAAGGTAAAATAATTAATCCCCCCCCCTTTTCAAATGCACAAATTCAAAGTTGTTTAGCCTTATTTGTTTTTCTAGATTTCTATAAGTTCATGTCTTAAAGATTCTACCCAACTCCACTTGTTTCAACAGGAATCCTTCAAAATGATCAAACTGGGACAGTTTTCTACAATCTTTTCTTAACAGGGGCTATCAAAATGTTTTACTTGATTATGCTTTTCATGGAACCTTATGATTTTAAAATTATGTTTTTTCTTGTTTTCCAGGTCAGTTACTTTTGGAAGCAGATATTTCAAATGCTCCCTTAATTTTTCTGTGCTTTGACTTTTTTCTCATATTTACTGTTATATCATCAGATATTTGTGTTCTGCCCTTTCTGTTCCTTTTTTTTTTTTTCAGTGTCTCCTCTGTTAAGGTTTTCTAGTTCTTTCATTGACTCTTCTGCTTCCAGGTTTTGTTTTTTGTTTTTTTCAAAAACTTATTTTTTCCCTTTAATTGTTTTAGTAGGCTTCCCATCTACTTCCAGAATCCCCATAGTGAACCTACTTTTTTTTCCTCTTGAGAATATGTACTTATTATAGAAATATTTTCTTCTCCCATTGTTTCATCCTTGGTTTCTCTTAATTCCCTTTATTTTTTCATTACATTAGAAGTTTTTAAAAACAAAATTGTTCATTTCTTCAATCTCTCCACTAGAGATTCCTATACTAAGTCCCAGCCCAAGCCTCTATTGCTTTAGGGTTTTGATGGCTCAGAGTGAGCTTAAATAGCGGTTGTTTTTTTTTTTTTCTTCTGGACAAAAACCCTGAGGGTCTTTCCCTCCTAGATTTTTTTTTAGGTAGGTAGAAGAGACTGTCTTTTGCCTCATTTCTTAGCCTGATTACTGAATGGGTGTTGCCTCAGACAAACTGAGATCTGAGAAATACCATAGCTTAAAAAGGTCAAGTTCCCTCACTACATTAGTTATTATCTCTAGGTGTCCTATGTCTTGCCACTGGACCCTGAGGGCTTTGCACTGTCCTGCCTCCCTCACTTAAATCTAGTTCAGTTGCAAGTGAAAGCATTACCTTCATTCTGTCATTGTTCCTCTTTGAGAATGAAGAACAGACAATAAATAACAAGAACAACAGACTGCTAGTGATCATCTTTCTCATGTCCTTTCCACTAAAACAACAACAACAACATTTTTTTCTGCTAAACTCTTGGTTATACACTTGCTAGGATTATTGTCAGCCTGGTAAGTCATTATAGATTTTGGTAATGAAATCAATGGCTGCTAGTGGCCATATAGAATTTTCAGTTCTTGAATAGAGCAAAGGTGAAATCTGCCTTAGAGTGACATCTTGGTCCTTCCTCCCTGGCAATAAATTAAATAAGGTGAATGTTGATATAGCCTCCAGGTATTTCTCCCTTAGTGTATTCGTGGAGGAGATGAACATTGAGATCAACAATCATTTAATTTTGGCTTTTTACTCTAAGAATTGTACCATAGTAGGAGTGGTGGTGATCCAGATCTGATAGAGTGATTCATTTCTTGTTTTATCTTTTTATTTTTCCATAAGGATTAGCTCATGGCACCTGAATTTTAATTAATTACTTTTATTTGTAAATTCTTTGCTTCATTTGATGAAGCTTCATGTATTTTTGTGATGCTGTTAGAGCTTTAAATATATATTTTTTTATTTATCATAATCAGTTTGGGCAGTCTGTTGATGTCTATGAAACCTTTCTCAGAATATATTTTAAATGCATAAAATAATATGTGTAGAATTATAAAGGTAAGCAATTAAATTGAACTCTCTCTCTCTCTCTCTCTCTCTCTCTCTCTCTCTCTCTCTCTCTCTCCCTTTCTCCCTCCCTCCCTATCTTTGTGTACACACATAGATAGATAGACAGATAGAACTTTTAAAGTTCATGGACCTAGTTTGAAAAAGTCCTATTTAAAGAGAACTCATTGTGTTTGTATTATTTGACTTTGCCATCTTTACAAGAAGTCAGGATATATTCTTTTCATGCTAATGAATGAATTATTTTCTATGTATATCCATGTACCCTAGAGGTGTTAAACACACAGTCTACAAGCTGCATGCAACCCACAGCAGTCTCAGGTGAACTGCAACTAGATTAAAATATAATTTGGAAATATTAAACAATTTTAAATAATACAATAAAGGTTAAATATGTTGTTTTCTGAGTCAATATGTGGCCCACAGTGATCCTTTCATATGGTTTAGTAGCCCTTATTTCTATTTAATATTCACACCACTTAGGTACTCTGCTACTTAACTCTGCTAAGAAAATGTTAACTTACATCATAAACTTGTCACCTCTATTTGGTTAAGTTCTCCTGAAACTTATAACAATATATAGAAATATAATTTCTAATAGACAGAAAACTTTCATTTTCTCCTCTAATTCTTTTAAAGTTGCACTGCTAATCCTTTATATCCATAAATTGTTAATGCAATAGCCTTCCAAAAGTTTGAACCTCTCAAGGGACTATTCACAAGCTAGCTCTGTCTGCTTCCTGGTTAAACAGTGGATTTCCCATGAGAATAAAAAAAGTATATATTTGGCCAACCATGGCCATAGTACTTTCCTGTTTTAAAATGTTGCCTTCAGGCTTTTCTCTTTAAGTGAAGTGACAGAAAACTTGATACACTGATATCAAACAATTCCACTCAGAAGTCTCAACTTCTTTCCTCAGAGACCCTATGGTGTTAGTTTCCTAAATTTCTCTTACTCCCTGTGGGCTATATCAGGTATAGGTTTCCTAAAGGGGGGGTGATCATCTCACCTCTTTTATTTAACCAGTAGATTACTGTGTGGAGGAAGATTGCAAGGTTCTCTGGAGGACTGGGCCATCAGTATGCTGAAAACACTCAACTCTTGTCTCCTTTTCATCACTTTCACCTTATTCTCTCAGTGCTTGTCAAGGCAAAGCAGTGGATAGGAGTGAACAAGCTGACTATCAATCCCTATTAGACAGAAATTACATTCGTTCCTGGGAGAATGTGGAAAGGAAAGACAATCCTGGGCTTGGAGAAAATATCCTTTTTTTAAACTCTCTCTTGTACCATTGTGTTAAATCCATTTGTGAACGTTTCATTCTCCCTGTGAAGAAACTCCTTAAAGACCAAGAGTTTATTAATTGATCTCTGCATTAGCCTACATACTCTTTTTATCTAATAAGAATTCACAAAGGGTTTGTTGAAAGAACACCATTTGTGCTTTCTCATTGAATTCTGAATCCTTAAGTACAGGCTGGAATCTACCCACTGCAACCACTCAAGAAGTGATTCCTTAGCCTTTACATGATTACCTCAATGAGAGGGGAATCCACTGCCTTTGGAAGCAGCCTATTCCACTCTTGGATAGGTCCATATTTAGGAAGATTTTCCATACATTTATCCTAAATTTACTTCATTTCTGCTTCTACATATGATACTTATTCTGCCATCGTGGGATAAATGAAGAAAAAAAAACAAAACTAAGGACTTATCTATTTTGTCACAATTATTACAGTATGCCTGTCCCCTAGTCTTCTCAAAACTAAATATTCCCATTAGTTTCAGTCAACACTCTTACGGCATGATATTGAGTAAATTTAGCATTTTGGTTGTCCTCTTTTGAATATTCATCAACTCAGCAGAGGTCTTCCTAAAAATATGCTAGTGCTGAAAATGTCTGACCAGGGCAGAGGGTTAAGGAGATAATTTCACAAATATATGACTTAAAATCATATCACTAATATTATGTCATCATGGGTAAGGCACTTGTCTTCTCAAACCTTAGACATTTATTTAATATTTATCTACTAATTAATAATAGCTTTAGCTATCATTTATATAGTGCTACAAGGTTTGCAAAGCACTTTATGTATATCTATCTATAAATATATAGATCTCATATATGTTCTATAAATACATATATTTATAGCTTTATATGTGGGTTGTAATATGTTGTTACAGTGACAAAATCACAGATCCTTGTTGTATTAACTTATTTTTTATTATGATAGAATTTTTTTCTTTTTTTTTATTAAACAAATGCTTTATTAACTTCTGGTTTATATCATTCATTTCCACCAGATGTTGAGTTACAATTTTCCCCCATTTTTCCCCTACCCACCACCCCAGAAGTCCCACTAGAAATCCCCTCATCCAATCTGCTCTCTCCCATATCTTCTCCCATACTCCCTTCAACTTTGCCATTAGGGCAAGGTGAATCTCTGAGCCCCAATGCGTGGACATCTTATGAAACAGTTAATTTTAAAACTTCGATTTTCAGATCCATTCCCTTCCTCCCTTGTCACCCACTCCCTCTGAGAAGATAAGCAATTCAGTATGTGTTTTACATGTATAGCTATGCAAAACATTACCATAGTAGATATATTTTAAAAGACTACTTATATTTCCCTCCCACCCATCTCACCTCCCACCTGGTCCATTTCCTACTTTGATCCTGTCCCTCTTTGATAGTGGGTACTTCCAACCTCCCCTCCCCCCAGAATGCCTTCTCCTCCATCACCCCCTTCTCATCCACCTTTCCCCTACTCTCCTGCAGAGTGAGATATCCCATTTAGTATGTATGTGATTCTCTCATTGAGCCAACTTCAATGAGAATAAGCTTTTGCCTTTTTGCCTTCTTGTTCTTCCCCTCCCCTGCAACCACTTCCCCTTGCTTCTTCTACAGGAGATAGTTTACCCTATCCTGTCTCTCCCCATCTCCTCTTGCCACTTTTCTCTCTTACTTCTTAACTTCACCCCTAAAGAATCATCCCTTCCCATCAAATTCAACCTGTGTCCTCTATCCATGTATACCTGTAAACATATGCCCATATACCCTTCTTTAATTATTTTCATAATGAGAAAGGTTTCATCAGACAGAGTTATTGTTTTTCCATGTAGGAATGTAAATAGCTCAACTTTGATAAGCACCTTTTGATTTCTTTTCCCTGATTACTTTCTGAAGCATCTCTTGCTTCTTGTGTCTGGATGTCGAATTTTCTATTCAACTCTGGTTTTTTCCTCAAGAATGCTTGAAAGTCCTCTATTCCACGGAATGACCATTATTTTCCCCTGAAACAAGATACTCAGTTTTTCTGGGTAGGTGACCCTTGGCTTCAATCCCAGCTCTTTTGTCCTCTGGAATGTCATGTTCCATGCCCTTCAATCCCTCAGTGTAGAAGCTGCCAGGTCCTGGGCTATTCTGATTGTGTTTCCACAATATTGAAATTGTTTATTTCTAACTGCTTGTAGTATTTTCTCCTTGATCTGGGAGTTCTGGAACCTGGCTATAATATTCCTAGGAGTTTTTTTGGGGGGGATATTTTTCAGGAGGCAATCAGTGGATTCTTTCAACCTCTATTTCCCCCACTGGGTCTAAAACATCAAGGCAATTTTATTTGAGAATTTCTTGAAGGGTTATTTCAAGGTTCTTTCTTTGATCATGGCTTCCAGGTAGTCCAATAATTTTTAAATTATCTCTCCTGGATCTATTTTCCAGGTCAGTGGTTTAGCCCTGGGGCTAAAACCTCAGCTCACAAAGGCCTGGGCTCAGCTCCCAGAGTGCTGTGCTGTGCTGCCTGCTCTCAGAGCGCTGCTCTGGCTGCTCCCTGTGGTGCTGCTGGGTTCTCCTCAGCGGGAGGTTACCATCTCTGTGTCTTTCTGTGGGTGCTGGGCCTCCAGAAGTTGTTCAGCGTCCCCTTTTACATTGTTTGGAAGTTGTATGTGTTGTATTAACTTATTGTCATGATGAAATAACTCACATTCTTAAGAGACATATCATTATGTCTCTACTATAAGTCAGTGACATTTGTAGATTATGACTTTTAGCCCTTCATGTCATACAAGCCAGTGAAATGCCCAAATTTATGTTTTTGTTGTTTGTAAAGTAAAGGTGTTCGCTAATTCAACAAATGCTTCCTGTGCACAAATAAGCTAGACTTGATAATTCTGGTGACCTAGGCCATAGCTATATTTAAATAATTTTACCTGTTTCATTTAACTTAGCAACATGAAACCCGAGAAATGGAGTGTATGTGCTTTGCTAGCACGAGGAACTAGAAAAAATTACAGAACAGACTAAAATCTAAAGATGATGTATGTAAGTAAAAAAAAAAGTTCAATAGTTGGTGCTGAATACTGGTGATATTGCATTCAGTATCCTCCAATCAAAGTATGATATACCCAGCAAAAAGTGTATTTAGTTCTATCTGTGAAAAGGGAGAAATTAGATGTTTTCTAAAATCCTATTCTAATTATGTTTGAGCAGATGACTGTAGTATTTCATTAAATTATACCCTTAGGACCCGAAAGAGTTAATGTACTTTGCAAAGTCATAATTTAGGACTCTTAGGACTAATTTATGTGTTTTGAGAATCATGTTGAGTCATATCTCAAAATGGTTACCTCTGAGAGTACAATTTTTTTATGAACATTTTACTGTTGAAGAAATTAAGCCTGATGAGAAAGGTTAAAAATTTCTCAATTGCTCAGAAGGATCCAGTAGCTATGGGAAACAGTGGGGTGTAGTAGAAAGATTGAAATTGGAGCCAGGAAGTCTGGGTTTCAACTAGCGAAATGACCTTGGGCAAATCATACAATCCCCTCTGGTCATCAGTTTCCTTATTTTTATGATTAGGGGAAATACAGTCGTATAGTGGAAAGAGTAATGCATTTTTTTCCACTGAAGTTGGAGTCATAGTCATTGAGTTTTAATCCCTGCCCTATGACTTAGTCTCTGTTTCTCTTTGGGTAAATCACTTAATTTTCTTGGGATTTGTTTTACTCATCTATAAAATGAGAAATTTGAATTAGAAACCTATGAATTCATTTTAAGCTCTAGATTGATGGTCTAATGACCCTTGAAAGGTTGGTCTAAATGATCTCTCAGGTCCCTCCCAACAGTATGATTCTTTGATTCTAGGAAGTGACCTCAAGATTTCAGAGTAATTGTAGCTTTCCCATATGTTATTTTCAAGTTCATGAAGTACTTTGCTCATACGGCTGTGAACTTTGTAGTGAAAGCATTATTTTCTCCATTTGACAGGTGAAAAATTATAATCTTAAAGGGGTCAAATGTCCTGTCAACAGTGAGGGAATGGGGTGGAGAATAAGCATTTAGTAAGTACCTACTACATACCAGTTATTTTACTAAAAGCTTTTTAACTTATTTGATCTTCACAACAACCCTGACAGCTAGGTGCTGTTATTAAGTGACATGCCCATGGTCACACAGCTGGTAAGTATATGAGGCTAGAATTAAATTCAGGTCTTTTTGACTTTAGGTTAAGTGCTGTATCCATTGCACTACTTAGCCAACTCAGAGTGGAAGAATGTTGATATTGGAATATAAATATCTCAAAACACCAAGAAAAGTTTCTTTTCAGTACATCATGTCAGCTATATAATTTTACAATTTGACTACTCCGTGTTCTGCTTTTCAACATTGTATTTGTTCTTATCTTTCATGTAATACAATGCTGTGTATAGATTCACTCTAACCACAGTATATTCTACTACCCCAAATAAATGTTAGTGTGTATACACATATAAGTATATATACACTCACACAGACATATATGTATAGACATATGTAAATATTTTGAGATACATAGATATATATTTATGCCTATATTTGTATTGTATGTACACATACCTACATATATTCCTAAATAGGACTGGGGACTATATACATGCCTGTATATGTATGTATATATATATATATATATATATATATATACACACACACACACACACACACACACACACACGGTATTTAGGGATGAGGATTAGACCATTGATTTTGCTATTATATTTTTGAGAACTAGCCTTTACATAGCACTTTGAGATTTTCAAATAGCTTACATAGGATATATCATTTTATCATCACTACTAGATAACCTCTGAGGTCAAAGAAATGGATAGATAGATGGGGAAAGAGGGAATAAGCATTTATTAAGCACCGACTATGAAGTGGCTCCATGGATAGAATGCTGGGCCTGAAGTCAGAAAGGCCTCCTTCATTCATATCCAGCCTCTGACTCTAACCCTGGACATTTCATTTATCTTCTGTTGCCTAAGGGACAGTACGGAACTTAGTGGATAGAGCACTGGGCCTGGAATCAGGAAGTCCAGAGTTCAAATTTAACTTCAAACACTTCTTGTGTGGCCTTAGGCAAGTCATTTATACTGTTTCCCTTAATCCATTGGAGAAGGAAATGGCAAACCACTCCAGTATCTTTGCCAAGAAAATCCCATGGATAGTATGGTCTATAGGGTCACAAAGACTTGAACAAGACTGAATGACTGAACAACAATAACAAAAATGTGCCAGGAATTATACTGTGTTATTTGTAAATATTACTTTATGTGATAGATATAGATAGATAAAGTGCATTTTAGGGGAGAAGAACTAGCAAGGGGACAGACTGAGGAATTTACATTTGATTCTTAAGTTCTTTGCCTTTTTGAGATATTTTAAAAAATTGATTCCTTGATGCCTTTAAAGTATGCTGCCTATATTATGAATTTCTTCTATATGTGTTAATCAGTAGATCTACACATAAGAAGTTGCTACACTTTTTCAACAAAGAGTCATATAAGAATTGGTTTAAATGTACAATAGGAAAAAGACACGAGTTGGTCATGTATTAATAGACAGAAATAATAAGAACATTTAGTTTTATACTGATTCCAAAAATTAATAGAACACCTGCAGAAAATCCTGTAGCATATTGTATAGATTCTCTATGGATAATTTAAGGGATAATTTGACAACAATGACATAGAAAGAAAAGTAAAAACTGAAATCTGGTCTGTACTAATTTGGTATTTCTTTTAGTGAAAACGATAGTTTCAATTGTTCTTTTGAAGTTCATCTTAATTGCCATTTTTATTCCGTCACATAGTATCTTGGAAAGTGATTAAGATGTTAGAGTCTAAATGCAATTCCATTGTTCCTTACCATTAAAGGTAAAAAAAAAAAAGATGATCATTGTACAAAAGATGGCATGTTTGTTCCATTTTTTCCCCTTATCTGTTGTTCATCTATGAGTTTCATGTACAAATACTCTTGGTAATATCTAATAGGTAGATCTTGCACTAAGTTATCTATCACATTTGTTTTCTTGCCATGGCTTTTCCATATTTTGTGGAAGTAATAAATCTTTAATTCTTTGTTTTTTATCTCTTTGGTAACATTTAGCAAATTATCATTAATCACAATGCTCCATGTGACCAGTAGATCAAGTGTTTTCTTGCTTAACTATTTGGAGACTCATTTGGTCTCCTAATAATCACATATTTTATATCAGTTAAATTTCTCTGTATATTTTCCAATCTTTCTAAGTCAATGCCATCTTGGATTCCTAACTCTCTCTTTCCCCTTAAATGCAATCTGTTTTAAAGGCCTATCAATGTTACCTTTAAAATATCTTTCACTTATGCCTCATTCTCTCTTCTGACATTTCTGTCACCCTGATGTAGACTCTCATTATCCCATGCCTGGACTTTTGCAGCAGCCTTCCTAAAGCCTCTCTCTACTTTAATCCAGCCTCTATTCAGTAGCCAAATGGCTCTTCTTAAAATGCAGGTCTGACCATATCATTTCCCTATTAACAGAAAACCAAGGACTTCCTTTTATCTACAGTATTAAATATAAAATCCTCTTGCATTCAAAACCACATACAACATGGTCCTCAACCATTCCAGTTTTCGTATGTCTGATATCCCACCCCATCCTCACATACTCCATGATCTGGTGATAATGGACTTCTTTCTTTTCTTTATACAAGATACTACATTTGGGGCAGCTATAATAGAACACTGGCCCAGGAGTCAGGAGGACCTGAGTTCAAATCTGGCCTCAGGCACTTGACATTTAACTAGCTGTGTGACCTTGTGCAAGTCACTTAACCCTAATTGCCTTGCTTCCCCTTTTCAAAAAAAAAGATACTACATCTCCCAACTCTGCACATTTTCATTAGATGTTCCCCATGCATATAATATCTTCCTTCCTCATCTTTGCCTCCTGGCTTCTCCAGCTTGCTTCATGTCCCTGCTAAAACCTGAGCTTCTACAAAGAGCCTTTTCTGATTTGTCTCCATATTAATGGCTTCCTTCTTTGATTATCTCTAATTTTTCCTGCATCTATCTTGTTTGAACATAGTTTTTCATGTCATTTCCCCGTTGAACTGTGAAATCCTTGGGGTCAGGGATAAGCTTTTACTTTTATTTGTATCCCTAACATTTCCGTAGTAGGGACTTATTAAATTCTTGCTGACTAGCTGAATATATCTGTTATTCAGAATGGTGGAGTAGTAGCTGTTAGTTACAGGCTGAATCTTCTCTTTTTAAATCTCATTTTTCAAAGTTTATTATCATTCCAGACAGTTGACAATGAATGCATGAATGAATTAAAAAACATTTATGACCCACTTCTTATATGACAACCATTATGAAAAGCTCTAGAGACACAAATAGAAAAATTGAGACAGTGTCTGATCTTAAAAATCTCACACTCTATTGGGAGAAACAATATATAAAATAATTTCAGCCTTGGGTTGCATAGTAAGGCCTTGAAAGTCCTAATGATATAGTGAAAGGATGTATATAAACATTCAAAGATCTTTAGGTTCTAAAAGTGGGTGAGATAACAGTGCCTGAAGATATAACATGAGTAAAAGCACCTCAGATTGATGTTAAAGCCTGAAAGGTCTTAGGATGTAGTAACAAAGAGTAAGGTCTGGTGGTGCTTTATCTCAAAGGAAGAATAGAGTTCCAGCTCCCATCTCATTCATGTGATATGAGAAATCTTTCACCTCCCAATCCAATGCCTTTGAAATCATATGATAGTATGGAGCTTCCCTTTATTGTACCTCAATGGAATCCTTATCTTGCTCCTCTGTACTTGCTCATATAATTCAAACATTTATTAAGTGCTTATTATGTGCCAGGACCTATTCTGGAAGAAAGGTTCAAACCCCTTCTTGAACCTACCCAAGGACACAGAACTGGTAAATTGTTCATCTGAAATTCAAATGTACCTCTTCTGACTCCAAATCCAGTTTTCTTTCTACCACATGATGCTTCCTAGTTTATTGACTAAGATAGTAAAGTGATAGCAATTTGAATGCTATTTCAAATATTGAAAAGAATAGATTAATAAGTTTATATCAAGGACTAGAATAAAGAAACCATTCAAAAATCAATTTCAGATCATTTTCAGCCAGTTCATGATAGTATGCATTTGCAATTTAAAACTACATTTTATGGGTATAAAATCTTGTGAAACTGAACTGATAATGTTTATCCAAATTGCTCAAATTTGCTCAAATGACAAAACTTACACCTGTGTAAAGAAATTTCTTTCTATACTAAAAATTGCAGTGAATTTTACTCATAATGTGGATTATTATACTTGACTATTATATTCTATCAAACATGTCTTTTTATATTTTATTCCTTCATCATCATCAGCAGCAGCATACCTTATATTTATGTATTTTATGGTAATGGCATTCTTTGTGTATAATATCTCATTTACTCATTACAACAACCTTCTGATATTGATACTGCATATAGTACTTCCTCAATTTACAGATGAAACCCTGTGAGTTTGTGTCTTTGGTGACAAATCTAGTTAGTGCAGAGGCCAAATTAGAATCCAATTACTTTGGTTCCTAGCACAGGGCTCTTCCCACTACCTTATCTTAAAAAAGCAAACATCTATTCAATTCCACTACTCAAGTGATTTAACAATTAATTATTTTTCGATGGAACTTGTTGATGAAGTGAATATTACAACAGACTTAGATTTAGAAAGATCTGAGTACAGCAAAACCTCAGATACTTCTTACTATGTGAACCCAATAATTTGCTGAAGCAATATGTGTCTTAAAGCTTGCATCTGTAAAATGGGAATAATAATAGTACATAACTACAAGGGTTATTGTGAAGCTAAAATGAGATATTTTCAAAACGCTTTGTAAAATTTAAATCACTATAGAAAAGCTAAATGATTAGTATCATTATTATATTTTTCTCAAAAAAATAATCTCTACACCTTTTTGGCTTCTCAATAGAAGAAAATTGGATGTTATGGGGGTTATATTCATTCATTCATTCTTTCAATAAATATAGTTCAAACAGGGACTAGCATGGATACGTCTAAGCTATGGGACTACAGATATGTCAAAGAGTCATTTTTCTCATCTATCAAATGGGAACAAAAAATCTGAATTCTAAACTTAGAGAACTGAACTGAAGAGACTATCAAATTTTAAGTACTATAGAAATTTGTTATTTTTGTTGCCATTATTATTGTGCTAGCCAACATATGCAAAAGAATTATAAGTGATATCAATTATATCTAAGGAGCTGAAAATACAGTAAAGGTCAAGAAAGCAGCATAGTTAAAATGTTGAATATTAATAATTTTATAATTGGAACACCTTAATCACTGAATAATTATTTTCAATTTTTCTTTTAGATTTAAATTTTTCCAAAACAAATTAGAAGAGAAAGGAAGAAAATATTTTTTTCACAATTATGAGAGGGAAAGTGTTCATGGGCAAGCTAGAGATAGAAAGGTTTACAGAACTGTAAATTTTGATTGTAGAAGCAGAGCCAAGGTGGCAGAGTCAAGATAGTAAAGTCAAGTCAGGGAATTTCATAAGGTCTCCTAAATTTCCCTCCAGACATCATTAAATAAAATCTTAAAACAAACTCTGAGTCAGCAGAACAAACGAAAGAATAGGTTGAAACAATTTAGAAGACAACTTAGAAGATCATCAGGAAACATCTGTTTCATTTGTGCAGGAGGGAAAAACACTGCAACATTGGCTGCCCCTAGAAAGCCAGCAGCAAGGCCTTAGAACCCAAAACCAGGCAGCCAGTACAGGTTACTGGAGACAATTGAATGGCAGCAGTAGCTTCTGGAGCTCTCAACTCAAAGATGGCAAAGGGAACAGACAACTAGTCAGAATGAAATTACAAGGGGGGCAGAGCCAAGATTGCGGAGTAGAAACAGCAATTCCAAGGTACTCTCCCCCCAGATTACCTCCAAACCATGTAAAAGGGGACTCTGAACAACTTCTAGAGCCCCAGCACCCACAGAACAACATAGAGAAGCTAATTTCCTGCTGAGGACAGCCCAGCAGCCCTGCAGGAAGGGCCATCGAAGCACTCTGGGAGCCAACAGCCCAGTGCTCAGAGAGCCGAGCCCAGTTCCTCATGAGCCGAGGTTTTAGCCCCAGGACGGCCAGGCCAGCAGCTGACTGGAGGGACCCCAGAACACCAGCAGCTATAGCGATTCCAGAATTATCTACAGAGACATGCCTAGGACAAAGTAAGAGGTTAGTGCTCTATGGACTTTGGGACCAGTATTTGGGGAATGCATTGGCTTCCTCCCCTGGGGGCTAGAAGCCGCTGAGGAGACAAGACATTTTGCAATTTCAGTGACAGCTCTAGCTCCTGGCCTGTGAACTGTAGGGAGATCTAGCAATCAGTTTTGGGGGTAATCACTCTTGCTTTAATCTCCCTGGATCTGGATTGTGGTCTGGGGTAGAGGTCATGGTGTGGATATCCAGCTTGCCAGAACTGGAAGTTGTAAAGACCCCAACATTGGGATGGAAGCTCCCCTGTCTGGTAGCAGAGTCCTACTGTGTCAACAAGCCCCAAAGTCAAGCAATTAAGTGGCAACATGCCGAGGCAAATGAAACAAAATAAACAGAAAAATACAACATTAGATTCCTACTTTAGGGGCAAAGAGGATCGAAGCATAGAACAGGAGGAGGACTGTGAGGTCAGAAATCCTGCTCCAAAAGCCCCAAAGGAAAATATGAGTGGGTTACAGGCCATAGAGGACCTTAAGAAGGACTTTAAAAATCAAATAAGAGAAGTGGAGGAAAATTGGGAAGAGAAATGAGAATGATTCAGGAAAAGTATGAAATAAGAGTCAATAGCCTGACTGAGGAAAACAATACCTTAAAAAATAGACTAACTCAAATGGCAAAGGAGGCCCAAAAGGGCAATGAGGAGAAGAATGCCTTAAAAAGTCGAATTTGCCAGATGGAAAAAGAATCTCAAAAGTTCACTGAGGAGATTCATTCCTTCAGAGTTAGACTGGAGCAAATGGAAGCTAATGACTTTATGAGAAATCAAGATGCTGTTAAGCAGATCCAAACAAATGAAAGATTAGAAGGCAATGTGAAATATCTCATGGGAAAAACCGCTGACCTGGAAAATAGATCCAGGAGAGACAATTTAAAAATTATTGGACTACCTGAAAGCCATGATCAAAGAAAGAACCTACAAATCACCCTTCAAGAAATTCTCAAGGAAAATTGCCCTGATGTTTTAGATCCAGAGGGCAAAATAGAGGTTGAAAGAATCCACAGATCACCTCCTGAAAAAGATCCCAAAAAGAAAACTCCCAGGACTATTATAACCAGGTTCCAGAATCCCCAGATCAAGGAGAAAATACTCCAAGCAGCCAGGAAGAAACAATTTCAATATTGTGGAAACACAATGAGAATAGCCCAGGACCTGGCAGCTTCTACACTGAGGGATGCAAGGGCATGGAATATGATATTCCAGAGGGCAAAAGAGATGGGATTGAAGCCAAGGGTCACCTACCCAGCAAAACTGAGTATTTTGTTTCAGGGGAAAATATGGTCATTCAGTGGAATAGAGGACTTTCAAGCATTCTTGAGGAAAAAACCAGAGTTGAATAGAAAATTTGACATCCAGACACAAGAAGGAAGAGATGCCTGAGAAGGCAATCAGGGAAAAGAAATCAAAAGGAACTTATCAAAGTTGAGCTATTTACATTCCTATATGGAAAAACAATAACTGTGACTGATGAAACCTTTCTCAGTATGAAAATAATGGAAGAAGGGTATATGGACATATGAATACATATGTGAACGTTTGTATATATGTTTACAGTTATTTATGGATAGAGGGCATAGGTTGAATTTGTTGGGAAGGGAGGATACTCAAGGGGTGAAATTATGAGGTGAGAGAGGAAAGTGGCAAGAGGAGATGGGGAGAGACAAGGTAGGGTAAACTACCTCATGTAGAAGAAGCAAGGGGAAGTGGCTACAGGGCAGGGGAAGAACAGGAAGGTAAAAAAACAAAACCATATTCTCATTAAATTTGGCTCAGGGAGAGAATAACATACATACTAAGTGGGATATCCCAACCTGTGGCAGTGTGGGGGGAAGGGGGATGAGAGGGGGGATGATGGAAGGGAGGACATTCTGGGGGGGTGAAGTTGAAAGTACCCACTTCCAAAGAGGGACAGGATCAAAGTAGGGATTGGACCAGGTGGGGGGGTGGGATGGGTGGGAGGGAATTACAAGCAGCCTTTTACAATATATCTAATATGATAATGTTTTGCATAGCTATACATGTACAACACATATTGAATTACTTATCTTCCCAGAGGGAATGGGTGACAAGAGAGGAAGGGAATGGATCTGAAATTCGAGGTCTTAAAATTAAATGTTTCAAATATATACAAATGCTATTATTAATACTATTTTGCATGTAATTGGGAGATAAGGTGTGAAGGCATTAGGGCACAGAGATCCACCTTCCTCTAATGGAAAAGTCAAAGGGGGTATGGGAGAAGATATGGGAGAGAGCAGATTGGATGAGGGGATATCTTGTGGGACTTCTATTCTGGGGTGGTGGGTAGGGGAAAAATGGGGAAAAAATTGTAACTCAAAATCTGGTGGAAATGAATGATGTAAACCAGAAGTTAGTAAAGCATTTGTTGAAAAGAAAAAAAATACTTTAAAAAAAAATGAAATTACAAGAGATTCTTTGTGGCACTGGGTTCAAGACTGCTCTATTTCCCATATGCTGTGAAATGATTTTTACGTTTTAAAGACTTATATTCTGTTGGGGGAGTTGATAAGTATGCAAGCATACATATATATGTATGTATATATATATATATATATATACACACATGTATATCTGTGTAGGCATATATGTATATGTGTGTGTAGGTAAAATATGATCTTGATCAAAAATCCTTTCCTGATCCCTGTTAATTCTAGTGTTTTTTTTTCTCTTTTAATTATTTTCTTGTATTATTGCTTGTTTATACATATATTTGATTTTTATCTACCCCTTTAGGTGGTGACCTCCTTGAAACCAGATTCTGTCTTTAGCGTTTCTTTGTATTACCAATGCACAGAATAGTACCTAGTACATGGAAGGTGTTTAATAATTGCTTATTGACTGACTGATATGCTATAGTGTCCTTGTATGCTTTGCTCTACTATAGGGTTAAAATGCAACCAGTGGAGGTGGGAACACATGTAGGGAACAAGCATGGAAAGAACATATCTAGAAAATAAATGTGGCCAAGGAATATGTATGAAAGAAAACAAATGCCAAGAGCCATATGGCTAAGGTTTGTGTATGATTGGACCAAGTCATACCGGTAATTCTGCAGAGTAGCAGTAACCAATAGGGATGTCAATGGACCTCATTCTCTATTGAATTGATCACAGTCCATACTTTACTAAATGGGTATCTCTATTCTCTGCTTTTTAAAGAACATTTCTCCTGGTGTTCTGGTAACTGAGGTACCCTACTACTGTCTCTCATTGTGTAGTGATAGTAAACCTTTCTTTGGAAAGGAAAAGCTAAAGTTCTTTCAGTGATAAACTCAGCTTTATAAGACATCACACTCAGAGAGTTGAAGGGGAGGGGGAAAAATCAGAATATTTCCTCCAGGTAAAATTAAGTCTAATCTTTCGACCCTACTCTACTTCTCTGTTTCATCCTTGGTTTCCTCCTTTTTATCATCTATATTTGTATCTGAAATCCTTTTAAAATTTCTTTTAACATTTTCTGGGCCTGTAAAATATTCTTAGACCTCTTTTTTTAGCAATCTGTAAAGAAGCTGGGTGAAGCCATGATGAGGAGATTATATGCTATCACTTCCACCATTATTGCAATTTTCTACTCCTGTGCAAAACACAGTGCCTAGGTTTGAATGAGACCAAAAAGGTTGACGAATTTTAGGCCAATCCTGGAATAAAATCACTGTTATTTATTAGCAGAGAGATATGTATCCAAGAGAAGATTTGAACAAAAGTCTTCCTAGCTTCAAGGCTGACTTTCTACTACATTATGCTATCTCTCCTTGTGTATGTGAAAATTTGATAACTATAATTTAACTTTCTTAAACTTTAAGGGGATAGAATGTTTTATTATTTTTCTATATATCTATGCCTGGCTCAAAATTAATGCTAGAGGCTTGGTTATCGATGCATTGATTCATCCTCCCTTGATTTCCATGTATACTCAATAACATTGCCTGAATATCTATTGCTTTTCTTTGTCTCCATGCTTTTCATCCTGTACGTCCCCTGTCACACATTTTTAATTTTTTCCCCTTATCCCTCTACATTCTCTCCTTTGCAATCTCATCCAGTGCTATCATTCCATATTATCATTTTAGTGCAGATTATATCCAAATTTGCATTATTAAACCTGACTATTCACAAAATTTTCAATCCACTTTCAATTACATATCAGGTATCTCCAAAAGAATATTCAGTCTGTATCACAAGCTCATCATAGAAAAAATAATCTAGTTATTTTTCTCCTTTTTTATAGGAAAAATCAAAACCTTTGAACTAAAAAAAATAAAATAAGTATTCTCTTATACATAGTTGAACAAAAAATAGGAAACAAAAAATTTATAAGGTATATAGTTTGTTACGGAGGTATATCCTAAACACACACACACACACACACACACACACACACACACACATTTGCCCTTTCTACAAACTTATTACTTTTTGTAGAAGACACTACCATAACCTTGTTTACTCAGGAAGCTTCCCCCAAAGCCTGTGGTCAGTTTTGGTTCTCAGAGAATTTGGTTCTCAGAAAGCTTAATAGGGCCTTCAGAAACCATATAGTCCAACTTGTAAATTAAAGAAATCATCACTGTTACATACCCAATAAGTGAATATCCAGCTTCTACAAAAACAAACAAACAAACAAAAAACTTCTAAGGAAAGGAAATCTTTGAGACCAGCCAAGCCCCTTGTTTTGTTATTCATTCCTTTCAGTCCCATCTGACTTTTCATGACCTCATTTGTTTTTGTTTGTTTGTTCTTTGGTAAAGACACTGATGTGGCTTGCCATTTCCCTGCCATTTTCTTTTCTTTTGTTTTTCAAGCTCATTTTACAGGTGAAGAAACTGAGACAAACTGGGTTAAGTGACTGTTCCAGGGCCATGCAGCTAGTAACTATCTGAGCCCAGATTTGAGCTTAGGAAAATGAGTCTTCCTTATTCCTGTCCAGTCAATTTGTCTACTGTACCACCTACTTGTCCAGATCACATGTGGACAGTTCTAATTAGGAAGAAAAGGGTGGTTTGGGGAAAAACAAAACAAAACAAAAGAAAAAAACTCACCTTGGCATATGTGGACCAGTGTGCTTTGTATAGAGTTCATCTCCAGAATTACAGAATAGTAGAGTTAGAAAGGATCTCAAAAGTATTCAAGGCATAACAAAATTAGACATTTTTTTCCTTGATAGCATTTTATTTTTTAAAAATTATGTGTAAAGAAAGTTTTCAGCATTTTTTGTAAGATTTTGAGTTTCAAATTTTCCCCTTTCTTTCCCTCCCTGACTCCCTCCTCAAGATAGCAAGAATTTGATATAGGTTATACATGTACAATTATGATAAACATATTTCCACATTAGTCTTGTGGTAAAAGAAGAATCAGAACCAAAAGGAAAAAACTATGAGAAAGAAAAAAAAGTGAAAATAATATGCTTTGATCTTCATTCAGACTCCGTAGTTCTTTCTTTGGATGTAGATAACATTTCCCATCCTGAGTCTTTTGGAATTTCCTTAGATCATTGCATTGCTGAGAAGAGCTAAGTCTGTTATAGTTAATCATTGCAGAGTGTTGCTGTTGCTGTTCTCCTGGTTCTGCCCACTTCACTCAGCATAAAGTCATGTAAGTCTTTACAGAAATCCACCTGCTCATTATTTCTTATAGAACAATAATATTTCATTACATTCATATACAATAACTTGTTCAGCCATTCCCCAATTGATGGGTATCCCCTCAATTTCCAGTTCTTCACTACCAGAAAAAGAACGGCTATAACTATTTTTACATATGTAACTCCTTTTCATATTTTAATGACCTCTTTGAGATATAGATTTAGCAGTGGCATTGCTGGATCAAAAAGTATACACAGTTTTATAGCCCTTTGGGCATAGTCTGAATTCCAATTCTAGAATGGTTGGATCAGTTAATAACTACACCAACAATGTGTTCCAACTTTCTCACATCTTCTCCCACATTTATCAGTTTCCTTTTCTGTCATATTAGCCAATCTAATAGGTGTGAGGTGGTATCTCAGAGTTGTTTTAATTCGTACTTCAATCAATAATGATGTTGAGCATTTTTATGTAACTACAGAGAGCTTTAATTTCTTCATCTAAAAACTGCCTGTTTAGGGGCGGCTAGGTGGCGCAGTGAGTAGAGCACTGGCCCTGGAGTCAGAAGGACCTGAGTTCGGATCCGGCCTCAGACACTTAACACACACAAAGAAAAACCTAGCTGTGTGACCTTTGGCAAGTTACTTAACCCCAATTGCCCTCCAAAAAAACAAACAAACAAACAAGAAACTGCCTGTTCTTTTCATCTGATCATTTACCAAATGGAGAATGACTTGTATTCTTATAAATAAAGTTATCTAAATATTTGGGAAATGAGGCCTTAATCAGAAATAGTGACTATAAATAAATGAATAAGTAAATTCGTTTAGGTAGAATTGTAATTTTTATTTTGGTCTACCCATGAGCAATTGATGTTTTCCATTGTTAATATCTGACTTTATTTGTGTGGGCATGGCTGAACAAATTGTGATGTATGAATGTCATGGGATGCTATTCTGCTATAATGTCCTGTTTTGTAATTATGTTCATATAGTTCCTAAGTTTTTCTTGGCAGGTAGACTCCAATATTTTATATAATCTACCGTTATTTTAAATGGAATTTCTCTTTCTCTCTCTTGCTGCTGGGACTCTTTGGTACTATATAGAAATCCTGATGATTTTTGTGGTTTTATTTTTTACCCTTCAACTTTGCTAAAGTTGTTTATTATTTCAAGTAATTTTTTAGTTGATTCTCTAGAATTCTCTTAGCATACCATGATACTAGGAAATGCAAAGATAATTTGTTTTCACATTGATTACTCTAATTGTTTAAATTTCTTTTTCTTCTCTTATTGCTAAGGCTAATATATTTAGGACAACAGTGAATAATAGTGGTGACAATGAGCATCCTTGTTTCACCACTGATCCTATTGGGAATGCCTCTAGCTTATCCCTATTACATATAATGTTTAGATAGATACTCCTTGTCATTTTAAGGAAAACTCCATTTATTCTTATGCTTTCTCTTTTTTTTTTTAATGGAATGGGACTTTTATTTTGTCAAAAGCTTTTTCTGCATCTATTGAGATTGTCATATAATTTCTGTTAGTTTTATAATTGATATAGCCAATTTTTCTGATAGTATTCCTAATGTTAAAGCAGTCATTCATTCCTGTTTTAAATTCCACCCAGTCATAGTATATTATCCTGGTGATAAATTGCTGTAATATCTTTGTTAATTTTTTTTCATCAATATTCATTAGGAAAACTTGTCTATAATTTTCTTTCTCTGTTTTGACTCTTCTTGATTTAGGTATCAGCATCATATTTATATCATGAAAGGATTTTGATAGGACTCTATCTTTGCCCATTTTTCCAAATAGTTTATATAGTATTGGAATTAATTATTCTTTAAATGTTTGGTAGAATTTACTTGTAAATCCATCTGTCCCTGGAGACTTTTTCTTAGGAAGTTCATTGATATCTTTTCAATGTTTTTTTTTATTTCTTTTTCTAATATGGGGTTATTTAAATATATTAGATTTTCTTCTGTTAATATGGGCAATTTGTATTTTTTTAAATATTCATCCATTTCACTTAGTTTGTTGGATTTATTGGCATAAAGTTGGGCAAAATAGCTCCTATATATTGTTTTAATTTGTTCTTCATTGTTGGTGAATTTCACCTTTTCATTTTTGACATTGGTAATTTAGCATTATTTAAAAAATAAAATTAACCAATACTTGATTTATTTTATTATTTTTTCTTAAAGCTAGCTCTTAATTTTATATATATATAATATATTAATTCATATGTATATAATTCATATATATTTTTTTTCTTACTTTCAGTTTTATTAATCTTTACTTTGATTTTCAGAATTTGGAATCGGATATTTAATTGGAGATTTTTAATTCATTCTTTTTCTAGCTTCTTTAGTTGCATGCTTAATTCATTGATCTCCTCTTTCTTTATTGTATTCATCTAAGCATGTAGAGATATAAAATTTCTCCAAAGACCTGCTTTAGCTGCATCCCATGAGTTTGGCTATGTTTTCTCATTATTGTCATTCTCTGGTGAAATTATTAATTGTTCTATGATTTGTTGTTTGACCCACTCATTCTTTGGAATTAGATAATTTAGTTTCCAATTAGTTTTTAACCTATCTTTGATGCCCATTTATTACACATAATTTTAATTGTATAATGATCTTAAAAGGATGCCTTTCTACATTTGATTATAAGGTTTTTATGCCCTAATACTTGCTCAAATTTTGTGTAGGTGCCATGTACCACTGAGAAAACCCTATATTCGTTCTATCCCCATTAATTTTTCTCCAAAGACTTAACATATCTAACTTTTCTAAAATTATATTCACCCTAACTTCTTTCTTGTTTATTTTATTTAGATTTCTTAGATTTCTTTTGTTCAGAGAGGGGGACATTGAGGTCCCCCAATACTATATTTTCCTGTATATTTCTTCTTCTAACTCATTTTACTTCTCTCATAATTGGGATGCTATACCACTTGGTGCATACATGTTTATTATTGATATAACTTCATTATCTGTGGTAACTTTTCGCAAGATGTGGTTTACCTCCTTTTTTCTTAATTAGATCTATTTTTGCTTTTACTTTGTCTGAGATCAGGATTGTTCTTCCTGCTTTTTTTTTTAGTCATTTACCTATACTCTATGTGTATCTCTCTGCTTCAAATGTGTTTCTTGTAAACAACATATTGTAGGATTATGGCTTTTAACCCATTTTTCTATCTGTTTCTGTTTTATGGGAGAGTTCATCCCATTCACATTCACATTTATGGTTACTAACTGTGTTATTTCCCTCTCTCCTATTTTCCTTCTATTTATCATTTTCTCTCTTCTTTCACCTGTCCCTCCTCACCAGGGTTTTGCTTCTGACCATCATATCCCTCAATTTTGCCTCCCTACTATCAGTCCCCTGTTTCTTTCCTCTTTCCCCTCCCACTTCTGTCCTTTCTTCTATCAGCCTCCCTCCTTTTCTTTTCTCTTTTTTTCTTTTTCTTCTCCCTGTTCCCTATAGAGTAAGATGAAGTTCTAAACCTTACTACGTGTGTTAGTTATTCCGTCTTTTGGCCAAATCCTATGAGAGTAAAGTTCAAATAAAGCTCATTCCCCACCCCCCTCTTTCCTTCTACTCTAATAGGTCTTTTGTATTTCTTCACGTGATGTAATTTACCCTGTTCTGCCTCTTTCTTTTCTTTTCTCCCAGTACAATCCTTTTTTCACACTTTAATTTTTTTGTATCATTCATCAAAGTAAATTTTTGCCTATACCCTCTGACTATGTATAATCCTTCTAACTCTCCTAAAAAAATACAGTTCTCAAGAGTTACAAGTCTCATCCTCCCTTGTAGGGAAAACAGTTTAAATCTTATTGAATAACATGTGTTTTTTCCCCTTTTCTGTTACCTTTTTATGCTTCTCTTTAGTCCTGTATTTGAAGATCATATTTTCTTTTCAGTTCTGGTCTTTTCATCAGGAAAGTTTAAATGTCCAGAATATCATATTCTAAACGCTCAGATCCCTTAAGGTAGAAGCTGTGAAGTCCTATGTAATCCTGACCATGGCTTCTTGATATCTGAATTGTTTATTTCGGCTGCTTGAAGTATTTCATATTTGACCTAATAATTCTGGAATTTGTTTACAATATTCCTTGGAATTTTCATGTTGGGATCTCTTTCAGGAGATTATCAGTGGATTCTTTCAATGACTAGGGTAACCTCTGGTTCCAGGATGTAAGGATAATTTCCTGAAAGATGCTGTCCAGGCTCTTTATTTTTGTCTATGGCCTTCAGGCAGTCCAATAATTCTTAAATTTTCTCTACTGCATCTGCTTTCCAAGTCAGTTGGTTTTTCCAATGAGTTATTTTACATTTTCTTCCATTTTTAAATTCTTTTGATTTTATTTTTTTACTGATTCTTACTATCTCATAGGGTTATCAGCTTCCACTTGCCCAATTCCAATTTTTAAAGAATTACTTTCTTCAGTGAGTTTTTGGACTTACTTTTCCATTTGGCCAATTCTACTTTTAAAAAGGTCATTTTCTTCTGTGTTTTTTTTTCCCCATTTGGCCAATTCTATTTTTTTTTTAAACAAATACTTTATTAACTTCTGTTTTACATCATTCATTTCCACCAGATTTTGAGTTACAATCATTTTCCCCCCATTATTCTCCTACCCAACCTCCCAGAATAGCAGTCCCACAAGATATCGCTTCCTCCAATCTGCTCTCTCCCATACCTTCTCCCATACCCCCATCGACTTTTCCATTAGAGGAAGATTAATCTTTGTGTCCCAATGCCTGCACATCTTATCTCCCAATTATAGGCAAAAGAGTATTAATAATAGTATTTATATATATATTTGAAACATTTAATGTTACGGCCTTGAATTTCAGATCCATTTCCTTCCTCCCTTGTCACCCATTCCTTCTTGGGATATAAGTAATTCAGTATATGTTGTACATGTCTAGCTATGCAAAATATTATCATAGTAGATATATTGTGCAAGGCTGCTTATAATTCCCTCCCACTCATCCCACCCCCCACCTGGTCCATTCCCTACATGATCCTGTCCCTCTTCTATAGTGGGTACTTCCAACCTCCCCTCACCCCAAGGATGCCCTCCCATCCATCATCTCTCCTCTCATCCCCCTTCCCCCTACCCTGCTGCAGGTTGAGATATCCCATTTAGTATGTATGTCATTTTCTCCCTGAACCAAATTCAATGTGAATGTGGTTTTGCCTTTTCAGCCTTCCTTATTCTCCCCCTCCTTTGCACCCACTTCCCCTACATGAGATAGTTTACCCTACCATGTCTCTCCCCATCTCCTCTTGCCACTTTCCTCTCTCACCTCATAACTTCATCCCTTGAGTACTCTCCCTTCCCAACAAAATCAACCTATGCCCTCTATCCATATATAACTGTAACCATATACACACACATTCACATATGTATTCATATGACCACACCCCCTTCTTCTATTATTTTCATAGTGAAAAAGATATCAGTCACAGATATTGCTTTTCCATATAGGAATGTAAATAGTTCAACTTTGATAAGTTCCTTTTGATTTCTTTTCCCTGATTACCTTCTCAGGCATTTCTTACTTCTTGCGTCTGGATGTCAAATTTTCTATTCAACTCTGGTTTTTTCCTCAAGAATGCTTGAAATTCCTCTATTCCACTGAATGACCATATTTTCCCCTGAAACAAAATACTCAGTTTTGCTGGGTAGGTGACCCTTGGGTTCATTCCCAGTTCTTTTGCCCTCTGGAATATCATATTCCATGCCCTTCTGTCCCTCAGTGTAGAAGCTGCCAGGTCCTGGGCTATTCTGATTGTGTTTCCACAATATTGAAATTGTTTCTTCCTGGCTGCTTGTAGTACTTTCTCCTTGATCTGGGGACTCTGGAACCTGGCTATAATATTTCTGGGAGTTTTCTCTTTGGGATCTTTTTCAGGAGGTGATCGGTGGATTCTTTCAACCTCTATTTTGCCCTCTGGATCTAAAACATCAGGGCAGTTTTCTTTGAGAATTTCTTGAAGGGTGATTTCTAGGTTCTTTCCTTGATCATGGCTTTCAGGTAGTCCAATAATTTTTAAATTGTCTCTCCTGGATCTATTCTCCAGGTCAGTGGTTTTTCCCATGAGATATTTCACATTGCCTTCTAGTCTTTCGTTTGTTTGGATCTGCTTAACAGCATCTTGATTTCTCATAAAGTCACTAGCTTCCATTTGCTCCAGTCTAACTCTGAAGGAATGAATTTCCTCAGTGAACTTTTGAGATTCTTTTTCCATCTGGCAAATTCGACTTTTTAAGGCATTCTTCTCCTCATTGCCCTTTGGGCCTCCTTTGCCATTTGAGCTAGTCTATTTTTTAAGGTGTTGTTTTCCTCAGTCAGGCTGTTGACCCTCATTTCATACTTTTCCTGCATCCTTCTCATTTCTCTTTCTAATTTTTCCTCCAATTCTCTTATTTGATTTTTAAAGTCCTCCTTAAGGTCCTCTATGGCCTCCAACCCACTCATGTTTTCCCCTGGGGCTTTTGGAGCAGGACTTCTGACCTCACAGTCCTTTTCCCGCCCTATGCCCCCAAAATAGGAGTCTAGGGTTGCATTTTTCTGTTTCCTTTGCCTTGGCATGTTGCCACTTAATTGCTTGACTTTTGGGCTTGTTGCCACACTATGGCTTTAAGGCCAGATAGAGGAATTTTCGTACCGAACGTGTGGGGGGCAACTTCCGTTTCTGGCAAGCTGTAAACCCACCCACAACTTCCACCCTAGATCACAATCCAGATCCAGGGAGGTTAAAGCAAGAGCGATTACCCCCCAAGACTGATCGCTGGATCTCCCCACGATTTGTAGGCTGGGAGCCGGAAATGCCTATGAAAACTACAAAATGGCGTGTCTCCTCAGCAGCTTCTAGCCCCCAGGGGAGGGAGCTGACGCATTCCCCAAATACAGGTCCCAAAGTCCATAGGACACTAACCTCTTACTTTGTCCTAGGCAAGTCTATGTTGATAATTCTGGCGTCTCCACAGTTCCTGGTGTTCTGGGGTTCCTCCAGCCGGCTGCTGGCCCTGCCGCCCTGGGGCTAAAACCTCGGCTCACGTGGACCTGGGCTCGGCTGGGCTCCTGCGCTCTGCGCGCTGCCGGCTCCCAGACCACTGCGCTGGTGCTTCCTGCAGGGTGCTGGGCTGTCCTCAGCGGGAGGTTAGCTCCTCTGTGTCATTCTGTGGGTGCTGGGGCTCCAGAAGATTTTCAGAGTCCTTTTTTACATAGTTTGTGGAGAATCTGGGGGCAGAGAGGCTTGGACGAGCTGTTTCTACTCCGCCATCTTGGCTCCGCCCCCCGCCAATTCTATTTTTTAAGGAATTGATTTCTTCAGTCAATTTCTTTGCTTCTTTTTATCAAGCAGTTGACTCAAAAAATTCTCCTTCATAACTCTCATTTCTTTTCCCAAATTTTCTTCTACCTCCTTTTCTTGATTTTTAAGATTTTTTTAGCTTCTCCAAGAGGAATATTTGGACTTAAACGTAATTTATATTCAAAAGGCTACACATTGTGTCATGTTGACATTTTCTTCTGAGTTTCTGTTTTGATCTTCCCTGTGATCATAGTAACTCTTTATGGTCAGAGTTCTCTTCTATTTCTTAATAATTTTCTAGATTATTTTGTGACTAGTTGAGTTCTGTTCCTGGGGTATAGGGGACACTATCCCAAGTTTCTTATGCTGAAAGTGAGATAGACCTTTCCTGAAGTCTTTCTATGTTACCTTAAGCTGGAAAATTGTTCAACTACATCTTTTCATGGTTTTTGTTACTCCAGAATCTGTTCAGAGGTTTTATTTAGTCTTGTTCCTGAGGGAAACTGGAGAGCACTCAGGCAACTTCTTGGCTTCTGTAGATCACCTAGCTCTACCTCCTTGAGGCCTTGATGATTGTTTAGGGCCATTCATGGTTCCATAATTAGCTGACTCAGGACATGTTCTGAGTTTTTTCTGAATCTGAGGATTGCCACTCAATTATTTCTAACTACATTTTTTTCCTCACAGTTTTAGAAATGCATAAGGTACTTTTATTGATTTATTAATTTAAAAGAAAGAGATGGTCACCTCATGGATTCATAAAGCAGAAAAAACCAACTTATTTAGAATCATAAAGAAACTGCAGATTTTTAGAGCAAAGATTCTAAACTTTTTTCCCACATCATAGATACATTTGGTAAATGAATGGAGACTATAGACCTTCTCTTGGAATAATGGTTTCAAATACAAAAAACAAAATAGGGTTACAAAGGAAAGTGATTATTTTGAAATATAGTTATCAAAATATTTTAAAAATTGAAGTCACACACCACAAATTAAGAAACACTATCTTAAAAAATGAGGAGAGGAGGGGTGGAGCCAAGATGGCAGAGTAGAAACAGCTCATCCAAGCCACTCTGCCCCCAGGTTCCCCCCAAATTATGTAAAAGGGGACTCTGAACAACTTCTGGAGCCCCAGTACCCACAGAATGACACTGAGAAGCTAACCTCCCTCTGAGGACAGCCCAGCAGCCCTGCAGGAAGGACCAGCACAGCGGTCTGGGAGCCGGCAGCAGAGCAGCACGCAGAGCACGGGAAGCTGAGCTGAGCCGGAGCTGAGGTCCCTGTGAGCCAAGGTTTTAGCCCCAGGGCAGCAGGGCCAACAGCCGGCTGGAGGAACCCCAGAACACCAGCAGCTGTGGTGACTCCAGAATTATCAACATAGACATGCCTAGGAAAAAGTAAGAGGTTAGTGTCCTATGGACTTTGGGACCAGTATTTGGGGAATGCGTCGGCACCCTCCCCTGGGGGCTAGAAGCCGCTGAGGAGACACGCCATTTTGTAGTTTTCAGAGGCAGCTCCAGCTCTTGGCCTGCAAATTTGTAGGGAGATCCAGCGATCAGTCTTGGGGGGTAATTGCCCTTGCTTTAACCTCCCTGGATCTGGATTGGGATCTAGGGTGGAAGTCATGGGTGGGTTTACAGCTTGCCAGAAATGGAAGTTGCCCCCCACACGTTCGGTACGAAAATTCCTCTATCTGGCCTTAAAACCATAGTGTGGCAACAAGCCCAAAAGTCAAGCAATTAAGTGGCAACATGCCAAGGCAAAGGAAACAGAAAAATGCAACCCTAGACTCCTATTTTGGGGGCATAGAGCAGGAAAAGGACTGTGAGGTCAGAAGTCCTGCTCCAAAAGCCCCAGGGGAAAACATCAGTGGGTTGGAGGCCATAGAGGACCTTAAGAAGGACTTTAAAAATCAAATAAGAGAAGTGGAGGGGAAATTGGAAAGAGAAATGAGAATGATGCAGGAAAAGTATGAAATGAGGGTCAACAGCCTGACTGAGGAAAACAACACCTTAAAAAATAGACTGACTCAAATGGCAAAGGAGGTCCAAAAGGGCAATGAGGAGAAGAATGCCATAAAAAGCTGAATTTGCCAGATGGAAAAAAGAATCTCAAAAGCTCACTGAGGAGATTCATTCCTTCAGAGTTAGACTGGAGCAAATGGAAGCTAATGACTTTATGAGAAATCAAGATGCTGTTAAGCATATCCAAACAAATCAAAGATTAGAAGGCAATGTGAAATATCTCATGGGAAAAACCACTGACCTGGAAAATAGATCCAGGAGAGACAATTTAAAATTATTGGACTACCTGAAAGCCATGATCAAAGAAAGAACCTAGAAATCACCCTTCAAGAAATTCTCAAGGAAAACTGCCCTCATGTTTTAGATCCAGAGGGCAAAATAGAGGTTGAAAGAATCCACCCATCACCTCCTAAAAAGGATCCCAAAAAGAAAACTCCCAGGAATATTATAGCCAGGTTCCAGAATCCCCAGATCAAGGAGAAAATACTCCAAGCAGCCAGGAAGAAACAATTTCAATATTGTGGAAACACAGTGAGAATAGCCCAGGACCTGGCAGCTTCTACACTGAGGGATCGAAGGGCATGGAATATGATATTCCAGAGGGCAAAAGAACTGAGAATGAACCCAAGGGTCACCTACCCAGCAAAACTGAGTATTTTGTTTTAGGGGAAAATATGGTCATTCAGTGGAATAGAGGACTTTCAAGCATTCTTGAGGAAAAAACCAGAATTGAATAGAAAATTTGACATCCAGACACAAGAAGGAAGAGATGCCTGAGAAGGTAATCAGGGAAAAGAAATCAAAAGGAACTTATCAAAGTTGAACTATTTACATTCCTATATGGAAAAGCAATAACTGTGACTGATGATATCTTTCTCACTATGAAAATAATGGAAGAAGGGGGTGTGGTCATATGAATACATATGTGAATGTGTTTGTATATGGTTACAGTTATATATGGATAGAGGGCATAGGTTGAATTTTTTGGGAAGGGAGAATACTCAAGGGATGAAATTATGAGGTGAGAGAGGAAAGTGGCAAGAGGAGATGGGGAGAGACAGGGTAGGGTAAACTATCTCATGTAGAAGAAGCAAGGGGAAGTGGTTGTAAGGGGGGGAAGAATAGGAAGGCAAAAAGGCAAAACCACATTCTCATTGAATTTGGTTCAGGGAGAGAATGACATACATACTAAATGGGATATCTCAACCTGCAGCAGAATAAGGGGAAGGGGGATGAGAGGAGGGATGATGGATGGGAGGGTATCCTTGGGGGGAGGGGAGGTTGGAAGTACCCACTATAGAAGAGGGACAGGATCATGTAGGGAATGGACCAGGTGGGGGGTGGGATGAGTGGGAGGGAATTATAAGCAGCCTTGTGCAATATATCTACTATGATAATGTTTTGCATAGCTAGACATGTACACCATATACTGAATTACTTATCTCCCCAGAGGGAATGGGTGACAAGGGAGGAAGGAAATGGATCTGAAATTCGAGGTCTTAACATTAAATGTTTCAAATATATATAAATACTATTATTAATCCTCTTTTGCTTATAATTAGGAGATAAGATGTGCAGGCATTGGGACACAAAGATTCACCTTCCTCTAATGGAAAAGTCGAAGGGGGTATGGGAGAAGGTATGGGAGAGAGCAGATTGGAGGAAGTGATATCTTGTGGGACTGCTATTCTTGAAGGTTGGGTAGGGGAATAACGGGGGGAAAATGATTGTAACTCAAAATCTGGCAGAAATTAATGATGTAAAACAGAAGTTAATAAAGCATTTAAAAAATAATAATAATAAAAAATGAGGAGACAAATTCTCCATGGAAATCCTCCTCTTTCCCCACATTTTATCAAAGCCCAGCTCTTGTTCTTTAATAAAGCTGTCCCTAACTTCCCTGCCCAAAATAATCTTCCAAATCTTGGTAAATTATTCATAGCATTTTTTCCCCTGGCTCTCTCCTTTGCTCTTCACAGATCCTGCATTATTTCAAGTTATTTGTCTGTGTGGCAATGCACTGAGACATAGCTGGTTTAGAACTTGGAATTTGGAAAGCCTAGTTTCAAATCTCAAGTATTTAGTAGTTATGTGACTGACTCTAGGCAAGTCACTTAATCTTTCACCTTTTTTTTTCTCCTCTTATATATTATGAGCCTGTGTGGAAAGTTTTTCTTTTCTAAAGATAAATGCCATTTTTAAAAACAACCTTTACCATTTTAATAATAAAATCAAATAAGTTTTTTTTATTGACACTACTTATTAAATTCATAAATACCAATTGTAGTTTATAAAATCTATTTGCATAAGGATTATAAAAACCTCAGGTCTGTCAAATGGAGATAATTAAAATTTGTAGTACTTATTTATCAGAGTTGTTGAGATGATTTATATAAAAGGTTTGTAATGATTATAAAATTGCACAGATGCCAGTATTATTACTATTGGTTTTGTTTTTGTTAATGCTATTACCGTTATTGTTATGTTTACAGGTGTCCTCCCCCTGTGTTTGAAAATAAACTACTTGAGCAGAGAAAGCAGTAGATAGAACTCTATACACTCAAAAGAACTTGAATTAAAATTCCACATTTAGCAGTTGTATAACTATAATGAAGTTATGATAACTCCTCTGTGGCTCAGTTCCTATGTCTGCAATATGTGAACCTTGAATTTGATGACCATTCATTCCATTTCTCAATGATCCAGGTTCTGCATCTCATTTCATCTTTGGAGTGCCTTCATTTCAGACAGTACTTTTCATTTAGTAAGAGCTGATTTTGTTGTTGTTGTTGTTGAATTAAATAAAAAAATTACCAAATGATTCTGCATATAAACAAGAATAATATTATAAAATTATTTGTAGAATCATTACTTTGTCCACAGCTTTCCTGAGTAGTTAGTGTAAAATTTGAATTGCTTTCATCATCCTTTGAAATAACTTTTTAACATATTAGGTCCTTAACAGATACTTTTTGGATCTGAATTTTAAAGGGTATGAGCTAAATTCCTATGTGACAGGCCACTTGGTAGAACTGCACAAGGAGAAAAACTATTTTATCCACCACCAAATTCTAGATAGGCTAAAAAAAAGATGCAAAGCAACTCCCTAAGTGTCCTTCAGTGCAAATTGACTCCCCTTTCTATATTACTGTGGGTTAAGATAGTTATAAAGACACTTCAGGTAAAAATCCACTTATCAGTTGTCTTAATGTCAACTAAAAATGTAAAATTCATCCTAATTCATTGTGAATCCCTCAGACTGTCACATTTTCAGCTTAGGTTTGTCAACTTCTCTGAGAACTATCCTTCTGGCTATCCTCCTCAGGGTGGAAGGCAAAAGGCATTAATATTCCATTACAGTCAGTGATGCCAAGGAAATGTCCATTATAGACAGATTTCTTTTCCTCATTTTTTCATTCTTTTTTTCATCACTGCTCAGACAAGAACTAACAATGAGGATCACTGCAGATGAATCAAAGATTGTAGGCATAGCTATAACCTACAACCTAAAATTGGATATTTTTGAGCTAAAAAAGTGTTTTCTTATTTATTTAATGCATACTACTAGCTGAGTGGGGAAATTCTTTAGGGGTATGAACTTGCAAGTAAGTCTTTTAAATCAACAGATTTAAATCTCAGTTCAACAGGTTGAGGATAAATATGCAAATAAGAGGCTTAACAATACACATACCAAGTTTGAGATCTGTCTTATGTAATGTGAGTCTGTATGGAAAGCTTTGTTTTCTAAGGAAAAAGGCCATTTTTAAAACAACCTTTACCACTTTAATATTAAAATCAAATAAGTTTTTATTGACATTGCTGATTAAATTCAAGAACATTCATAAATAGTAATTGTAGTTTATAAAGTATATTTGCATACAGATTATAAAAAACCCAGGTCTAGACTTACTTGATGAGTGGTTAATACTAGCTACTGTGTTTTCTTTCAAATGGGCATACCAAAACATATCAGAATAGTTATCTCTAGCAAAACTGACTTTATATTTTATTATTATGCTGGAAAATGAAGACCTCCCCACTGAGAAATTAATGATTTCTGTGTTTTACTAGCAAATATGAGTATCTAAATGATGGACCTGAATTACTTGCTAGAGTAATTTCACGCTTATTATAAATTTATTTTACAATTATACAATTTTATGCACTGTCAGTACCTTTATACCCTATAAGATGAGCCTTTAGATTTTCTGAAACTGTGCAAAATAAATCTATAAATCATTTTGATGGGTAATCATATTAAAAAAAGATTTTACAGTGATCAAATATTTGCATAATTCTTCACTACAAAATAAGTGTGGCCCTTATGTGGTTAATTTCATTCTGAACACCTTCAATTACATTCTACAATAATGATTTCATTTGGCAAGAACACATATTTACATGCACCAGTCTCTACCATCAAGGAGATATGATCATTTTGAGGGAACTCACTTTATCCATAGATTTTTCATTCTAGTCCAATATGGCCTAAGTCACTTCAATCCTCCTGACGCAACCCCATCTCTTATGCTTTGTATATAGCAGATTCCTTTGGACCTGTGTAGATATCACTAAACATTTAAAAAATTTATATAGTTCATTCTTATGGCAGCATGGTTTATATTACTTGTACGTAAGAAGTCAGTAGGGTAAAGGGAATATGAGGGGTACATGAAGAGTGAGCCAGTCATACTGCATTGGAAGTTCTAGATACAGAGCTGCTTTTCATTTCATTTTCTTTCTGAGTGAGAAAGTCAGTAGCCATCATAAAGTCTTCAGTTTTGATTCAGGCTTGCCAGCCTTGCTGATTAGACAGCAAAGTGGAGCAGTGGATAAATTGCTAGACCTGTAATCAAGAAGACCCAAGTTCAGATCTGATACCAGATATTTATAAGATCCCTGTCTCTGGAAAAGCTACCCAATCAACATCTTCCTCAGTTTCCCTATCTGTAGGTATTGATAATAATAGCACTTACCTTCTTAGGGTTATTCTGAGTATTGAATGAGATAGTATTTGTAAAGCACTCAGCACAGTGCATGGCATGGAGTAGATGATTACTAAATGCTTGGTTCTTTCTTTAATTTTGAGGACAGAGTTTCTCTTCCACTTATGTTATCTCTCCTGCTGACCTGGCTTTTCTTATCTTGTGTCTCCATAGAAACTATGTGTACCTGACTGGAGAAAAGTTGGAAAGCTGCTCTCAACAACAAAAATTCAAGATGCACTGAAAGGAGTTTCTAATATTTCTGATGGGGGAAAATTCAAAAGGGAGAGAGATACACAGAGATAGACACAGGAAGGCCTGGTTTCAGGAATAATTTACCTCATTCAATAGAATGGTGAAGTTTCATAATTGTTAATTATCCCATTGATGTCTTACGTCATGGTTGTGTGTGCGCGTCAATGTGCGTGAGTATTCTAGACCAAATAATCTCTCAATGTGTATTCTTCAATGTTACTAACAAATGAAAACAATATAAAAGAAAAGACATATGTATTTATATTTATGCATATATACCTTCACATATGTAGTTGTATCACAATTTCATCATCTGCCAAGAGATGTCTGAGGACCTCACCCTTGACAGAGAATCCCTCTTTGGGCTTTTCTTCATATTAAACCTAAACTTGTCACTTAGACTCTTCTATGCATTGTTCCTTCTTCTGCCCTTTAAATAATATGACTTGAGGCCCTTTCAAATTGCTACTAAAATGTAGCATTCAGAGTTCTCTTTGGGGATTTGAATGTGTCCTTCTACTTTTATCCCATTGCCAACTATGCTGATTTAATTCAATTGACCCATCACATAACTTATAAATATATTCAGATGTGTGTATGTGTATGTGTGTATATGCACACACACACATATATATACAAACATACATGTATATGCAATCCATGCATGTGAGTACAAATAAAAATATATACATATGTCCACACATACATGTGTGCTTATTTAATATTTCTTTATTCTGATCAGTAAGAAAGTAATCAAACATTTATTATGCACCTACTATGTGTTAGGCAAAATTGCTAAATGCTTTATAAATGTTATTTGATTTGATTACTATTATTTCTGTTTCATAATTGAGATAACTGAAGCAAAAAGAAGTTAAATGACTTGCCTGAGGTCTCACAGCTAGTAAGGATCTGAGGCACTGAGCTCTTGTGTGTGTATCTATGTATGTATGCATGCAAGGATATGTAAAGCACATGCGTATGTATATACATTTATGTATATAGAAATGTTAAACAGATAAGAGAGAAGATAAAGGGTTAAGAGGCAAACACATGTTTATGCAATCATTCTCTTCATGTATATGCTCTCATACTTATGTTTTTGTGACACTACTCTGCTGGTTCTCCTTTTGACTGTCTTACCTGTTTAACCTCTCCTCATTTTCTTTTGCTGGATAGCCCTCTAGTTTGCACCTAGTAACCTCATTGTTCCCCTAACACTCTGTTCTGGGACTTCTCTTATTTTATCGTAATTGTTTAGAGAATTTATCAGTTCCCATGAGTTTTAAATATCTTTATTCAGAATCTTTGATTCAAAAGTCATATATTCAATCTTTGTCTCTCTCCTGGACTCCTATGATGCTTAGAAGTCACCAAGTAAAAAAAAAAAATAAAAATAATTGCCTGATCCCAAATCCTTTACTCTTCTTAACTTTCTATAAAGCCATGCACAAGCAGCTTTCCAGAGGATGGCTTCTGTAAACAGCTTTTAAAGTTCTGATTACACAGTATAGTGAATACTCTATTTATTCAATAACAAATCAGAGCAAAACATTCACAGTAAATCATGATACAGCATTCACAATGTTACAACTTATCACAGATAATCAAAATACAGAATTTGCAGCAACTTATCACAGAAAATGGCCATATGGTTTTCACCACAATAGTTACACAGTTTTGAACAAAGTATAATCATTTAGTCAATCAATCACTTAATAACTCAATCATTCAATCAACTCAATCATTCAATCATCCTTAAGAAGATTTGCCTCCTTAAGCGTCACAAAATAAAATAGTCAAATTTCTCCATTCATGGGACACACTAAATTGCAATATCAGTCACTACTCAACACACTCTTAAGGGGTACTGTAAAATACACAGGCCATCCACCCCTTGGTCACAAGTAAATCACAATCTTCTCAGTCAGTACACAATGTCCAAATAAAGTCTTCTTTCAACTTGACTCAAGTCTGGCTCTCAGTTTCCATGGTTCTTCTTCCATGGTCCCAGCTCCAACTGTCACCTGGATTCAAAGGCAGGTAGCTCCCAGTTCCTTATCTAGCTCCTTGTCCAGTTCTTCATCTAGTTGCCATTCCATATTGAAGCTCACAGTGTCCAGTCTAACTCAAGTCCTTCACAGTTCCTGTTTCTGGGATGACAAAACTTAACAGAGCCACAACAATATTCATGCACATTGCCAGCACTATCATCAATTACGCTTTCCTATTACTGTTGAAGATATGAGCATCCTCCTTGTCAGAAGGTAACCCTCTGAGGGTCCCTTCCATTTAAACTGTATATAATTCATATATTTTCTTTTTATATTGTCTTTCCTGTTATTATAGAATGTCCTTGGGATCAGGGATAGTATATTTGTCTTTCTTTGTATCTATACCAATTAGCTCTGTGGTTGGTATATAGTAGGTGTTAAATAAATTCTTTTTCACAAATGCCTGCTTGATATATTGATGGAATAGTAGAGAAAAGGTTAAAAAGAAAAAAAAAGATAACAAAATGTAGAATAAATGGTTATAGAAAAGAAAACTATAGGAGAATAAAATTCACCCAATTATATCAACACGATTTATTAACATTTCTGTATGATAAAGTTAATACTGAGTCAGAAGAGAAAGAGAAATTCCACTTAAAATCACTGCCAAACATGTAAAATACTTGGATGTTTACCTTTCAGGACACAAAATCTAAATAAATACAATTACAAATAACTCTTCTTTAAAACAAAGCAGACCTAAATAATAACAAAAATGTTAATTGCTGATAGATAAGATGACCCAATATTATAAAAATGGCAATATTATCAAAATTAATTTACTTATTTAAGGCCACATCAATATCTGTATCTATCTTTTTATATAGCTGTATCATCTATGTATCTTAATCTATTATTTATCTATATTATTCTCTTTTAGAACCAATTCAAGCATTGCCTTCTCCCTACGCTCATTTTCCTTTTCATTTTAAAATCTCTTCTTTCCCTGCCTCTTTTATATGAGATAATTTTCCCATTCTTCCTCTTCTTTCCCTCTTCTCCCTGTGCATCACTTTTTCTCATCCTTCCATTTCTCTTTTTAGATCATCCTAAAATATTAGACATACCCATAAGCTCTGTATAAGTAGGCACATTCATAATATCCTAATGATAATAAAATTTTTAGGAATTACAAGTTATGTCTGAAGGCCTGTAAGTTTTTGATGCTTTAAACATTGTGTGATCCAGGGAGAATTCTGTTTATTGCCCTCCAAGTCCATTTCTGTCCTTTACCCAAGTAGGGTCCATGCTCACTTGTGACTGCAGCCCCTCCTTTCTACCCTGGAAATCTGCATGGGACTCTGTAATTTTTAAGAGAACCACCAAATGGCACCTAATTCTGTGTCCAGGGCTGGCACAGTGGTCCCCTAGAATTTCTTTCTCACAAGCTATTCTATTGCCTTATGCTCCCTGGGCACTGTACCCTACCAGCACCATAGATCACTACTGCAAAGTCTTTGCTTAGTGTTACTCCCACCATGTTCCTATCCCCCACCCTTTATCACAGTGCCCACAGACTTTTCTTTCTGTCCTCCTACACTGTCCCAAGCTGAAAAGACGACTCATGACTTTTTGATGGTTATCCAGCTCAGAATTTGATTAGGTGCGCGCGCGTGTGTGTGTGTGTGTGTGTGTGTGTGTGTGTTAATTAGAGGGGTGTAATGGAGAGCTTGGCCAAAAGCTTCATCTCTTTCCGTTATCTTGGCTCTGCCTTCTGGTAATATGATTCTGTTCCAGTCTGATCATTATTTTTTTTCTTCATCTACTTTAAATTGACAGTGTTATGATCCTGCATACCATTATTTCTTACTAGTTGCTATTTTTATAATAATAAGTTTGTTTACTTAAGCATATAGATGAAGCTTAGTATGGAAGGGGGAAGTTAATAAGTCCTTTTCACCTCTCTCCCTTCCCCTCATTGCCAATTTAAATTTTAAACACCTAGAATGTAAAAAATAACATGTTCATTAAAAATGATATTTCTAAGAATGGATTAGCATGTAGGTTTCTAAAATTCTAATGCCAAAATGTGGACTTTAGATCTATTTATAATGATTGTAGATTTATTCTCTATTTTCGTTTTATGTGTATTCTAATTGTTAAAGGTAGAAACCTTTATTTCTGTTGTTACTTTTCCAATGGCTCCAAACCCATGTTTGGGGCAGGCTTGCCCAGAACCAAAGGAAAAGGACACCCAATGTCAAGATGTAAAACAATTGTAGCATTTCATGATAGGTATGAAGTCATTGAATACATTTGTCTTTGACTTGTGTGTTTGTTTTTTAACTTTAGGTTCTTGCCTTTGCTCCCCTTAATATGATAGTGGGAAAAGCACTAACTTTGGAGTCAGAAGATATTTCTATGTGTCTTGACCTTATTTACCATTCATGTTATCTTGAAGAACTCAATGATCATAGATGAGCCATAGATTTTTTAATCTATTAAAATGGTTCTTAATAAAGAATCAGAATATCCAGAGGTGGAATCCACGATCATTAATGATCACCTAGTTCAACCAATACCTAAATAATAATTCATTTACTATATTCCCACCAATGGATCATTTCTCCTAGACTTTTAAGATTTCCAGTAAATGGAAAATCTGTTTACTTCCTGATGGATTCCATTCCACTGAGAGAAAATTAATTTTTAAAACATTTGTCCTGACATCTAGTTTGACTCCATTTCCATGCAATGTGCACCTATCACTCCTACTTTGGCTCACTGAAATGAAAAAAAAATCAATAATGTGCTCATGGGCTTTAAATATAGAGACATTTCTTTGATTTCCTCTTCTTTGTATTCATTATTTTTTCTTTCTTATTCTTGTTCTCCTTGTTTGTCATTATCACCATGATCACCACCACCACCACCATCATCATCATCAATCAATCATTCCTTTTTTACTTGGCCTATGATTTCATCAGTGTAGGGGGCTCCCAGTGAATAACTTAATCTATCAATACATCTTCTCTGAATCTTATTATTATATTAGAAATTTGCTTAGGGTACAAGGGATAATAAGTATCTTATTTAGAGTCCCATGTCCTGTATGTGGTAAAAGCAGGATTTGAATCTGGGATTTATGAACTTAGATGCTAGCTATCTGCCTAATATGCCAATGTGTATTATCTCTCTAGCTCAAGATTATGTTAGGATTTGTTTTACAGCAACATGACAATCTCAGCCTTTATTAAGCCTACCCTAACTCATAGGGTTATTGTGATGAGGGGAAACAACACATTTTAAAGCTATAATGTCCTATGAGGAATGAGTTAAGAAAGAAAAAAAAAACATTATTAAGCATGTATCTAAAAACAGGATGATTAAAAGTAACAAGAAATAATAAAATGATCTATTTAATTCTCTTTTTCACAAATTATTACTCAAGCCATACTAATCTAACAAGTACTCCATCAAACTATCATGGATTCTTTTGTGTTCTGTCCAATCTATTGAATGTTTTTTTTTTCAATTTATTAGTCAATAAACATACTAAGCATCAAATAGTTGAGGAAAACTGTGATCTTCAATGCAGGGATACAAAAAAGTGTAAACAGGTGTGTCTTTCCTCACAGACCTTGCAGTCTCCTTGAGGAACCAAGGTGTGTATCCATCAGGAGATGGAAACAAGAAAATGTATAATTGTATTATTATTCTTAGCACAACCAATCAATGATAAAGGTAGGAGAGCACATACAGTAAGGTAAGGGTGTCAAGTGAGGTTTATTATAGACCATAGGATCACAGATATAGATCTGGAAGGAACCTTAGAGGTCAACTGGTCCTATTCTTTCATTTTAAGATGAGGAAATTTAGGCTTAAAAAGTTTAATGACTTGTCCAAGTTAGTACATCTAATAGGCAGCAGTACTGAAATTTGGACCCAGATAATGGCTCAGATTCCAGTTCTTTTTCAACTGGATTACATTACTTTTCCCAAAGAAAAGACTTGGGGTGAACCTGAGTAGGGGTATAGTTAGAGATAAGTGTGGGAAAGTATATTGAAATCCGATAAAAAAATCAGTTAATTTATATTATCATTATATTCTATTACTAGTATTAAAGTTCACTAGACATTACAATCGGAACTATTTTGTGTCCTGGGCCCCTTTGGTAGTCTGGTGAGCAGGGCGAGGGAAGCTAAGCATAACACAAAAGATACGTTTCTTCTGTAGCTATGCTGAGGGACACAGGGTGATGCAAGAAGAGAGTTCTGAACACTGCTCAGGGTAAATGAGATGATGACCTACAACACAAGGAGGCAGAGCTGTTCAATTCTAACATTTCTGTTTTCTCTGACAAGAAAAATAACATTTCGTTGGAAGTGACACAATAAAATTGGCTATCAGGATTTGAAACCCAAGAAAAATGAGGACCTAGGAAGAAAACACCTAAGTACGCTCAATGAATTCAGGTCACCTATCATCTGAACTGAATGAGTTACTTCCTCAGGCACAAAACAGAACAAAACAAACAAACAGAAAACCTGGAATATATGATAGATAAGTCAGTGTCAGTGATGTCTGAATGATAGTGGATAAGGAATCATGTTGAGCAGGCATGTTATTGTTGTTGTAAAATCATTTTAGTAGTGTCCAACTCTTTGTGGCTCCATTTAGGGATTTCTTGGTAAAGATATTGGAGTGGTTTGTCCTTTCCTTCTCCAGCTCATTCTACAGATGTGGAAACTGAGGCAAACAGGATTAAGTGACTTTCCCAGAATCACAAAGCTAGTAAATGTTTGAAGCCAGATTTGAATTCATGTAAATGAGTCTTCCTAATTCTGAGTCCAGAGCTCTATCTGCTGTGCCAGCTAGAAGCTCCCAATAACATAGAGGGTGTCTCAATGAGGCTATATTATAATGGTCATTATACAGAGCTTTTAAGCTTTTCCATATGAAGTTCAGTTGAAGTGCCTGGTAATGTTTAGTCTAGAGAAGACAACTTCTTTAAATATCTGAAGGGCTTTATTAAGGAGGTATTTGACTATTTTTTTTTGCCCCAGTAGAAAGGACTGGAGATAATGAGTAGAATTTGGAAAAAAAAAGTAAATTTAGTTGTGAAATCAGGAGATATCTAAAAAAAATAGACCTCTCAAAAATGGAAAAGTGTTGAGATTACTCTCAATGGAATTCTTCCAACAGAGGATAGATGTTTCTTTGTTATGTTTGGTATAGTGCAGATTTCTTTCAGTTCTGGTCTGTACCAGATGGCCACTGAGACTCCTTCTAAACTGAAATTCTGTGATTCTATAAAGTGACCTGCCTCAGGTGAAACAGACAGTAAGGAGAAGTAAAGGCAAGATTCAAAACTAGGTTCTCTGAATGATTCATTTCCATGTTGCTTAAAATATTTTAATAATGATTCCATGGTTGAAGGATAGAATCATTTATAAGAAATTTTACTCCAATAATACATGAAGGAGAATGTAGAAAAACTGAAAGAAATAAGCTGCATTGAAAGCCCAGCATTCCCTTTACCAATGTCAGAATGCCAGCTGTATCAGAAGTCAATCCCTGAGTCATTTCACAACATAAAATTTTCTGTTAGAAACATTTGTAGTTTTGCTCCAGGGATACTCACTGGCCAGTAGTTTAAACCCTGGTCTCATTGGTAGTCTGGCCACCTTCAATCCTTGGCTTCTCTTTTAATCACAGGGGACATTCTGATTGGCAAGAAATGTCATTATATTTGCTGTCCAAGAGTAAAATTCTATGACTGTGGGATTTTATTTGGGATATAGACACATATACATACATACATACATACATTCATGCATACATACATACATACATACAAATTTTGGGATTAATATAAGTGCTGACACACAAACACACATATATTTACTTGGGATAATTATTTATATATGTATACATGCTCATAAAGTATATATGTATACATATGCATACAGTGTGCATGTGTATGTGTGTATTCCAAAGTATATATTTATTGCTCACAATTCCTTAACTCTCCTACCTCACCGCATTCCTTACCTTACCAGCTCTGTAGGAACTTCAGATTAAGGCAGAAGATTATCTGTTACAGAAAAGAAAGATAGCATCAGAAAGAAATTGTAGTAGCAGATGTAATTCTTGGAAATAAGGGCAGTTTGAATGAATATTTAATTTTTTATAACTAGTAAAGAAATTCATTGTAACCATTTCCTTTTCTGTCATGTAATCTACTTATAAAAGTTATTTCAAATGTCATATGTTTTAGTTTTAGAAATATTGTGTACTCCACTAAATAAATGTACATATAACATGAGAATTTTCCATTTCCTCCCACAAATATATAATTTTTCAGCATGCCATATGTTTTGTAAAGTGATATAATTAATTTTATAAATAAGCATGTTGTACCAAATAACTTAAAATGTTTCCAAATGTGATCAAAATATAATGGTCATAAAAGGTCAATATCAATATTATTTCAATGCATAATATTATCTAGAGGACAAAGTCTTTATTGATTTTTTTTTTACATTGTCTCAGATCCATGACTTCATCAAAAGAAGACAATTGAGGAAACTCCCTCTAACAATGCACATCATTAATTACTTTGCAACAAGTAGCCCTACAGTGTGGTGTAGGGTAGTGAAAGGTTAATATGTTTGTCCAGGGTCATACAAACCATATGTAGTGGAGCAGGACCTGAATTTCAGTGTCCCTGATTCAGTGTCCCTCTCTCTAAGGGTGGCTATGTACCTCCTACATCTACATCATTTCACTTTTCTGCTTTAAAGGTATTCTTACCAAATATGTTCAATCATTAGAATTTGTCTTTCTCAGTAATTGAGATTTTTAAACACATACACACACACACACACATATACACACATATATACATATACCGATTTTTTTGTTTTCACACATATTTGTGATAAATTAAAAAAAAATTATCTCAGAGTTAGAAACAAGAGAAAATATCCTTTTAATCTATATGCAGAGATACTTATGGGTTCTATGGAGTTAGAAATAGACATGTTATCTCCAAACAACCTGACTCATCAAATTCAGTAGGTCTACGTTTTTGAACTTTTTTTTCTGATATGTTCTGTACCTTTGTGTTTATTTACCTTCTTCCTCTGGTTCTGGAGAAAGAGGGTTTGTTTCCTGATTGTTCTTTACAGGATAGGATTTCTTAGACATTAACTATGGTAATTTCTAAGCTCTTTGAAAATGTCTTCTCTTGCATATTACCATTATTTATATGCAAAAGAAATTCCATCTAAAAGAATCCATGTAAGCTAAAGTTGGATATTTGAAATGGATTTTTTATTATAATAAAATTTTTAATAGAAACCACTTCTCCAGGCAGTAGGACCCAAAGATAAAACAGGTCAAAGCCTTTCAAACATGAATTAATAAGGAGAAAGAAATACTTTGAAAACAGTAAGAGAAAGACAAAGTACTGGCACAAAGAACATATTCAATAAACACCCATTGGCTGCTCTTAGAAGTACCATCCATACTTCTAGGGCTATCTCTAACAGGTAGATAGCATGTAGAATAAATCATATATCCAGACTCCCTCCTTTCTTCTAATCTCCTGGAAACATACATTCATGCAACATCCATGCCTATGTTCATATTTCTGTGAGAGAGACAGAGAAAGAAATAAGGAGCGAAGTCTGATTAAAATCAATACCAAATATAGTGCTAAAAGGGAACAGAAAGGAAGAAGCTGTTATAAAAGTGCAGTTTGTCCTAGTGGATATGTCTAGAAGTTGAGGGGGAGGCATGCTACTAAGGCGCCTGTTACGATCTACTTGGTATTTCTTTACTAATGATGTTAGAGAATGGGAGGGAATGAGGACATTTTGTGAGTCACAAATCTTTTCTAGTATCACATTTTCTTTTTATGTTTGATGGCCCTTCAGTCACTGTGCAGCTTTAGTTGCCTAGTACCTATAATAATGTGAGTTCTCTTCTCCTAACCTGAAATTATGGGAAAAGAGTGACTGCCTTAATTTTCTGTAGCTTAAGGGTGCGTTCACCCACCATTTTACCACCATGAGCAGTTAAATCTACATTATTAATTCTTTTAATTGTTCAGGTAATGACAACCTGTTTCAGGGTGGTGGATTATAAATACAATTAAGGAGACGAGTACAAGTACTCATGAAGTAGAGGTACAATGATAAGGCATAGCAACTGTCTGGATACGTTCAAGAAAGCAAGGAGTTGCAAAGAAGGGCAATCAGAAGCCTATTAGTGCCCTTGAAGCAGCTAGCAGTACAATGGATAAAGAAATGGGCCTGGAATCAAGCAACATTTAATTTCAAATCTGGTCTCAGACATTTGCTAACTATGTGATCATGGGCAAGTTACTTAACTTGTTTGCCTCAGTTTCCTCAACTGTAATATGGGGACAAAATATTACTTGATAGGTTTGTTGTGGGTTTCAAATGAAATGTTATTTAAAAAAATGCTTATCAAGGGCAGCTAGATGGCACAGTAAATAGAGCACTGGCCCTGGAGTCAGGAGGACCTGAGTTCAAATTCAGCCTCACACACTTAACACTTACTAGCCATGTGACCTTGGACAAGTCACTTAACCCCAATTGCCGTCCCCCCAAAAAACAAAATAAGAACAAATGTTTATCAGTGCCTGAGACATACTAGGAATTATACAAATAGTTATTCTCTTCCCCTTTTCCTTTGACAGAAATGCCCTTTGAAAGCAGAAAAGTTTTTTTGGGAAAATAATGAGTTCTTGTCTGGACATGATGAAGTTGATATGTTTCTTAGCATCATGGAAGTTAAATGAGGAGGAATATTAAAGTGGTTCTCTCCAAGACAGCAGGAAGATTAGGAGGATAAGGACTTAGAAGACATTAAATATGGAAGAGGTAATTAGTGACATTGGAAGGAGTAGTTTCAGTAGAGTGGAGGAGAATTCCAAATAACCAAAATAAATGGATAATCATATAGTAGAGGAAAAATGTGTGAACTGCCCCTCCTAGAAATTTAGGATTCAAATAGATATAAGATAAGATGCAAGTTTGGCAGGGCATTTATTTCATAGTAAGGTGGTGGTTTTGTTTGGACTGAGTTTATGATTTCAGTGAGGAAACTTCCTCTACCAAAGTAACTTAAAATCTTAGAGAATTGACTGGGCTAGTGGGAAGTTTGTTACTCTCTTTAAATCACACAGTTTGTCAGAGGTTGAACCTGATGCTTGGTCTTTGGGATTTTGAAGATAATCCTTCTATCTATTTTATCACAATCCTTCTTTTTAGAATAAATAAAATTCTGAAAATGTGTAAGGTAAAGTGTAAGGAGTCAATAGAAAGAGAGAAATGTAAAGTTGAAGGAGTAGAAAATCAATGGGCCCAAAGCTCTGAGGTGAATAGGTTATGAGAGATTAGGGGTGCAAGTCGAATGAGAAGGCCTGAATGTTTTCAAACAAAATAAGAAGCATTCTGTTCAATTCTGGCTTGTAGATTTGGTTTAAAGAGAAAGATGTTTTTTTCAGTAGCTGCTAGATTGAATGTAATAAGGACTCAATAAAAGATTAATAAAATGACTGCTGTGTAAGAGTGAGGATCCAGTTGAGATTTGATAGCCTAAATATGTAGTAGACCAAATCAGTCTGATTTTATCACTTCTTAGAGCTTTCAGGCAGAGACAAAGGATGAAGGAAAAGGTGGAACAGCTGTGTGTTCAAGACTGCAGTAGGCTTACAGCTGCCAGTTATCCCCTGGGTTTTCTCTGGAGACTACTTAAGATTACCAGGAAATGGCTTTGAGCTAGCATTGTCACTAAAAACTGTCCTAGATGTGTTGAAGAAAGGAATGAGGCCTGAGAAATAGCATTCCAAGTCAGATTGACTGAATTGGTATATGGAGCAAGAGAAAAGTAGTATGAATTGTTCTCTTACATCTCTCCTGTTCTTTCTACTTTCACTATCAATCAATAAACATATGTTAAGCACCTACTATGTTTCAAGTACTGTGGTGAATTCTGAGGATATATAGAAAGGCAAAAGACAATTCCTGCTCTCAAGCAACTCACAGTCTAATGGGAGAAACAACAAGCAAAACAACTGTGTGCAAACAAGATATATCTACATCCATATCATTTATATACACACATATATTAATACACACGTATATATATACATACTATGAATATACACACATGTATTCACAGACACAAAGACATGCATACACACACACACATATATATATATATATATGCTTAAATATATATACACATACACACATATACATATCAGTGACTGTTTCTTCACATGGAAATTAAAAACCCCTGTAATATACTGGTTAAACATACCTTTTCCAGGCTAATTTAATATTGATTCCTTTCACATATTATAGAACAAGATACCCTCTAGCTAGTAACCCTCTCATCTCCTCCCCATCCCTTCTCCTGCTTTTGTGTCCTTTTGTAGATAGTTTTCCCCAATTTGATTGTGAGTTCCTGGAGGGTAAGAACTGTATTCCTTTTTAAAATTACCATTATTCCTAGTACTTAGTACAATGCTTGACCCATCATAGCCACTTAAATGTTTATTAGATTGGATTGATACACTAATTTGTTTTTGTTGCTGTTCAGTCATTCATTTGTGTCCACCTCTTTGTAACCCCAAAAGGTGCTTTCTTCGGACAATGGACAATAATGGAGTGGTTCACATTTTCTTCTCTGGTGAAATAAAGCAGAGGTTAAATGACAGACAGCTAGTAGTATCTGAGGCCAGCTCTGAATTCTGGTCTTCTGACTCCAGGCCCAGTGCTCTGTGTATTGAGCCACCTAGCTGCCTAATTCACCTATGTAGCTACACATATCTTCATCTTAGTACATTGGATTTCAGGAGGGGATATATAAAAACTCAACCGAAGAATCTGACAATGAGGATTTCAGAGTATAATTCATGTCCTACATCATTACATATTTTATAGGTATATATTCTGGTGATATTAAAAATAATTTTATAGGATTAACTACATGGTCCATCCTTTCATTGGCTTAGGTACTCTCTCCACTGATACAAATTCTAACTTTTCTGTGACTTAGTAGAGAGTCTAAATGAGTTTCTGTGGGAAAACCAACAAATAAAAAAAGCCACCTCTGAGAAAGCCTCTTCAAAGGAGCATATTGGTTGGTTCTTGAATGAAAAACATAAAATTCATCACCGTACACATACTTGAAACTTTTCTACTTTGGTAGGATTAATCTTTGACATGGTCTTCCAGAATTTAGGGCCATGCCCAGCACCATGTGAGGCACTGCAGGCAAACTTCATTGGTGACTTATAGTAACAAAGTCCAACAGTGATAAAAGACCTCAGTTTCTATCTGTAAAGTCTAGGGATTGGATTAGATGGATTGTATCTAAGGTGTTTTATTATTCTATGTCTGCTCACTAAAGAGATCATCCAAATCCACAAGAACAATATAACTCTGGACCATCAGCTGGTGATAGAAATGACTACCAAATAGAGCCTATATTTGGTATAACATTCATTCTTATGGGATTTTAACTGTAATATACACAGAGTACTTATTGATTAAAAATCATTGGATACTGATTAAAGAACGTGTACATTTCTATGTTGATGAAGACATGGGATGTCTATATAGATTTACTTGGAAGCATCACTAAAATCCATAATTTCCCTAAGTTAAATGAATTCCTCTTAAAAATAGATGAGGGTTTATGGGTTAAGTCATTTTAGTTGGTAGAAATCAACAATATATTGGTAATCAAAAATTCACAAAGCCTGAATTTCCAGCTCATTGCTTCACCTACTCAGCCATACTATCTCTCTATTATTACATGCATAAAATAATGGAATGCAGTGATACTACACTAATGCATGTTGAAATGTCTGCATGTAGACCATTAAAAATTAAGAGAATTATGATTGGTAGTAGAAATTAGGTTTTAGAAACCTGGCACTCAAAACATGCTGTAGGATAACAATAACTATATTTCCCTTTCAAGTTTTCATTTCTAGCATACTTCTTGGCCAATCCCTCTAAATTTCAGGATATTTTATGTAATTTCAATTAAAAGGGGGGATCATTACATGTGGAGAAAGTAAATACTAATTTATAAGAAAAGGTAAAATTTTGTGTACATGCAGTATAATTAAAGATGCTGCTGAATCATTTACTGTAGTACCAATTTGGGTCATATGAATTTCCAGTGTTGCATATGAGAATGAGTAGTCTGCATTCCAGAAGTGTCCAGAACATAGGAGACCTAGGTTACCATCCACACTTTCTCACTAACTTTGATTTTGAATAAACAACTTATACTCTCTATAGGAGGGAGTAATATCATTATGTGTAAAAAACAGTAGCTGGTCTAAGGGATCTTTAAGGTCTCTGAGGTACATGCATCTGAATGGTTGCATGTGAAGTATCTGAGAATAATTATATTTTACAAACAAAAATTGTATATGAAGTTTGAGACAACACCAGCATTTATGTTTCTATTGAATCTATACTGACTTAAACATCTAACCTTGACTAGATGAAAGCAGATTGAGCTGGTTTCCCCAATTTTGGTTATTTTCTCCATCAGTTGAGAGTTGAATGTGTTTGTGTGTATATATACATACATACATGTACAAATATAGATAAAAATCAATATATAGAAATAAATGTTGATTTATACATACAATAATGTATCATTTTATCTAATAGAGCGGAATGAAATATCCATGTTTTTTTATCTCTATTTCCCTATGTAATCTCTCTCTGTATTTGTGTATATATATATATATATATATATATATATATATGTATATATATGTGTGTGTGTGTGCATGTGTGTGATTAGTTTTTTATCATATGTCCAATTTTGCGGTTTGAAATAGTAGATATTACTGTAGAAAACATGAAAGTATTATAGCTCTTAAAGAGCCCATTTCAATGATGCAGAGATATTGCAGTCCTTGGTTTAGGGAATTTGAGAATTTTTATAATTCAAAACAACAATGTAACAACATTACTTGTTCAGAAGAGCAAAGGAAAGGACAGTTAAAACGCAAAATAGCAAAAAACAGACAAACTATTGCTTCCAAATATTTTGAGTTATATTCAGAAAATAATCAAACCTTCAGAGACTGGAAGCAGAAAGAGGCTGTTAGTTGGTTTATAATGCAGCATAGGCTTCATGAAGTTGGAAGAACAGTTAAAAATTCTGTTAAACCTAGTTGCTAATCATTGGTATGAAAAACACACATACACACATGCAGACACATATAAATTGATATGTATAAAAAGAGAAGAATGAAATAAATGCATATAAATATGTGTGTATAAAGCATATATATGCATGTATATATATATATATCCTTTTATATTGTGTTATATATCTGAATGTCCATTATATTTTAATATTTATTAAAAGCCTACTATGTGTCAGGCACTGTATTAAGTTCTGGGGATACAAAAGAGAGTTCTTGCCCTCTAGTAGCTAACAAGTATTGTCTTCCACTTGGGAAGACAATAAGCAAACAAATGTGTACATATGAGCTGCATACAGGATAAAAAGGAGATAATTTAACAAAGAAATCACAACAATTAAGAGTGATTGAGAAAGACTTTTCTTGTAGAAGGTAAGATTTTATTTGGGACTTAAAGGAAGCCAGGGATGTCAGTAATTGTAGCAGAAGAGAAATAGTATTCCAGGCATGGGGGACAGCCTGTGAAAATGCCTGGAGTATGCAGTTGGAGCATCTTGTTTGGGACCATCTAGGAGACCAGAGTAACTTGATTGATGAGTACGTTAAAAAATATCTAGTGTACTTGGAAGTCTTATCTATTAAGAGAATAACAGACCCTGAAGAATATAGTGCTATACTGACAAACAAAAATATGAAATTACAGAAATTCATGAATGAAGTTTGGAATACTGTAACATTAACTTAAATCAGACCACATGCAACAAAAGGTTAGGTATTGATCTTAAAGATAGGGACAAACATTTTTCATTGGCCCAGGAAGTTGCCTGATTTAAGCTTTATTGCAGATGTATGTGATATAATCAAGGCTAGTCTTGAAAAAACAGATTGTTTGTCAAATATATACTTAATATTTAATGTAATAAAATGTGTTTTTATGACAAAGAATCAACGGATATGTCAAAATTCTGTGAACTCAGTGCTAAATCATTTAAACTAAATGACTACAGCAAATTTAGTTTTTTAACAATATAAAATGATTTATGATTCATTGTACATAAAAATTCTATTTTGTTCCAATTATTTCACACATTGCTTTAGGTTAATTCTTTAATTTAATATCTTATTCCTCAGTTTCTTTTCTTAAAAGATAGATCTTACAGGACCTCTCTGTGCCAGGGCTATTATATTTATAGGAACACATTTAAAATATAAAAGTATATATCTACAAGGCTATTAATTTGGTACATTTGAGTTAAATTTATTTAAAAAATTCTTCTCATAGACCCATAGAATGTAAGCACTATAGGAGATCTTCAATACCATCTAATTTAATACCTTCATTTTATAGATGAGGAAACTGAGAGTTAGAGAAATTAAATACATTTAATTATCATACATAGCAAGTGGAAGATAAGGAGTTAGCATCCAGAATTCCTGAAAATTAATCTGCTTTTTGCAATACCCCACACTTTTTCTAAGCCCTATCTTATATCATACTCTTTGGTCTTATCAAACTGGCATTTTTTGCTATTTCTCACACATGCCACTTCATCCTTTATCTCCAGGTGTTTCAAATTGTCATTTGTGACTAAAAAGTGCTCCCTTTTCACCTCTGCTTCTTAGTATTCTGATTTGCCTTTCACTTGGTGATCACCTTCCACATGAGACTTCTCTTTATCTCCCCCAGCTGCTAGTGCTTACCCCCCCCCCCCAGAGTACTTTGCATTTTATGAATATCCTTATATTTGTATAAGTTGTTTGAATCAAATAGAATGGAAGTTACTTGAATGCAAGGGCTATTTCAGTTTTTTTTTTCTTTTAGTTCCTGGCACATAGTAAACAATAGTTTATTGGTTGATTGATGCCTGCCATTTTCCAGTTTTGTGATCCTATATAGCAAGAGCATCATAGATTTAAAGGTGTAAAGACCTTAGAGATCATTTAGTCTATCCTCATCACTGTATAAATAAACTGAAGTCCAGAGATGTTAAACTATCCACTCAAAGTTATTCAGATGGTAAGTGGATGTGCCAAGATTCAAATTTAGAAGATCTATTCTCAGAAGGCCCATCAGCCTTTCTAGTATATGCACTCTATTCAGTTTTCTATGAATATGTCTATGATTTGCTATTCAATTCTTGGCAGAAGATTTTGTATGTCACCTTGCATAATTACAAGGTAACATTTTATATCCATCACTTTAGTCCATCAACATATTTTCTCTAGATGTGTTTGTGCCAAGGTCAACCCTAAGTCCCATTGATTTTGTTATCACTTGGCTTGGCAAATAGTACAACACAAGGTTAGTACACATACTTTGTTAGGGAAGGTGAAATAATTTAACAAAACTACATTTTGAAAATGTTACTGGTGGCATAATGAATGAGTTTTGGTAGCTGAACAAAGAGCGGGGATTTCCATTGCAGTCTAAGGGGTTCTCTTTGTGACTGTAATCTACAAACAAAAACTCTTTATCTTTAGGATGGATGGATGTTTTATTCTGCAATATGGTAAGGGTGGTAGGACAAGGAAACCTAGTTAGAATTTATGGCATTTTATAGACATTTCAAGATATCACTTACCATCTCCTGGATTTAAGGTTATTTCTCATAGAAATCCTCACAATGTGTCACTATCCCTCTGTAATCATTTTTTCAAAGATATTATTTGAATTATACTCACACTAGTACCTTTCTTTTTTTTTAAAGACATGGGGACTACGTGGGAAACAGTCTGACCTAGATGATAGAGGTTAGTGCTGTGTATAAACAGGACAGTATGAATCTGATTCATATGGATCAAAATAAGAAAGACAAACTTGTTATTGTACTGGGAAGTAATTCTAAGGAAATAGTAAAAAAGAGGAGTGGGAACACCCAAAGACTAGCCTTATTTTCTTCACTATTGTGCTAGGGCTACTCTGGCAATAGCTCAATTATTTTATGCCCAATCCAGTTATTATGGGAAAAGCACTGCAAGAAACACTGGGATAGATGTAAAACAGACAGGTCTAACAGAGAAAGAGACATCAAGATATACTGGGGAATATGCTTGATTTACACTCAGGAAGACCTAGCTTTGAATTCCATCTCTAATATTTAGTAGGTATATGAACTGGATCGAGGTACTGGCTCTTTCTGAATCTCAGTTTTGATATATATATATATATATATATATATATGTATATGTATACATATATATATATATATATATATATATATAATGGGGAATTAAAAACCATAGTTACAGGTATCAATTGGACTTAACTGCAAGAAAGAGATAAGAAGGGGAAAAGCAGAGCATCTGGTTAATTCCTATTTTAACTGTTTTTTTGGTTACTGTTGTTTTTTAAACTAGATGCTAAACTCAGAGTTTTCTAAGGTACAAGTACTACCCATGCAGTCTAAATTTTGGTACCCTGAGGCAAAACACTAGGTACTTTACCTAGTTAAAATTCTACCTGTGAAACCATGAACAAGTCACTAAAACATTAGTGTCATAATATTCGTAGCATCTTTTTAAGAAGGTTGATGTAAGAAATGAATGAGAAAGTATAAAGTGCTTCATGAATAATGAAGTATTATGGAATCTCAGCTATATAAGAAGTATCAAGTATTAAGCTTGTATAAGACACTTTATGCATATTATGGTATTTGCTCCTCACAATAATCCTCTGAAAGAGTTAGTGGAAGTTGTATCATTCTCATTTTATTTATTGGGAAACTGAAGTGACTTTTACCAAAAAAAATAGCAAAGCTGGAATTGGGATTGACTATGTAGGGCTTTGCTTGGTACCCGGCATAGCAACATTTAGAGGACACTAATAGTTATTCTCTTCTTTGACCATTGTATAAGCACCTGAGCTTAGAATATGATAGGTTGCAAGACATACCAAGAAAAATTAGGCATGTAACCCAGGTTATCTAGCAGGGATCCTCCGACATAGATTGGATTCTCTATTGTTAGAATGAGTTCTCACTGTGTTTGTTGGATGGAAATTCTTATGAGACATTTGGAGAGGAGAGCCATTCCTTTTATTTATTGGTTTCATTTCTCGTTTGAGACAGGATATATGTAGTCCTCGACTTTTGGGGAGTGAATGCATAGAAGAGAGACAAAAGACTTTGGGAAGTGGTAGCTGTATAGATTTTCTGTTATCCCAGATGTCCCTGGATGTCCCACCATATGTTCCATCTTGTTTTCTTAGACATTTCAAGTTGAGAATGGAGATACCTGGTTATATGGAGAAATCTTGATATAAGGGAGAGAAGATAAAGAGTCGGTCCACCTGTATATTTTCTGGTATATCCTAATCTGTGTAATTTCTTTGATTTTTGTTATCAACTTAGAAAAAAGAATATGCCACTAACTTTTTTGTCATGATCTTTTTTTGGTAATTAGCATTTGATATAAGCTTGGTGTAGCTCTTCCCTTTTAAGGAATAGTGACTAGGAAATGGATTTGAACCTGAAAAGAAATAATTTCTCTTTGGCAACAATATTTATGGAGAATAAAGGTAGATACATTTCTAGTTCAGAACTTTTCTCTTTCCAGGGAGAACAATTCTGCTGTCCCTAAGACCTCTCTTCCTCCTTCCTTCCAGACAGTAAGCAGTCTCCTTTAGTGGGTAATAGGAAAAGTTCCTGAGATACCTATTCATTCTTCTCCACTTTTAGACAACTCGTGTGACTGTACATATGGTCTAAATGGGCAAAACACATACCCTACAGATAAAATAAAAATAGAAGCTACCACATACCCTGCTTGCTCCTCCTTGTCTCCTTATAGCTTTACCCCAGCTGTATATAGGCTGGCTGTATGTTGTCCTCTGCAGGAGGAATTTCACAGTTTCTCTGAGTCTCTTACTACACAGAGCTTGTGTCCTCATATCTAAGGTCTTTCTCAATGTCTATGCTACACCCTTCCTCCAACTGAATTTGTTTCTAAAATTGACTTGAGTGTACCTTTTGTCTCAACTGAAACCAGGGCATTTTGTGGCCTTTGTTCTAAAGGGTCAGGATTCCTAGTAAATATCTGAGTTAGGATATAACCTCAGTTCTCCTCACTCAAAAGCTGGTGTTTTTTTCCAGCACATAACACTTAAAGGAAAACAAAGCATTTTGCAATATCTGGTATAGAAAAAATTCTTACAAACAAGGCAAATAGGGAAGGCTTCATGAAGTCAGTGGATTTTGAGGAAGGCTTTAAACTAGGGTAAGTAGGATTTCAATGGGAGCTCAGAGGGAGGAATGTTAACATAAGAAGTGGCTTTTGCAAAGACACAGAAACAGGGGACTTGCCATGTTATGATTGCTTCATTATTTATTTAAGTACTACATAGTGATATTCCATTCTATTAAGGAAAAGAAGCTTTAGAATAGAAAAGCAGAATGTTAGATTGTTTTGACTATAGTGATAGCATTCCTAAGTCACAGCTGGTTTTGCTATAGGAACTAGGAATTAAATCTCCACTTCATTGTAGGTTACCTAGCATCCACAATAGAAGTCAGTCACATTCCCATCACATGGAATAATCTGGAGACTATAGTTATTAAAAACAAATATATACATGTATACACACACACACACACACACACACACACACACACACACATATATATTTAACCAGCTTTGAGGGTTGTAAATTTAAAGGAACTGATCCTAATAAAGTAAGGAAAGATTTGATTCTGGGATTATAGTGTTCTATAGTCATTTTATGTGATTTGTTGTAAAATTTTTTATTTTTTTTTACCAAAATGAACATAATTAGTTTACATTATCATTCATTGCATTACAATATCATTCAAGTCAGGAGTCTCAATCACCTTTCATTATGTCTTATCTCAAAATTAGATATTTTCATTTTTTATTTCTAGAACAGTATCTCTATGTTCATAGAGATAAGCAATATTCTAAGATATAAGACATTTAAGATAGTCTAATATTTTGAGTGTAATTTTTGAAGCCAACAAACCAATATTTTTATAACTCTAGATGTTTATAGTGTGTGAGAGAGGTGAAAACTTCTCAGACTATACTCTAAAATGGAGACAGTGCTCTAAACTCAAGTTAGGCTTCAGCTGCAGCTAGGCCTAAATTTCTTTGCAAACTTACCCCTCCCTTGCTTTCCCCAACTACCGGTTTTTATTGATTAAAAATTGTTTCCCTATTCTTTGTATCTGGGTAGATTCCTCTGCTAGATTGTAAGGCCAAGCTCTCAACCAATGAGGGTAAGGTCAGTGGGAGTGGTTGCTTGTGTTAGGGTATTTAACCATGTTTTTGTTTTCTGTAACCAGCCTGCCTCCACTGGCAACCTGGTGAAGGTGATGCTCCCTTTCTTGCAAGATTTGAATAAATCCTTTCAGTTCCTACCTAGAGAAGCCTCTGAGTTTTTGATTAAAATTTTGGATAGGGTTCCTCATTCCACATAGTAGGATTTTTTTCTATTAGTGAATTTAAAGAATGGTATTATAATGTAGTTACCAAAGAGTCAGGAAAACCTGGGTTAAGTCATGTCTCTGATCTTATCCTGGACAAGTCAGTTAATTTCACAGTGTCCCCAGGAAACCCTCTACAATTGTAAATTACAAGATTTTGACTTCATTAATAGGGCAAATCAGGGGATTTCCTGAAACTGATGAATCACATACCAGATTAAAAAAAAAGTCACATATACCTGATAATAGGTCTTTAATTTTTTTTTTGTTTGTTTCCTAATACAGAAATGTATCTCTGTGAGGTGGTAGAAAATAGAGGCTAATTCAGATTTTCTCTTTCCTAATAATTGTAGTTGTCTTAAAATAGAAAAAAATTATCTTGGGATATTGCAGATTTCTTTTCACTGGGGATTTTCAAAAGAGGATCATTTGGCTTTAAAGATCATCATTTGGCTTTGTTAAAGATGCAATTTTGGGGGCAGCTAGGTGGCTCAGTGAATAGAGCACCAGCCCTGAAGTCAGGAGGACCTGAGTTCAAATTTGGCCTTAGACATTTAACACTTACTAGCCCTACGATCTTGGGCAAATCACTTAACCCCAATTGCCCTGCCCTCCCTCCTCCAAAAAGAAAAAAAAGACTCAGTTCTTCTTCAGGAATATGTTGGATGAGATAACTTTTAAGGGCCTAACAGATTCTGTGATGCTGTAAATGTCTAGTTATTCCTTAAAATAATAATTCTTGGGAAGAAGTTAACTTATTGTATTAAAATTGTTTCTCTATTTCCTCTACCAAAATAACAGCACCACAACCAATACTAATAATAACAATAATAATGATAATAATAAAATTTAAGTAATCATTGTCCTAAAAAAGCAAACATTTGTTCAGCTCTTATTTTGTGCTTTGGGATATATTGTTTGATTTGATGTTTTTAACTGGTGTAATGAAAAGAGCATTGGTCTTTGATTTGGAAGACCTGCATTTGACATCCAATTCTGTATCTGTCACCTTTATGGCTTTTAGCAAGTCACTTCATTTCTGTGGTCCTCATTTTTCTCTTGTATAAAATGGAAGGTCTTGGACTCAATCATTAGGGACCCTTCCATCTTTAAATCTATGATTCTGAGGGAATTAGAACACCAAATGGAGGTGGGAATTGGGTGAACCACACTGACTTCATCTTGTAACTCAATTCTAAAGCTAGCTCAGTTCCCTTTCTATTCAATTATGGATCTGGTTCAATTTCTGTATAGTGAGAAAATGTTATTCAGTGGTGGAAATTGTGAGAAAGCTTTATTGCATTTTTTTCAACCTAGTCCTGAGTGACTGGGAAGCTGGACCACATCTACCTGCTGGTTAAAGACCTTAACTAAGGACTTAAGTTATGCTAAATTAGTTGGGCAGTTGGTTGTCTTTTGTCCTTCGTTCTCAAAGAGGACCAAAATGACATCACTGTGATAAAGTCAAGTTTCAATGTGCCTAACTGTGGGTGATCAGACCAATATGAGCTTGTAAAATTCTACCACAGGTGTGACATAAATAGTCTATGTGAACATTTGGGGTGTATTCTCTGAATTTGTGTATCCTGCATTTATTTGAAGTGTTTCAATTCTGCTTTGCTCATAGAGCACAACACATTCTCTGAGATTAGGGCATCCCATGTTGGGCAGTCCTATGCCAGTGTCTCTCATGTCACACAATCAATTCCAAAGTTCTCGAGAGAGACTTTGAGAGTATCCTTGTATACTGACCAGCATGTATATGCTTATCCTGTGTGAGTTACCCATAAAATAGTCTTTTTGGCAAGCATACATTTTGCATTTAAACAATGTTGTGCTCTCTGAAGCAGAGTTTGAATGCTCGGCAGTTTAGTTTGAGTAAGGTCCTCAGTGTCTGATACCTTACTTATCTTGTCAAGTGATCTTCAGAATCTTCCTAAGACAATTCAAATGGAAGCAATTTAATTTCCTGAAATGGTGCTGAGAGACTTTCCAGATTTCACAGACATACAACAATGAGGTCAAGCACAATGGCTTTGTAGACCTTCGGTTTGGTAATGAGTCTAATACCTCTTCTCTCCTATACTCTCATTTGGAGCCTCCCAAACACTAAGTTAGTTTTAGCAATACATGCATCAGCCTCATTATCAATATGTACATCCCTGGAAAGTGCACTACCAAGGTAAGTAAAGTTACCCACAGCATTCAAAACTTCTCCATTTGTTGTAACTGAGTGTTCCACATGTGGATGGTGAAGTGGTGGCCAATGGAGCACCTGTGTTTTCTTGGTGTTAATTGTTAGGCCAACATGAACACAAACAGCAGAGAACTGATCCATACTTTGCTGTATCTCCACTTCAGAGAATGCATTGAGTGCACAATCCTTGGCAAACAGATAATCATGCACAAACACTCCCTACACTTTGGTCTTGGCTTGTAGCCTTTTCAAATTGAAGAATTTACCATCAGTGTGTTAGCTGACCTCGATGTCATGTTCATCCTCATTGAAAGCATTTGACAACATGACTGAAAATATCATGCTAAAATGCACTGGAGCAAACACATAGCCTTGTTTCATTCCACTGGTGACTGGGAAAGCACAAAAGCATTGTCCATTATCTAGAACCTAGGCAAACATGCCATCATGAAATTGACATACAATGCTGATGAACTTCTCTGGGCAACCAAATTTTACATAATTTTCCATAAGCCCTCACAACTAACAGTATCAAAAGCCTTGGTCAGATCTACAAACATTTTATGCAGACCTCTTTTCTTCTCTTGGCATTTTTCCTGGAGTTGTCAGGCAGTAAACATAATATCAAATTTCCTCAGTCCTTTCTGACTTGCTTTTGGGTAGATGACCATACCCTGGGTGAATGATCAACCTAATAATGTTCTCTAAGTTTCTATTCACTTCCTTAACTTCTTTCTTTTCTTTTGAGGTTAGACTTATCAAGGTCAGAAGGTGGGAGATTGAGGTTTGCCACTAGTATAGTTTTGCTATCTGTTTCTTCCTCTAAATCCCTTAACTTCTCCTCTAGGAATCTAGATGCTCTACTGCTTGGTGCATAAATGTTTAGTAATGATATTGCTTCATTTTTTGATGGCGCCTTTTAGCAGGATATAGGTTCCTGCCTTATCTTTTTTTAATTAGATCTATCTTTGCATTTGCTTTGTCTGAGATAAGGATTGCTACCCTGCTTCTTTTTTTTTTTACTTTAGCTGAAGAATAATAGATTTTACACAAGCCTTTTACCTTTACATGTGTATATCTCCATGTTTCAGATGTGTTTCTTTTTTATTTTTTTAAATTAAATTTTATGTTTATTTTTAGTTTACATTATTCCTTTCCTCAAGATTTTGAGTTACAAATTTTCTCCCTGTCTTTCCCCTACCCACCACCCCAAAACAATTATCCCACTGTATATCTCCTCCCCAAATCTGCTCTCTCCTATATTGTACTATTGTATAATATATATTGTACTATTCTCATACTGAGAAAAGTTTCATAAGTTACAATGATCATTTTTCCATGTAGGGAATGTACATGGTTTAACTTTGATAAGTTCCTTATGATTTCTTTTCCCTGTTTACCTTCTCATGCTTCTCAGTTTTGCTTGGTAGGTGATTCTTGGTTTTAATCCTAGCTCCTTTGACCTTTGGAATATCATATTCCAAGCCCTTTGATCCCTCAATGTAGAAGCTGCCAGAACCTGTGTTATCCTAACTGTGTTCCCACAATATTAAACTTGTTTTTTCTAGGCTGCTTATAATATTTTCTTCTTGATCTGGTATTTCTGGAACCTGGCTATAATATTCCTAGGAGTTTGCTTTTTGGGATCTTTTTCAAGAGGTGATTAGTGGATTCTTTCAAATTCTATTTTGCCCCCTGGTTCTAAAACATCAGGGCAATTTTCCTTGAGAATTTCTTGAAGGATTATTTCTAGGTTCTTTTTTTGATCATGGCTTTCAGGTAGTCCCATAATTTTTAAATTATCTCTCCTGGGTCTATTTTCCAGGTCAATGGTTTTTCCAATGAGATATTTCACATTGCCTTCTATTTTTTTCATTTGTTTAATAGTATCTTGATTTCTCATAAAGTCGCTAGCTTCCATTTGCTCTAATCTAATTCTGAAGGAATGGTTCTCTTCAGGGAGCTTTTTTGAGATTCTTTTTCCATCTGGCAAATTTGGCTTTTTAAGGCATTCTTCTCCTCATTGCCTTTCTGAGCCTCTTTTGCCATTTGAGTTAGTCTTTTTTTTTTCCAAAATGCTTTACTAACTTCTGGTTTACATCATTCATTTCTGTCAGAATTTGAGTTACAATTTTTCCCCATTTTTCCCCTACCCACCACCCCAGAATAACAGTCATACAGGATATCCCCTCATCCAATCTGCTCTCTCCCATCTCTTCTCCCATACCCCCTTCGACTTTTCCAGTAGGGTGAGGTGAATCCCCGTGCTCCATTGCCTGCATGTCTTATCTCCCAACTATATGCAAAATAGTATTAATCATAGCATATATATATATATATATATATATGTGTGTGTGTGTGTGTGTGTGTGTGTGTGTGTGTGTGTGTGTGTGTGTGTGTATATATATATAGTATTAATCATAGTATATACATGTATATATATATATATATATATATATATATATAATTGATTTTAAAGGGAAGATAAGCAACTTAGTATATGCTGTACATGTGAAGCTATGTAAAACATTACCATAGTAGATATATTGTAAAAGACTGACTATATTTCCCTCCCTCCCATCCCACCTTCCACCTGGTACACTCCCCACCTTGATCCTGTGCCTTTTCAAAAGTTGGTGCTTCCAACATCCCTCCCCCACCAGCCAGCCCTCCCCTCCACTACCTTCCCCTACCCCCCTGCCACCCATGCTCCTGTAGGGTGGGACACCCTATTTAGTATGCATGTCACTCTCTCCCTGGTCCAAATTCAATGAGAATAAGGTTTTTTGCCTTTTTGCCTTCCAGTTCTTCCCATCCCCTTCAACCACCGTCCCCTGCATCCTCTACACGAGACAGTTCACCCCGTTGTCTCTCCCCATTACCCCTTACCACATTACTCTCTGAACTGTGCCCTCTATCTATGTATACCTGAAAACATATATACACACATTCACAAATGTATTCATATGCCCATATACCCTTCTTCAACTATTTTTATATTGAGGTAAGTTTCATCAGTTACAGTTATTATTTTTCCTCGTAAGAATGTAAATAGTTCAACTTTGATAAGTTCATAGTGATTTCTTTTCCCTGTTTGCCTTCTCAAGCATCTCTTGCTTCTTGTATCTGAATGTCAAATTTTCTATGCAACTCTGGATTTTCCTCAAGAATGCTCAGAAGTCCTCTATTCCACTGAATGACCATATTTTCCCCTGAAACATGACACTCAGTTTTGCTGGGTAGGTGATTCTTGTTTTTTTTTTTATTTTGTTTTGTTTTGTTTTTTGGGTGAATGCAGAAGTTTATTAAAACAAAGTGTATTTGTCAGTGCTGGGTTTGACCCACAGATATTTTCTTTACTCAGTGAAATATAAAAAGAGATCTTTTTTTTTGCTGAAAAATGCTATTTATAGAAGCAGGTTGGAGTTTGAATATCTTGTGGTTTTAGAAATTTTTCTTAGATGCTTATCTTTATAAGTTAAAAAGTTACATTCAGAAAATATAGATATGTTGTAAAAACATAGCAAAATTGGGTCTTCAGAATTAGGTATCTAACAATGTCTTTAGTTCTTTCTTCACGAAGAATAGCAACATCCCTCCCTAGCCATTCATTAACTTTCTTTTTTTTATATTTGAAACGTTTAATTTTAAAACTTCAAATTTCAGATCCATTCCCTTCCTCCCTTGTCATCCACTCCCTTTGGGAAGATAAGCAATTCAGTATGTGTTGTACTTATAAAGTTATGCAAAATATTACCATAGTAGATATATTATAAAAGACTGCTTATATTTCCCTCCCACCCATCCCACCCCCCACCTGGTCCATTCCCTACTTTGATCCTGTCCCACTTTGAAAGTGGGTACTTCTAACTTCCCCTCCATCATCCCCCCTCTGATCCCCCTTCCCCCTACTCTCCTGCAGGGTGAGATATCCCATTCAGTATGTATGTCATTCTCTCCCTGAACCAAATTCAATGAGAACATGGTTTTGCCTTTTTGCCTTCCTGTTCTTCCCCTCCCCTGCAACCACCTCCCCTTGCCTCTTCTGTATGAGATAGTTTACCCCACCCTATCTCTCCCCATCTCTTGTTGCCACATTCCTCTCTCACCTCTTAAATTCACCCCTTAAGTATCATCCCTTCCCACCAAATTCGACCCGTGCCCTCTATCCATGTATACCTATAAACATATGTACACACATTCACATATGTATTCATATGCCCATATATCCTTCTTCAATTGTTTTCATACTGAGAAAGGTTTCATCAGTCATAAGTTATTGTTTTTCCATGTAGGAATGTAAATAGTTCAACTTTGATAAGTTCCTTTTGATTTCTTTTCCTTGATTACCTTCTTAAGCATCTCTTACTTCTTATGTCTGAATGTCAAATTTTCTATTCAACTATGTTTTTTTCCTCAAGAATACTTGAAAGTCCTCTATTCCACTGAATGAACATATTTTCCCCTGAAACAAGATACTCACTTATGCTGGGTAGTTGATTCTTGGTTTTAATCCCAACTCTTTTGATCTCTGGAATATCATATTCCATGCCCTTCAATCCCTCAGTGAAGAAGCTGCCAGGTCCTGTGCTATTCTGATTGTGTTTCCACAATATATTTCTTCCTGGCTGCTTGTAGCATTTTCTCCTTGATCTGGGAATTTTGGAACCTGGCTATCATATTCCTAGGAGTTTTCTTTTGGGGATCTTTTACAGGAGGTGATCTGTGGATTCTTTCAACCTCTGTTTCCCCCTCTGGGTCTTAAACAGGGCAATTTTCCTTGGGAATTTCTTGAAGGATGATTTCTAGGTTCTTTCTTTGATCATGGCTTTCAGGTAGTCCAATAATTTTTAAATTATCTCTCCTGGATCTATATCCAGGTCAGTGGTTTTTTCCATAAGATATTACACATTGCCTTCTATTCTTTCATTTGTTTGGATCTGTTTAACAGCATCTTGATTTCTCATAAAGTCACTAGCTTCCATTTGCTCTAGTCTAACTCTGAAGGAATGAATCTCCTCAGTGAGCTTTTGAGATTCTTTTTCCATCTGGCAAATTTGGCTTTTTAAGGCATTCTTCTCCTTGTTGCCCTTTGAGCCTCCTTTGCCATTTGAGCTAGTCTATTTTAAGGTGTTATATTCCTCAGTCAGGCTGCTGATTGTTATTTCATACTTTTCTTGCATCTTTCTCATTTCTCTTCCCAATTTCCCCCCACTTCTCTTATCTGCTTCCTAAGGTCCTCTATGGCCTGTAAGTAGCTTGTATTTTCATTGGGAGCTTTTGGTCCAGGATTTCTGAGCTCATAGTCCTCCTCCTGTTTCATGCTTTGATCCTCCTTGCCCCCAAAATAGTCTAATGTTGCATTTTTCTGTTTATTTTGTTTCCTTTGCCTAGGCATGTTGCTAATCAATTACTTGACTTTTGTCCATGTTGCCACAGTAGGACCTTGCCACCAGTCAGGGGAACTTCTGTCCCAAAGTTGGGGTTTTCTCAACTTCTGGAGGTATTAGTTGGATGGCCTCTGTGAAGCCTCCACACACTCTGGCAAGCTTGTCACACACCCCAAGACCTCCACCCCAGACCACAATCCAGATCCAAGAAGGGTATAAAGCAAGAGCGCTTACCCCCCAGACTGAACGTCAGATCCCCCTACAGTTCACAGGCCAAGAGCTGAAGCTGCAATGTGGCAATATGTTGCAAGCTGCACCTGCTCCTCAGCACCTTCTCCCTCCCAGGGGAAGAAGCTGATGCATTCTCCCAACCAGTCCCAAAGTCCTTAGGGCACTAACTCCTCACTTTGTCCTTGGCATCTATGTGTTGATAATTCTGGAAATGCCACAGCTCCTGGTGTTCTGGGCTCCCTCCAGCCAGCTGCTGGTCTGGCTGACCTCAGGCTAAAACCAAGACTCAGGCAGGCCTCGGCTCGGCTCCTAGAGCACTGTGCTGGCAGCTTCCAGAGTGCTGTTCTCGCAGCATCCAAAGTGCTGTGCTGGCTGCTCCCTGTGGGGCTGCCAGGCTGTCCTCAGTAGGAGGTTAGCTTCTCTGTGTCATTTTGTGGGTTCTGGAACTCCAGAGGTCTTTCATAGTCTCCTTTTTACATAATTTTGAAGTGGTGTGGGTTGGAGCTCAGTGGAAGTGCTGCTTCTACACCACCATCTTGACTCTGCCCCTGAGTTAATCTATTTTTTTATGGTGTTATTTTCTTCAGTCAGGTTGTTCACTCTCTTTTCATGATTTTCTTTCATCATTCTCATTTCTCTTACCAATTTTTTCTCCACTTCTCTTATTTGGTTTCAAAATCCTTCTTAAGCTCCTTATGCCCTGTAACTACTTCATATTTTTCTTGGAAGCTTTTGGTACAGGAGTTCTGATACATTGTATTCCTCCTGTTCCATGCTTTGATCCTTTTTTTCCCCAGAAAAGGAATGCAAGATCAGATTGCTGTTCTTGCTTTGCTTCCTTTGCTTGCTCATGTTGCCACTCAATTAGTTCACTTTGGAGCTTTTTGCCCCAGTAAAATCCTGCTTCCAGAGATGAGAGCTTTGTCCCAAATCACTGGAGTTTTCTCAGCTGCTGGAGCTATTGTTTGAAGCCTCCACTGGCTCTGGCACACTGATCATGCACCCCAGGACCTCTACCCTAGAGAGCAATACAGATCCAAGCAGGTTAAAGCAAGAGTGATTACCCCTCAGATTTGTGCACTTGGTCCCCCTACACTCTGCCAGCCAGGAAGCATCCATGTGGCAGTGGCCTCTGCACCTCAGCTGCTTCTCCCCGCTAGGAGCAGAGGCTGGACCACACTCCTGGACCCCTTTTCCCACAAAGTCCACACTAAACTCTCACTTTGTCTTTGGCATTTATGGAATGACAATTCTGGAAACCACCATAGCAGCTGGTCCTCTACTCTCCTGAAGTTCCTCCAGCTGGCACTGGGTGTGGCCACCCTGAGGCTAAAACTGCTGACTCAGGCAGGGCTGGGTTCTGCTCCAAGTGAGCTGTGGTGGACCCTTCTTGTTGGCCTGCTGGGCTGTCTTCAGTGGAAGGTTTTTTTCTCTGTCATTTTGTGGGTTCTGTATCTTTAAAATTTGTTTAGAGTCATTTTTTATAGGTATTTGAGGTGGTTATGGAAGAGGCATATGGAGTTTTCCTGCTTCTTTGCCACCATCTTGGCTCCACCCCCAGATGTGCTTCTTGTAAACAGCATAATGCAGGATTGTGGTTTTTAATACATTCTGCTATCTGCATCTGTTTTATGGGAGAGTTCATACCATTCACATTCATGGTTATGATTACTATCTGTGTCTTTCCCTCCATCCTACTCCCTCCCCTGTTTATGCTCTTATTTTTCCCTTCTCTTTTTCCCTCCTTATGGGTTTTACTTTTGACTGCAGCATCCCTCAGTATTCCCTACTTATCAGCCACCCTCCCTTTCCCCTCTTTTTTCTTCTTCCCTCCCTCCCTTTTTTTTTTTAAAGCAATTGGGGTTAAGTAACTTGCTCAAGGTTACACAGCTAGTCATTATTTATGTATGGGTGCTCATTTTCTGAGGCCAGTTTCGATCTCGGGTCATCCCAACTCCGAGGCTGGTGCTCTTACTCACTGTGCCACCTAGCTGCTCCTCTTCCTTCCCTTCTAACCTAAAGTTCTCTTTTAAACAAGGTGCATTCATTTAGTAACTCAAAGTACAAAGGTGAAAATCCTACATCCCTGGGTAGTAAATTCATTTAGTCAATCACAAAGTCTTCTCTCTTCTCAACTGGAAATTAATTTCTAATCATAAACAAAGTACATTCATTTGCTTAGTCACAAAGTACAAAGGTCAAAAAAGTTTTCTACCCCTGGATCACAACTGAATTACAATATCGTTAGTCACCACTAAGCACCCTCTCAAGGGGCAATGGAAAGCACAAAGGCCATCCACCCCTAGGTCACAACTAGATTACAATATCGTCACATCATTCAATACCCAAGGAGAGGTATTTTCTTAATCTTGACTGGGGGAAAGTTCTCAGCAGTTTCTGTCCCTGGGAAACCAAAGCTTAACAAAGCTACCAAAGAATTCATGTACATTGTCTGCCTCCTCATCAATTCACTCTTTTCCTGTAAAATCAACCTAGACCCAACAACATTGTCTGAGGCCTCTATCAACAAATGAATCTGACACAGTAAAATCAAAACAGACAGACAAAATAACAGCACCACAGCCATGCCTCCTCAGTTCTCAGCAGCTCTGGGTGGCTCTCAGAAGTCCTGGGCAGCTTTGGCTGGCAGCTCTTCCTCTCTTTCACTCTTTCTCAGCAACTCTTGACCGTGGCAGGTCTCTCTCTCTGTCTGCCACCACGATGCTGCTCCCCAAAGTTCTTTTGGCCTCTTTCAGCTTGGGCTTTTCCCTATACTGGGCACCAGCTCCTCCCAGTTCAGCCCCCTCTTTTCATGTCAACAAGTCCATCTCACTGTGGGGTTCATATTCCATTACCATACAACATCAAAATAAATCATCTTGACCAGGTCCCACAAATACCCAAGGCAAATTATGGAAAGAATTTTTGTTCTTCCTGCGGTTCTCTATGGATAAGGAAGGGGTAGGAAATTACCAAAATTTTATGGTCTTCAGAAAATTAAGACATATGAAATAGCACTGGTATAGCTAAGTGGCAGAGTAGAATGAACACCTGCTTTGGAGTCAGGAAGACCTGAGTTCAAATTTGGCCCCAGAAACTTGTCAGTTGTGTGACCCTGGTCAAGATATTTGACTTTGTTTGCCTTAATTTACTCATCCGTAAAATGAGCTGGAGAGGGAAATGGCAAACCACACTTACATCTTTGCCGGTAAAACCTCAAATGGGTTCAAGAAAAGATGTACATGACTTACATGATGAAACAAAAGCACTGACCAATTGTTACAGTGCCATCTACTTATACATTTTCATTTATTTTATTATCCTTATTTTATCAAATGTTATTTGGAATGGTAAATCACTAAGATCCCTTACAACTCAAAAACCAAGTGAGACCTATAAAAATTGCAACTTTATGTATCATTTGTTCAGCAGAGATTTAAAGATCTTTGAAGTTTATTTTTGGCTACTGTGGGAGAATAACTTCAATACAATTTTACTTTTGGGGGGATTTCATCCATTTTTTACTATATCCAAATGGGAAAACCATAGCTGATCGTTTCTTAAAATATTTGGCTTGTTTACTGTTGTTTCATTGTTATGAAATAATATCTTTGTAGATCCCTAAGGCTAAGGAAACTATCTTACATAAAGGTGTTTTATCAAACTTTACTACCCTGTATGTGCTTTATTACATATTTATTAAATAGAATCAATTTAAATTAATAACTAAGAAGACTTTCATGGTTAACATGTTTTTTACTTCAATTAAAGGATATATACATACATATACATTATATGTATATTTGTATATATATTATATGTATATACATATATAAATATAGATATAAATCCATGTCTATGTATCCTTGGTGGGTGGGGATGTGTTTATGTGTGTGTTTCTGTACTTAACTGCTTGCTTTTCTTTTATTTACTGATGACTTTTTCTTTTCAAGGTTGCGTAGCTGGCAGTATGGGATTGTAATAGTCCTAGCTGAACTCTATAAGATCTGGTGATCAAAGACCAAATAGGACAAAAGGCATAGTTGCTCATCTCACATGAATGATTTTCTTTAGGATTTCTAAACCTTTAAAACATGCTCATGGTGGTAATCTGCCTGTCATTCAACATGAAGTCATTCGTATTTATATCATGTTCTTTTCTCTACTTAGACAGAATGTGTTTGTCACAAGTCAAAGATGCCTAATAGCTACAGGAGGAATTTTGAATAGAAGTGGATAAGAAGATATTACTCTTATGTACTTTTCCCTCCCTGCAATTCTACATTGAGGTAAAATTGAGTTTGCTTTCCCTTTCCTATAATTGCATTAATGCTTGTTAATGTTTCTTACCTATTCTGTTTTATGCAATTTCACTGTTAGAATTAGCATACAATATTTAGTAAAGAAAACGTATCCACATTCTACTTTCCACAAAACTCAGAAGACTGCTCTAATGTGCTAGCATCCATTTTAGTCCCATGGCTCTCATATTCCATCTTCTTTCTGCTTTTGACAGTTGGTTCTCTGATATTTATGAATCGTGTTTTCTTTCATTCAGAGAAACTACAGTTTTCCTTTTGGATTCAGTATTTTAGGGGGCACATCTGTGATTTCAAGTGCTGCACTGGGAAATAAATAAATCAGAACTGAGACCACAAAAATGTGCCCAAATGATTTTTACTGTACCATTCTTTATGCTGTGCTGGCACCAGAGGGAAAGGTTAGAGCTTGAGTGTTTATCAAGAATGTCTGTTTGCTTGAAATGAACCTCAGATTTAACAGGGAAAATGTATACACACTATATTTAAATGTGGATATAAGTATCTATAGACCACACATAATGAATACAAATACCCACTTAGCACATGATATTCTCATATAATATATAATATGTAATACTTCACAAACTTCAAAATGCTATCTGTATTAGCTCGTATTATTATCATTATTAGTTATATATGATGGAGAAACATGAGAAAATTAGCATCAACTGATCTAGAGCAGAGTAAACACAACCAAGAGACCAAAATATTCAACTCCTATACTTCAGTAAAGGAAAAAAAATGGGGCAACTAGGTGGTGCAGTGAATATATTACTGGCTCTGAAGTCAGGAGGACCTGAGTTCAAATCTGGCCTCAGACAATTGACAATTAACTAGTTCTTGGGCAAGTCACTTAATCCCATTTCCCTTGCCTTCCCCACTCAAAAAAAAAAAAGAAAATATTAAGTTACTTGAATTTTAATTATAATGGCAAATCTTTGTCCTGAAGAGATAATTTTAAAACTCACTTCCTTCTTTGCTGTATAAACATTTTTTGATATAAGACATAAAATTACTTATATACAGTTAATTTGTTAGTTCTTCCTCAAATCTCCATCTTGAGAAATTATCTCAGATCAACTATCCATCATTTTCCAGACATAGACACCATGTGCCACCCACCAGGGTCCCCACTTAGAATGTAAGTTTTTTTTTGAGGGCAGACTATCTTTTTTTTTCTTTTTGATTGTATTTTGATCTCCAATGCTTAGCACAGCATGTGGCACATAATGAAGATTTATCGACTGACTATTGTTTTTACTTACTTTTTTATTTAAAGAGATAAATAGTAACATGGAGAAGCACACTTAAAGAAGAAAAGTTGTTAAAATAAAGTGCATCAATAAAACAAAAGAGATTAATGAATGAGATCCTCAAATGTACATGAGGTGAACCAAATGGCAAAATCTCAAAGTTGTAAAGATAAAAAAGGAAACTTCTTATTATTCCTTAACAGGACCTTTCAACCAAAAACTTCACAGATTGTGACATTATTTTATTGTAGCTGAAGAAGTGATTGTTTGAAACAAATGTTTGATTAAAGGGTTTTAGTTCAACATATACGCCTTCCACTTTGTGTCCTACCACACAAAACAATTTATAGAGACAAAATTTTCAAGTCATAAGTATGAGGCATTCAGACAGTCATGATCTATTCTGCTAAATGGAAGATTTGGAAATAAACTATGAACATCCAAAGGAGGAGATGCTAAAGGCATACCGATCATTTCTCTTCTATGTGTCCTAGAGAAATGATTCAAAATCAATAAATGGATGCTTTTTAAATACTTAACTAGCATAATAATAGTTCAGAAGTAATAATGTGGTGCTTTTTGTGGACTGGGGGACATGTGATCTCAATGGTATAAGGAACTCACTGTCCTTCTGCAACATAAAGAGGTACTCAAAACCTTAAGATGTTAAGTCCCTTGCCAAGGGTCATATAGCCACTACTCCTCAGGTAGTGAATTAAATAATTATGTCTACTTAGTCTTGAGGTCAGCTATCTACACACTGTTTTATCTACTACTGACCTCTGATATTCTCTGTGTGACCTTGGGCAAATCACTAATTCTATCTTTGTGTTTCAGTTTCTACATTTATAAAATGAAGTTTGGAGACGAGATGGTTTCTGAGAGACTTCCAGGTGCAGAATAATATATAACTCAGGTCTAGGCTAGAGTAGAGGTTATGTATGTGTTAAGAATAAATGGCGGCGGGGGCGGGGGCTAGGTGGCTGTGTCAGCCCTGGAGTCAGAAGGACCTGAGTTTGGATCCGACCTCAGACACAACGCACACACAAACAAAAACCTAGCTGTGTGACTTTGGGCAAGTTACTTAACCCCAACTGCCCTCCAAAAATAAAAAAAAAGAGGAAATGGGAAATTTGAATATAAACTCTTTGAAACCAATTTGGGGAGGCCTTTGAATGCCAGAAGAACTAGGTTTTTTATTGGCTTGCCATTAAAGTGTTTTGAGCCTCTTAAGGGAAAAAATAGCAAATATTTTTATAAGTGCACACACACGCATACATGTACACACATGCTTATATGTATATATACACAATACACATATGCAGATATATACATGCATGCATGTACACAGATAATATAATACATATATACATGTATGTTTAAGGCAGATTAAACTGGCAGAATAAATTTCAGGGTGAATTTGAGTGGGGAGGATTAAAAAAAGGCAAAGTACCTCTTAATCTTCTAGGACCATACATTTTATAAAGGGAGATAATATGTACTTATTAGTAGTTATTATTAGCTATATACAAAATCACAGAGATAGAAGTTGGGACAATAAAAAAGGTCAGTGCAATTGTCATAGAACCTGCATGAAGAGAGGAATTTGTAGCATAGCTGGCAAGGTAGGTTGGGATCAGGCTATAAAGGACATTAGCTGACACAGAGAGGAGTTTTAATTGATGTAAGATGTAATAAGAAAGGGGCATCTAGATGGCACAATGGGTAGAAAACTGAGCCTGAAGTCAGGAAGACATCTTCCTGAGTTCATTTCTTAACCATGTAAGCCTGGGTAAATCACTTAACTCTTTTTGCTTGTTTCTCATTTGTACAGTGAGCTGAAGAAGAAAATGATAAACCATTCCAGTACCTTTGCTGAGAAAACCACAAATGGGATCACAAAGAGTGGGATACAACTGAATAACACTGAATAACAATGACAACAAGTAACAAGATGCCACCTAAACTAATTGAGCAGAAAGTGACATGGTCAGCTCTGTGCTTTAGGAAAACCACATTGACAGTTATTGAGTGTAGACACATAAGTTTATTGGGGGAAGGGATAGATTTAAGAATACTTTCGTCAACTATTTTTAATATTATGTTTGTTGGAAAACAAATTATGCTTCTAATATTATTGTAAACAATGAAGAAATAGTTTGTTATTTACCAGTACCTTGACAAATTAACATAAATTCCTTGCAATTGTACAAGCATTTAGTCATCACCTCCTATGTTTCAGTCAGCATGCTAAGCAGTGCCATTATAGAAAAAGCAAGAACAAACTGCCCCTGCCTACCTTCAAAGATTGTATATTTTATTGGAGAAAAGTACACATATACAGATAATTTTAATCACAACTTTTTTTTTTTAATTTGGAGGGATGGGATGTCAGAGAAGAGGTCTGGTAAGTGGGAATATCAGGAAGAACCTTGTATAGGAGGCTATACGAAGCTAAATTAAGCCTTAAAAGGAACTTGGAAGTATTCAAAGAGAATTAAGGGCCGAGAGGGAAAAACCAAAGGCTTAGGGAATAGCTTGTACAAAGACTTGGAGTAAAAAGCAAATTTGGGAAATACTAAGTAAGCCTACTGGGCTTCAGCACAGAATATATAAGGGGGATGTATCTCTTTTCCAAATATTTCCCCAAAATGCACTAAAGATTGTGTGATTGTAATAGAACTAGGTAATTCCCGATGATGATGATTTTCTTGTGTTGTTCATTCACTTATAGTTGTATTCATCTCTTCATGACCCCATTTAGGATTTTCTTAACAAACATAAAGAGTGGTTTACCATTTCCTTCTCTAGCTCTTTTTATAGATGAGGAAACTGAGGAAAACAGGATTAAGTGACTTGCCAAGGGTCATGCAGGGAAGAAGTATCTGAAGCCAGATTGAACTCAGGAAGACAAGTCTCTCTGACCCCAGGCCTGGTACTCTAATCACTGTACCATCTACCTAAGCAAAATGATATTTATATCATCCTATTATTACATTATATTTCAGAATAAAGAGATATTGGCATCTTCTGTGAGTAGGGGGGGAGAATTAAGTGGTAACAATTTACTTCATTATATGTTATCACAATATTGCTTGTCTTTAATAGACCTTAAGACCTTTGAGTCTTAAGACCTTAAGGCCATTGAGGCTTTTTGGTACCCTGATCTCAGAAATCTGTTTTTTGAAGATTTCACACACACACACACACACACACACACACACACACACACACACACACACACCTTTTTTCCCCCATGACTGCCCTCTAAGGACTATTTACACATAAAATACCTTCGAATATTGAAAAGTGGCACCTGGGTGGCATAGCAGAGAGAGGGATGGACTTGTTATAAGGAGTACATAATTTCAAATCGTTATTCAGAAATTTTCTATATGTACAACCCTAGGAAAGTCATTTAATCTCTCTAAGCCTTAGTATCCTAGTTTGTAAAATAAGGATAATAATAGCACCTACCTTACAAAGAAGTTGTGGGTGGGGCAGCTGGGTGGGGCAGCTAGGTGGCGCAGTGAGTAAGAGCAACTGCCTCAGAGTTGGGATGACCTGAGATCAAATCCGGCCTCAGAAAATGAGCACCCACACACAAATAATGACTAGCCATGTGACCTTGAGCAAGTTACTTAACCCCAATTGCTTAAAAAAACAAAACAAAAAAAAAGTAGTTGTAGGGAATACATGAGATACTGTATGTAAAGCACTTTGAAAACTTCAGAGATGTTTTAATTTATAATTCTCTCATCAATAGTGATATAAAGTATTTTTTCATATGCTTATAGATAACTTTAATTTCTTAATCTGAAAACTGCCTGTTCATATCCTTTGACCATTTATCAACTGGGGAATGACTTTTATTCTTATAAATTTGACTCAGGTCTCTATATATGTGAGAAATGAGACCTTTATCAAAAACACTGGCTGTCAAAATTGTTTCCTGGCTTTTTGCTTTCCTTCTAGTCTTAGTTGCTTAGGTTTTGTTTATAGAAAACATTCTTAATTTAATGTAATCAAAATCATCCATTTTGCATTCCATAATGTTCTCTATCTCTTGTTTGATCACAAATTCTTCCCTTCTCCATAGATCTGACAGGTAAACTATTCCTTGCTCTCCTACACTTATACTATAACTCTTTATGTCTAAATTATGTACCTATTTTGACTTTATCTTGGTACAGGGTGAGAGCTGTTAGTTTATACCTAGTTTCTGCCATATTATTTTTGAGTTTTCCTGAGAGTTTTTGACAAATTGTGATTTCCTAGCCTAGAAGCTAGAGTCTGAGTTTATCAAGCAATAGATTACCATAGTCATTGACTACTGGGTCTTGTGTAGCTAACCTATTCCACTGATTCAAAACTGATATTTCTTAGCCAGTACAAAAGAGTGTTGATGATTGCTGCTTTATAATATGGTTTTAGATCTGGAGTGGCTATACCACCTTCCTTTGCATTTCTTTTCATTAATTCCCTTGATATTCTTGAACTTTTGTTCTTCCAGATGCATTTTGTTATTATTTTTTCTAACTCTATAAAATAACTTTTGGTAGTTTCATTGGTATGGCACTAATTAAATAAACTTAGGTAGAATTGTAATTTTTTATATTGACACAGCCTACCCTTGAGCAATTAATATTTTTCTAATTTTTTATGTCTGATTGTATTTGTGGGAAAAGTGTTTTGTAATTGTGTGCATATACTTCCTTGGTTGGTCTTGGCAAGACATGTTTTATGTTGTCTATAGTTATTTTAAGTGGAATTTCTCTTTTTATCTCTTGTTACTAGGCTTTGTTGGTAATAGATAGAAATGCTGATGATTCATTTTAATTTATATCTTGCAACTTTATTAAAGTTGTTAATTATTTCAAGTAGTTTTTTTAGTTGATTCTCTAAGTTTATAATATCACAAAGAGTGATAGTTTTGTTTCCTCATTGCATATTCTAATTCCTTCATTTTATTTTTTCTTAGCTAAACCTAAGATTTATAGTAAAACACTGAATAATAATGATGATGAGAAACATCCTTATTTCACCTCTGATCCTATTGAGAAAGCCTCTAGCTTATCTCCACTACATAAAATGCTTGCTGATGGTTTTAGATAGATACTATTCATCATTTTAAGAAAAGCTTCATTTATTCCTATGCTCTCTAGTGTTTTTAAAAGGAATGGGTGCTATATTTTGTCAAAACCTTTTGTTGTTGTTTTTTTTTCTTTTTGGAAGGGAGAAGGTGGGGCAATTAGGGCTAAATGACTTGTCCAAGCTCACATGGCTAATTTTTATGTTAAGTGTCTGAGGCTGGATTTGAACTCAGGTTCTCCTGACTCCAGGGCTGGTGCTCTATTCACTGTATCACCTGGCCACCTCTTGTCAAAACCTTTTTGTGCCTCTCTTGAGATAATCATATGTTTTTTCAGTTTTGTTATGTATGTGGTCAAGTATGCTGATAATTTTCCTAATGTTGAACCAGACCGCCAATGCTGGTTTAAATCCTACTTGGTCACAAAGTATTATCTTTATGACAAATTACCATATTTTTTGCTAATATTTTACATAAAATTTTTGCATCAATATTTATTAAGGAATTTGATCTATAATTTTCTCTCTGTTTTGGCTCTTCCTGGTTTATGTATCAGCACCATATTTGTGTCACCTATTTTTCCACATAGTTTATATTATAATGGGATTAACTATACCTTAAATGTTTGGTAGAATTCACTTGTAAAACCATCTGGGCGTGGAAAGTTTTTCTTATGGAGTTCATTGATGACTTTTTCAATTTATTCTTCTAAAATGGGGTTAAGTATTTCATATCCTCTTCTGTTAATCTGGACAATTTATATTTATGTAAAAATTCACCCATTTCACTTAGTTTGCCAGATTTATTGGCATACAGTGGGGCAAAATAGCTCCTAATTATTGCTTTAATTTCCTCTTCATCGGTGGTGAATTTACCCTTTTCATTTTTGATACTGACTATATGTCTTTTTAAATCAAATTATCCTAAAGTTTACCTATTTTATTGTTTGTCTTTCAGGAGATAATTGGTAGATTCTGTCAATGATTTTTCCATCTGGTTCTAGGATATCAGGGCAGTTTTCCTTGATAATTTTTTGAAAGATGCTACACAAGCTCTTTTTTTTTTTTTAAAATCATAGCTTTCAGGTGGTCCAATAATTCTTAAATTAGCTCTCCACAAAATTTATCTATTTTCCAGGTCATTTCTTTTTCCATTGAGATATTTCACATTGTCTTCTATTCTTTTCCATTCTTTTTTTATTGTTTCTTTATTTCTCATAGTCATTAGCTTCGATGTGCTCAATTCTAATTTTTCAGGTATTATGTTTCTCAATGAGCTTTTTTTTTTTTTTACCTCTTTTTCCATTTGGCCAAATCTGTTTTTTGAGGAGGCATTTTTTTCTTTTCCTTCAATGATTCTTGTGACTTTTTTCCATTTGACAAATGCTGCTTGTTAAGGCATTATAGTCTTCATTGTCTTTTTGTACCACTTTTACCATTTGGCCTAGTCTGACTTTTTGAGGTTTTATTTTTCTCGATATTTTTTGTGTCTCCTTTACCAGGCTGTTAATGTTTTTTTTTAATGATATTTTGTTTTGCTTCACTCTCATTTCTTTTCCCAATTTTTCCTCTACTTCTCTTACTTTACTTTCAAAATATTTTTCATGCTCTCCTCACTCCATTCTATCCTGCACTTTGCTATCAAATGAATATTCCTAATATATAGGTTTAGCCATGTCATCCTCATATTCAATAAATTCCTATGGCTTCATTTTACATACAAGATTTCATATAAAATCTTATTTATGTTTTAAAGTCCTTCATAAGCTGGCCCCTTTTTGCCTTCCTAGTCTTCTTATACTTACTGTCCTCTATGAAATTTAAAATAGAGTGTTACTAATCCTTTATTGTTCCTTCAACAAGACATCATGTCTCTCAATTGCATGTATTTTCACTGTTTCTTCCTTACTCTTAGAATTCTCTTGTTCTCTATCCATCTCGATTTCCAGGCATCACTGGCTTCTCTAATGTTCCAAGTAAAATCTCATTGATTTCACAAAGCTTTTTCTAGTCTCTCTTAATGCCTAGTTCCTTCTCTTTAAGATTATGTCTGGTTTATTTTGTCAATATCTTGTTTGATCTTAGGTTTTATTTTTTACATGTTATTTATTCCATTAGACTTTTAGTTCCTTGAGATCATCAATTGATTTTACCTTTTTTTCTTTATCCCCACCACTTACCACAGTGTCTGGCACATAGTAGGTAATGTAGACGACTCAATTTAAGTGGATTCTACTTTTTACTTATGTTCAAGGAAAAGTAGGATAAAATATATGACATAATAGATAGAAAAAAAATCATGTTTTCAGTTCTATGCTGAAATGTTTGGTCTTGTCATTTGTTACTCTTGATTCCCTTCTACCCCTTTTGTCTATAAAATTAAAGGACTGAAATATAAGATCTCTTTCAACTTTGGAGTCCTATGATTCAGTGTTAATGACTGAGAAAATGTGAGTTCATCTTTCTCAAAGATTTTATTTTTGGAGGCCCCAAATTTCAATTAATCTTTATAAATAATCAAAAAGGAGCCCCAAAAGTTCAATCGATCTTTATAGATAGTTAACAGATTATGTGATTCTTATTAGTCTTTATTATGTTTTTTTTTTAGCCAATTTACTGCTATCACTACAGGAATGAAAAAGAAGAAGAAAAACATTAAGACCTTTGCTCTTTATTTTTATTTTGTTCATGGGTAATTTTGGTTAAAGAATTAATCGCTTATTGCTCACACTCCTGGTGATACACATCTACATATTTATCTGGATTGGTCCCTTCAAAGCAAAGCACATTATCTCATTTTTTTAAGGTTAATGCATGTATGAATTAGAAAGAGGGTTACAGAGTTCCATGTGGGATAATGATTTAAAAAACAATATGAATCTGCCAATTGAGAGATGATCTTTCACCTGGTCCCTGTAGTTTGAAGAGAAAGAAGCCACATGATAGGGGAACTAATGACCTTGACTTTCCCCTTTGATGTTTTCATGGATTTTTTTTATAGTGAAGAATCAACGAGAAGTGAGTTGCTTTTCTATTAACCAAGAATTCAGTTTTCTGAAAAGGTGAATCCAATTTTTCAGAGAGTACTACCGGTCTGATTGTTTGAATGGTTCTCTGGAAGGAGAAGTGCTACTCATGGGAATCTTACTGGCAAGATTAGGTGTCATTGAAGAGCTTTTCCTCCTGTAGGAATCCCAGTCCATTTTCTATCTGAGGGTAGTCCAAATCATTGATGGTAATATGAATTTGGAGGGAGATCTAGGAAGAAAAGTAGGACTCAAGAAGGTTGGAGAATGATAGCATTTTGTTTATCTGTTACTACAAATCATTTCCTTTCTTCCCCCCTTCATTTTTTTTTTTTAAAGCAATTGGGGTTAAGTAACTTGCTCAAGGTTACACGGCTAGTCATTATTTATGCGTGGGTGCTCATTTTCTGAGGCCTGATCTGATCTCAGGTCATCCAAACTCCGAGGCCGGCTCTCTTACTCACTGCGCCACCTAGCCGCCCCTTTAGGGCAATTGGGGTTAAGTAACTTGCCCAAGGTTACACGGCTAGGTTTTTGTTTGTATGGATTAAGTGTCGGAGGCCGGCTACGAACTCAGGTCCTTCTGATTCCAGGGCCGGCGCTCTATTCACTGCGCCACCTAGCCGCCCCCCCCCTTCATTTTCTATGGGTGAAATAAAAGTTTTCATGTATCCAATATGAACCTGATAACATATATGTGTACATATCCTTACACACATTTTCAGAAACTTAGTCATGAGAGAAATTTTGATATTCCTCAAAAACTATTTCAGGTGGAATCAAAACAAGACAAGAGGCTGGTTATACATAAAATCAGAGTGCAGAATCCTAGGTCATATGATACAAAAATGGTACATTACAATTTCAAGGAGAAAGGAGTTATATGAAAAAATACCTGGAAATATTCCTTTTTTAGTATATATACTTCATTAATTGTTTCCTGTCTTCTAGCTCAGTAACATTTTCAAATGCCAGAGCAGGCGTGTAAATGAGGACTTAGGGTCATGTTGTAAATATTAGGATGGTCTAAATATGTCTAATTCTAAACATCAGAAGGGTGGTTATGATTTCATCCAGTGAGTTCTCTAAGTGTGACAGGATGAGGAATATTCCCAGCATTGTTTGGCTCCAGCTATTTTGCTGCAGCAATTCATGGATCTAGACAGATTTATATGGGGTGACCTTCAAGACTTAGTGTGTTTGGGAGCTTTGTGATTTCCATAGGGGTTACTGACAGGACATTACATTGACAGACACAGTGAGTATTCTACTTCTCTGGCATTTTTAAAACACATCTGTATTCATCAGAAAACACTAGGTTTGCACAGAGCAGATTTCATAGATAGATGCATAGTTACATGAATTTCACATGGGATGAAGTTCATTGGCAGGGCTACTATTTCAAGAGCTTGGATTTCAGTGCTTTCTCCAGGCAAATGCTCAAGTTCCCATGTGCTGAGATTCATCACAACTTGTTTTTAATACAGATTTAAAAGCTGACTTTTACCTATTAAATTAGCACAATCCTGAAATTGATAAGGGTATTAATCAGAGAAGTATTTGTTAGCAGGAAAGGATAGCAAAGAGACTTTGAGTCTGTAATTGGGGATTATGAAAAAAAAAAAGACCTGGCTTTTGAAACAGAAGGTGATGCTCCTCCATTTTTTCTCCCTTTATATAATGTGTTAATTCCATTTATGCTTTCATGCATATGGTGACATATAAACATTTTAGAGGACATATTTTACGTTTTTGTGTCAACTTTCATTTTTTTTGTGACTGACTAGGATATTAAAAAAAACAAACATTTTGCTTTTTCTAGTTGAGGAATTCATAAGGTTATTTGCACTTTTCTCCAAAGAGTATGTGATCACCCTGTATGTGATTCTTAAACCACACTACTTACAATGTTATGTATGGTCTTCTGAGAATAGAGATTTAAATGTTGCTTCTTCACTTAGAAGTTGTTCCTTTTCCTCATATTTGGATCTATTTACTGTAATTCCACTTTATTCTAACATTTTCTAAAACTATTAGTTTTGATATATGTGAGAAAGAGTTCAATGTAGTGAATAGAGAGCTGGCCATGGACTTAGGAAGATCTGAGTTCATATCTTTCCTGGGCCACATATTAACTGTGTGACTCTTGAACTCTCTTTCCTGAACTACCAGTCTCACTCCTACGATTTTCTATTAGACATCTCAAACTGGATTTCTAATAGATGTCTTAAAACTCAAAATACCCAGTTCCAAACTCATTATGTTTTCCCCAAAACCTCCTGTCTCTCTTTTAAAATCCAGAATACCATTATCTGGGGCAACTAAGTGGTGCAGTGAATAGAGCACCAGCCCTGGAGTCAGGAGGACCTGAGTTCAAATCTAGCCTCAGACACTTAACACAAAAACTAGCCGTGTGATCTTGGGCAAGTCACTTAACCCCGATTGCCCTAAAAAAAAAGAATAGCATTATCCTCCCAATATCCCTAGCTTGCATACTACTTATCACTTCAACTTCTCACCCTTTATTGCACTTCCTTACCATATCCAAACTGCTGCCAAGTTATTTTGATTCTACCATTGCAATATCTCTCTAGTCTCTCTTCTTTCCTTTGATGCTGCCAACTCCCTGGTGAAGCTCTCATCATCTCATACCTGGACTATTTAAATAGCCAATATTAAAATAGGTTGATCTTCCTATCTCAAGCATCTCCTCAGTCCAAAACTCTCCACTCAGCTGCCAAATTGATCTTAAAGTTCAGGTCTTACCATGTCAGTAAACTCCAATATCTTCCTATTATTATAAGGGTCCATCATAAGATTGCCTTGCTTTTTAATAATTTTATATCCTGGTCCCTTCCTACTTGTCCAGTATTCTTATACATTATTCCCTTCCTCATACTTTGTAATCATTGACACTGACCTTCTTGCTATTTAATGAACAAAATACTTAAATTCTTTAACATGGATACTTTCATTACTGTCCTCCATACCTGGAATCATTTATCTCCTTATCTTTATCTCTTCTTTTCTCTCAATTTTTCCAATCCCAGTTGAAATCTTGAACATCAAAAACTGCATGTCATGTAGACTTCTTAAATTTCATCTTTTACAAAAAAAAGAACCTAAACATTTTTCTATCTAAAACCCTCTAACCCTCCTAACTTCCCTATTACTATTAAAAGAAATATAGTCCCCTCAATCAATCCCCTTAGGCTTCTAACCTAGATGTCATCCTTGACTCCTCACCATCTTTTGTACACATCTATATTCAATTTGTTGTAACATGTCTGACAATTTCAGCTTTGCCATACCTCTTGAATACATCCATTTCTCTGCTCTGATGCTGCACACCAACCTGGCATGGCTATCATTAATTCATACTTTGACTATTGCAATAGCCTACTGGTTGGTCATCCTGCTTCAAGTTTCTGCCCACTCCACTTCATCCTCCATTCAGCTGCCAAAGTGATTTTCCTAAAGTGCAGGTCCAATCTTGACAATTCCCTTCACCCCTAAATAAACTCCAGTATTTCCCTATCACCCCTAAGAGATTACAACCCGTTACTTGGTGTTCAAAGTCATGCATAATCTAGTACTACTCTATCCCACACACCCACACACCACCATTCTATTTTTCTTATACTCAACCTCTACCATATTATATTCTTAATACAGTGAAAGTGGACTTGGTCCTGTTCCATGAAGCTACTCCATCTCTTAACTCCAGGGATTATTTTTCTTGCTGTTCTGCATGCCTGGAATGTTCTCCCTTCTCATCTCTGACTCCTGGCTTTATTCAAGTCTCAAGTAAAATCCTATCTTTTTCAGAAGACCTGTTCCTAGCCCTTTTAAATTTAGTGCCTTCCTTTTTATAATACCTTCTTACTTTTCCCTCAGCATAGTTCATTTGTATTTATTCATTTGCTTGTTGTTTTTCATATTAAATTGTGAACTCCTTGAAGGTTGTCTTTTGCTTATTTTGTATCTAGAATGCTTAATTGCACTAAATTACCAGCTTTTAAAGGAAGTCTTTCCTAATCCGCCTTAATGTTCATGTCCTCCCTCTAAGACTACCTCCAATTTAACCTGTAAATAATTTATATGTAGACAGCTATTTGCATGCCATAATGTCCTTTAGAATGTGAACACCTTGAGAGAAAAGACTACTTTTGCCTTTCTTTGTATCCCTAGCATTTAGCACAGTGCCTGTCTCATATAAAATACTTAATAAATATTTGCTGACTAATTGACAGAATGGGACTGAGAAACACACTAAGACTCTAATTTTCAGGGAAAATATGTAACACTATAGGGATTTTCCTTTTTTCATTCTTTTTTTTTAAACAAATGCTTTATTAACTTCTGTTTTACATCATTCATTTCTGCCAGATTTTGAGTTACAATCATTTTCCCCCCATTATTCCCCTAACCAACCTCCCAGAATAGTAGTCCCACAAGATATCGCTTCCTCCAATCTGCTCTCTCCCATACCTTCTCCCATACCCCCATCGACTTTTCCATTAGAGGAAGGTGAGTCTTTGTGTCCCAATGCCTGCACATCCTATCTCCCTATTACAAGCAAAAGAGTATTAATAATAGTATTTATATATATTTGAAACATTTAATGTTATGACCTCGACTTTCAGATCCATTTCCTTCCTCCCTTGTCACCCATTCCCTCTTAGGAGATAAGTAATTCAGTATATGTTGTACATGTCTAGCTATGAAAAACATTATCATAGTAGATATATTGTACAAGGCTGCTTATAATTCCCTCCCACTCATCCCACCCCAACCTGGTCCATTCCCTACATGATCCTGTCCCTCTTCTATAGTGGGTACTTCCAACCTCCCCTCACCCCAAGGATGCCCCCCCATCCATCATCCCTCCTCCCATCCCCTTTCCCCCTATCCTGCTGCAGGTTGAGATATCCCATTTAGTATGTATGACATTTTCTCCCTGAAACAAATTCAATGTGAATGTGTTTTTGCCTTTTTAGCCTTCCTTA